>VXBC01010933.1:199415-274363 GCA_013399945.1 Ploceus nigricollis
TGTGTCAAATACACCCACCAGAGATCTCACTGTGACAAAATCAATAGAGTTCATGAAAAGTCTCCCTTTATTTTCATTTTACATACGGAATGACTAAGACCCTCAGGCAGATAAACACTAAATCAGTACAGTTAATTTGCTATAATTGAAACTCTTGACCCTTAAAAGATGAAGGAAAACCAGGGAATTTTCAAGTCTTGCTGCTAGTTTTCAAAGCTGTGAAACTAAGAGAAAACATGATGAATCGTCGTGAACTGTCTCTTCAATATGGACAGCTTTTTACTGCAGATATTTAATATTCTCTATGGTGTACATATATGAATACTTGTAATTAGTATTTTCAGTAATATACAGCAAGAAATAAAATTAGTAACAATAATTAAAATAAATTTTAAACATTGAGGTCAGCCTAGAGTAGAAAAGGAAAGACTGTGTGAAAGACCCCAACTGGTATTACCATGAGGAAAACTACATCTCATTAGCAATCAGAAATTCAATATGTTGAGACAGACAGCAGAAGAAGCTTGAACTATGTGGAATAAAAACTTGCTGAAAAAAATTACTGAGCTTACAGTTGAGTGGTAATACTGGGTGCTGAAGAAGTGACCCAAATCCAACTTCAGTTTCCACCTTGCCAGGAGAGACAAGTCACGACAGTATTATCAGACAGAGCCTTTAAAGCCTTCACTTGATGCTGCTTCTCTGCTCCCTGGAGGTAGGAACAGCAGCCAGCTGAGTTGTCTGGGTACCACTAGCTGCTCTTATATCAATTCCTCATCTTTTCCTGGGAAAGGACAGCAAGCTAGATGGAGTGTCACACTGGCCTAAATCTCATTTCTCTACTGTCTGTGGGCTCACAGAGGACTGTATGCAGAAACTAAATGCAAGAAAATCTACAAGAAATGCTTTCACAGCAGATAGCTCAAAAGTCCCACAGAAGGAAAATAAAAACTTGCAGAACTAAAAGTAGTAAAAATACGTTAATCCAGAAGGTTTGAGGGCCAATTTATCACAAGAAGATTTTGTGATATTGGTGAATGTAATTTCTTCGTTTGAATTAAAAGCTAATTATATATCTCTTTTCTCAACTTCAAAAGCAAGTAGGTATATTCTTAAGGTAATAAATAGGGGATTTGGTAAAATTCTCCATCAAATTTTTAAACTTTGTGTGACATCCTAAATGAAGTTACTTTCCAGAGGTTGTAATAGCCTCCCATAATGAAATATAGATTAAACATTTGTATTTACAAATTTAGGATAAAAGCGATAAAAATAATAAAATTTTGTTCAAATCAGTGTAAAGAAAAAATCCATAATTATTTTCATGTTCTCTCCCTAAAGTCCAATGTTTGGGGCCAGACTTAATGTAGACATTTATTTATGTGGCAATAAGGACTGGTTGTTACTAATATTTGTTTCTGTGAAAATTTGGAGATGATAATTACTACTTTTACTATGTTCCATGTAATTAAGACAGGTATTATTACCCTCCTCTTCATTGTACAGACAATAGTACAGGAACGACATGTTTAAAGGATAAATCTATCTGGAATTTTAAGAGAGTTTTTATGAACAGACCCATTGTCAAAATGCGACTTTACTGTCACCAGGACTTAATATTATCTCATCAGTTTCATCCTAAAGCAAGTAATCCAGAGAAAGATAGAAATAGATTTGACAGTGAATAACAAAATCTGGCATGCAAACCCAAGAAACTGAAATTGTTTATTAGCTCATAGAAGTTCATGCCAAATAAATCCATAAATTCTCAGGGTTTTCATTTGTAGTTTTAATTATATATGTGTGTACACACACACACACACACACAAAATAATTTAAAAATAATTTTTACCTACAGATTCACCTTCATTTCACCCATGAAATTCACTGATTTTCATTACAGGCTAGAATTTGGATTTATTAAGGAAAGTACAATGTAGAAAAGAGCTTCAACCCTGTGTAGTGGAAGCAAGCTGGCTATCTGAAACCTGTCTCTTAAAAATAGCAGAGCGCTTTTCTTAGGAGAACACAGTTGTTTGGAGAAAGGCCTGTACAGGGATCAGAATGAAATTGTTGTCATGACCCAGATGGAAGCCGGTAGCCTACTTCTCTGAGCGAGCAGCAGCAGCACACCAGGCCATGTACCAGCTTACATTTTTGGAGCGTGAACAGAACACCAGTCCAGCCCCTCAAAAGTACAGTGTAAAAAGAAAGAAAATCTGCACCAGCTGTCTAGTTGCTGCCATACACATCTCCTGGGGGGGAATGTGCAAACCTAATGTGGTTTGTAGGGAGGGAAGATACAATTTGGCTCTTGGATTTGGATGGTTATGATCTCTTCAACCAGATACCAAAAGCTTTTGAGTATAATGGGTGGGTTTTTTTCCATGTTTGCCCAATCTGCTACTGGAAAGAAACTCCAGTTCTGTGACAAAAGAGACATATGGCCATCTGCACAGCCAGGACAATGGAATTTATTTTTTCAGACAGAAAGGATATAAAATCAAAACGGGCAGTTTAACCAGGACTTAGCAGAGAAAATATTTGAGAGCTTATCTAATTATCACAGCTAATGATCTCTTGTGGTATTTGATATGGCAAGATTCCCTTTGGGGAGTAAATGATGAATGTTTGAATTACAAACCCCAGCCTAAGAAGAGTATAAATACACCAGGCTATGTTCTTCTATCATTCGATGATATATCTTGTAAAATAACCTGGCATTGTTTATGAGTCACTGAGGAATTTAATAAGTTGGGTTGGTTAAGACTAAGGCATAACTATACCCTAAATTCAGTCTCCACAATGTCCTACCAACTTCTAATTTCTTGTCTCCTGTATGGAAACTAAACCTACAGGAACCTGTCCATGGTAAAAGCAGACAAAAAGGTGTTAAGTGTTCTATGGCATATCAAATGGAAATTTAGACAGACTGTCTTGGGATATCAAATTTAAGTTAAATATATGTGTGACCACTTCAAAGTATATTAAATATAATGATCCACCAAACAACTTGTGAGTTATACCAGCAGCTGTAGGAATGAAGGAAAACCAGAGAACATGGCAGCTTACTATAAGAAATACTGCACATGATATAATTGAATTAAATAACCATGAACAGTGTAACAGTCTTCCTACCTGTCCTTAAAATTCCATATATTTAGAGAGGAGATAAGCCAGTGTGGTGAGATCTCAATATACCTTTTCTTTACTTATCCCACTCACAATAAAGTATCTTTGCTCTTCTTTTGAAAATGAAATGTCTCTGCTATACTGTACACACACAAAGCAACTTATTAGCCCTTATATCTAATTTTTCATTGTCTAACCCAATGCTGAATGCTGTAGTTTTACCAACGTCCAAGAGATATAATCATTCCCAGCTGTGGTACCAGGTAAGATCTATCCTTTCCTACCTGGCAGTTCTGTGGGTTACCTGGCCCTGTCCACCACATGGCCTTGTCCTTGCCCAAATCCACATCCACTATGACTTGTTTCTAGGAAATCTCCAATTTGAATGTTGATGGTATCTTCCACATAAAATAAAAAGAAAAAGCTTGTAATGAATGCAAGCATCAGTCAAATATTTTTTTGCATTGTTACTCAGGAAAAGTTACTGTCAGACAGGACTAAGCAAATCCAACTTTTGCTCCCAGAAATTTAAGATATCCACTAAATCACTAGTATTTGCAGTCTGTTTCTTCTCTTTACAGCCTCCTGTTTCAGTACTGTCACTTATTTCTGGTTTCCTACTCAGAAAGCAGTTACAGTAGAAATGTGACTATATTCAAAGAGAGATTTCCATCTGTTTTGCCTTTTTATCAATAGGTCCATCGTCAATTTCCTCACAACATGATGAGAATCTGAGAAGTTTTATTACTTTTTGAAATTTTCACTGATAAAAGTGTATATAAATAAAAAACTCATACTTTGATTTCTGCACTGAATATATTTGGATTTTTTACCCCAGATTGCCATATTTCCCAGTATATTATCTTACGTTACTCTCTATCAGTTTGAAATGTCCAATTTTCATAACAGAAAAAGAATGTTTCTTATTAATATAATAGTTTATCTTGTACATCTTGCCCATCTTTGGTTTAAGCAAGCCTGCTTGTGTCACACAATTGGTCTGCTTTTGCAGGTAGGTTTTTGCAGAGCAGCAGTGACACCAAAGATTTGAATCCCAGACAAGGAGAAGTGTAGGCCTCAGCATGACTAGAGGTGCTTTACTTGTGCCTCAATTTTTAATAAATTGGAATTTCTGTTTGAGACAGCAGGTAGTTTAGACAATTTAAAAATGAGTGGTACAAATTAGGTCTCTTAACCTTTTTTCTTATCTGCCAAAAAAATTAAATGTGTTTGTTCCAAATTCAGTAAAATTTTCTCAGCTGGTTATTTATTTGTTCACAGTAGAAGTCAAGTTATATGAACAACTTATTTCCCTCTCTTATCCTAAAGTAGTAATTTTTAATCCCTTCCCACCACTTCTTTTTCAGTCTTTTAATTAATACTATATCAAGGGGTTTTTTCTTGAAGTCTTTTAATAAACACTCTAGACATTCTCATTAATAAATTGTAGTTTGAAACAAGGACACCATGTTATTTGAAATGAAATCACTTCACATGAAGCTTCTTGACAGAACACAGAAAGTGTTCAAAGTGATTCATTGGCATTACAGCTTCTTTCATACAGGCTAACAAGTAAGCAGGTTTCTTATTGAGAACTTTCAATTAATTTTTTTTTTCTGTATATTATAATGTCTGAGTACTTTCTGTACGTGCAGACTAGTCTAGCATGCTTTCTAGGTTTTGGGTTGGTTGGTTGTTTTTTTTAAGGCTGTTTAAAGCCATTTTTTAAGAACTAGTGAGATTTCTCCATTTTGTTTTGGAATTCAAATATAAATTGCACAGTTTGTTTTCACATAAAAACTTATTTTGAAGGAAGTGCAATTTCACTATCCTCTCTTATTTTTTTAATTTTTTTTCCTATATGGCCTATCATATGTTGAAGTTAACCATCAGCCAAGATTAAAAGTGCTTACTTTTCTCTGACCTCTGGTTCACACAATTGCTTTTCACTGTAACATTTCCTTTGCAATAGTTAAATACATATTTGTTTGTTCCATTCTGTAAAACAGAAGATTAATGCTTGCTAAAAAATACCGATTATGACATGAATTCTTAGTTCCAGAAATACTAATTGCAAAAAGTTCCAATCTTTCATAAAGAGTCTCAGTAGTGTACAAACCAATTTTTTTTACCAACAAGAATAATTAAAAGGAGATAATACATATAAGCTATTTCAGCAGCTTTTTACAATATTTTAGTAAGGTCGCATTTACTGAATTAGAGAATAAACTGTTTCTATATTTTGTTAAATCATTATGAATTTTTCTAGCAAATCACCAGGAGGTATGGTAGTTGGGCAAAGTCTGGCAAAGAGTTTGAATGATGCCAGCCTTATTGAGGGGAAAATGAAAGACTTACACAGTGAAAAATACACATTTCTCAGAAACAGACTGGCAGAAATTATCACAGACACAGTCTGCAAACTCCTGGAAGGTCACAAGGAGATTAGTGACAGTTACCCTGGATCTACCAAGAAGAAATCCTGCTAAGGCAATCACACTCCCTGTGGTGGCAGAGGCTCAGACCCTGTGGACAGGGATAAACAGCCAATGCAGGTGTCCTCAGTAAGGCTATATTAAACATTCCTAGAAGGAAGCAAAAGAAACAGCTGAGATAAAATTTTATTTGGAAAGCTACGTGCAGGTCAGTGATGCATGGTTAATGTCAGGGTGGGAGGGGGAGAAGAGGGCAGTCCTTGTGGTTGCTTAAACTCGTTCTTGCTCTTCTTTTATTTTCATATTGAACTGAGAACTGCTTATTGAATTTCCATGCATACAGCACAAAGGTGAGGGAGACTGCAAGTATAGAGAAGGGAGGTTTTGAATTTATTGTGATCCTAGCAAGTTGGAGGAATAGTGCGAGATAAACAATGTGTAATTGAATAAGGTATTTGTGAGGTGTATTCGTGGAGGAAGGCCTGTGATTCTTCTCCTCTGTCTGACTTGAACTTAGGACTGTCCTGGTGTAACAACATTCAGATAGCATTTCTCCAGGTGGGATTATATGCCATATATTTAAAGCAAAAGATCTGCTTAGCTGTGTGTGGTCAGGCAGGGCCATGTCTGATGTCTGCTTGCTCATCCACTGCATGTCACTGCCTCAGCAATCACCTACACTATCTGGGAAATAAGTCTTGTGCTCACAGGTCCTAAAATTGAGCCATAATCCAGAAAAGTGTTTGACAGCAAAGATTTGAATCTCTTAGGATGACATAAAACCCTTCAAAAGCAGTTGAATGTGGAATTTTAAATTGTAGTACTTGTTTTCCGTTCTAAACAATGAATGTATAGTATCTATAAAAATACAGAGCCATGAGAAGGTGAATAAAGCACTCTGGAGGCAACCAAGCTGTCTTTCTGCTTGCTGGGTTGGAATAACACTGGTTTGCCATATTGTGCAGGATCACTCTGAAAGCTTTGTACACAGGGAACTTTGTGATCTTACTGAGTGGTGGCTGGGTTTGGGCATCCCAGCTCAAAAATGCCCAAACTGCAGGAAGCGAATTTCACCTCTGTTATCACATGCTGTTTGTGGAGAGAAACCGTGACTTTGTCATGCAATTGTCATGCAAATTTGTCATGCAATTGTCATGCAATTTGGTGTCAAGATTGGCTGTAACTAATTGAATTCTAGTGCAGACAGGTGGGGACCAGCTCTCCTCTTCATGGGAACAATGCCCTCTCCTGCTTTGCCAGGTTCTATCTTGGCCTGCAAAATGCATCCCCTCCTTTGCAGAGACTTTACATGAGCATTCAGATGAGCAATATGTAGTCACTCAGGCCTTCAGAAGCAGAAAAGATAAGAAAGCCTTTTACCACCAAACAGAGATATCTGCAGGTTGTTCATAGTTATGTTAGTTATTGACACCATCATAGCTGGAAATAATTTCCTATCTACTGTCCTATCCCCAACAGAGGCATTGGATAAGGATTTTTAACTTACAAAGATAATGCCTATTAAAAAAAAAAAACGTGAACAGTCTATTCCTATAAACTGTAATTGTCCTTGGTTATGCTTTTTTTGTGTTTTTATGCTTTGATAACAAGTTTAAAAGCTTTGGCTTCTGTGTTTATTCCGCAAAATAAGGTGGCCCTTCTCGAGTTTTTGAGCACTTGTAAGCCGAGCAGTTGACAGATTCTGTTTTGTATTTTCATTGAGGCTGTGACACTACTTGTTGGTACTATTCCTTCAAAATGCTTTTTATATTAGCCTCAACAGCAACCAAAAAGCAATATTAAAAATAGCTGGGGGAAGAGATTGGTGAGAGGGAAGGAGAAAGATTACAATCTAGTCAGTGTAATAACGTTCTGACTTCAGCTCTGAAAACAAATTCATTTTATCAAAAAGCCAAAAGTGCACCTTAGTGAAATTTTCAGCCATATTTTTTCACTTGCATTTCTTTTAGTTTTTAATGTCTCAGATTTGCAAATTCATACAGATAATTGAATATTTGGGATGCAAAGGAGAAACACTGGAGTTTTTGAAGTAGAGTGGTTGCATAAATGCATCAGCCTGCAATTTCAGAAGAAAAGCACACCATGGACAAGAAACCTGTGGCTGGGAGATCCTAGTTTAACAAATCTTTAGATGCACCCATTTTTTAACCCTTCACTGGAAAATGAGCTGCCTATTCCCACAATATTTTTAATGTCAAGGCAGCCTGCCAAAATATCACAAAGAATAAAGTATTTTGGGTGAATCTTGGGACATCTTTCCTCCTTTTTTTTTCATATTTTGTCCTTTGCTTTTTCACCTGAATTGTGCCTTCTTAGTCTTGCTGATTTTGCTGCCTCTTTCTTAATATATTTCTCTCAAAGTAGGTCTTACCATCTTGAGCAATAGAAAAGAATATGACATAGCAAAGATGTGTCTTCTTTGGTACCTATGGGTAGCCCATAGGTACCAAAGGTTGAAGGAATTGTTGAAGAGAAAAGATCTAAAAGATCTGATTATAGTACATACTCATTAAAAAGATCTAACAGTATTTTATCTCTTATAAACTCTTTGTATATATACAGTAAAAATCCTTCCTTAGGTGTTGGAAAAACTCGTCTGGGTCATAGGTCCTGCACAATAATTCAATATAAATAGAGTGCGTTGTTTTGCTGCTGGTTTGTTCATCTTGGTGAGATTTTTTTGCTTGTTTGTTTTAAGGGTAATTACCCGTGCTTTAAAAGAAGTAGTCACTTGATTTCTACCCTCTTTGGCAGTGAGTTCTGAGCCTTTTTGAATGGACTGTGCTACTTTCAGCAAAATTCTCAGTGGATGCATTGATAAGATGTCTGTTCATTTCTCAGCAGCTGTTTTGTGAAAATCGACAGGTGACCTTCAAGGCAATTATGCAGCTTTTTTGTTCAGTTTTGTTGATAGACAGGTATTTAGGCTTTCATTCTTTTCTCCAGTTTTCTATTACTTCTTTTTGCCTTTTTATTTTTGTGTCCTCTTCGATGCTTATTTTCAGTTGAAGGTTTTCCATGCTTGATGTCCATCATTAGGTCTCATTATTATTTAATAATGTTTCATTCTATGTGATATAAAAAAGTATGGGACTATTCAGACTACAGATATTTGAACAGTGAATATGTGATATAAAAATAGGCCATCACTGGTGCCTAACGTTTATGCTAAAATATTCATATGTCTGCATGTTTGGAAATACAAAAGCATATTTTTCATAATTTATAATAAGGTGAATCAGTTCATTTGGTACATCACATTAAATTGATTCCTAGTCCCCTATAGACAAAATAAAGCAGTTAGGGTTTTTTTTCTGATTTAGCTTGAATTTTTCAAATCCTCACATAATTTCTTGGTTTTCTATTGACGGTCAGTAAGCATTATTATTGGAATCGTTTACTCGAAAGCCAGCCTGTTGACTTAAATGAGGTTCTTGCTAAGGCCTTTTTCCTCTGATATACTGCAGATGAAAAATCCTATACTTCAATACAGGCTGTAATGAAGTCTTAGTATGAAATTATTCTGTCTCTGAGAGGTAGCAGGTATCTTTTTAAGGCCTTGAACGCTTGGTAGAACTGTCCAGAGATGTAAGTCAACAAAGTCTCCTCTTTTAATCAGTGCAATGCACACTCAAGCTTAATCTTAACCTCAATCTTTAAAGAAAAAATGTCTTAAAATGCCTTGAAAAGGGAGAAAACTTAGAAGCAGACAGCAATTCAGCTCTCTCTTATACCATCCTCTTTTCTTGATTATTCTTTCAAGCTTCTATCCAATTATTGAAAAGGAAGCAAAAACATCTTATGTGGATGATGTGGAAAATACTGTTTAATTAAGATGTGTTATTGAGATAGATATGAAGAGCCCTTCACTTAAATCAGATTTATTGCTTCCACCTTGTTAACCTTTATCCTCAGTCACTGACCGTTTTGTTACACAGTGGGCCACAGATTTCACATTTACGGCTTTTCTAAAGTGCACTTATCAACTTCCACTATAAAACCTGACATTCATATCATCTTGGAAGCTTGATAACAAAGTGCTGCAAGTGCCCAGCATGAGGCTGCAAATATAAAAACGTATTCCACAACACTTAGGGGCTGCCATGAGTGTCCTTTGCTAATTATCAGGAGAACAAATGGCCTTAGATTAATGTGGCACAAGGAGAACACTGAAGGTTTCTAGACTGAAAAAAGGAAGCATTTTAAAAGGCTAGTTATGTAGAGATAACTCTTGGAGTACCTCTGGCAGCACTATTTTTAAGTAAAGCAGAAGAATGGAAATAAAAGGCTGGTTCTGCCATTGTCCACAAGAAGCATAAGGAGTAAGTGGGTTTTTCAGGAAGACTTAAAATACGAGGACTGTAGTCCTCAGTGAAAACAGTTTTCCCAAAACCCATCAGTTTTTATTGTGAAATTTAAAATATGTTTTTTTCCCATGTGAATCACTTTACAATTTTTTACAGTAGACTTCACAAGCTATTTTCATTACTCAAGCAGTCTCCTTTAGCAGATTTGTAGTCCTTCACTGTCTGCACTTATTCTTTCTGTCTGGAATACAATTGCATCAGATGCATGCTTTGTCACTTTCCTGCTCTATCCACTCTTCCACAGCCTTCAGGAGTGTGTTAATCAGCACAAATGGAGCCAAGAGCCCACCAAATTCCACCGGTGACCTCACTCCATTCAAACAGTGGATTACTTATGCTTGTTTTCTAGCTCCTATCTCTGGAACAGTTATTCTCACATTAAAGAGTTTTCCCTCTTACCCCGTCATTGTTCTTTTAGATCACTGAAGGGTCACTGTAAAAAGCCATCTGATATAGAGTTGTCAAGGTAGGAAAGAAGTAAGGAATTACGTTTGGAGGCAAGCAGCTATCTCAGGTTTCAGGAAGGGAATCCACACACACATTCCCCCCACTCCTTGCCTGCCACTACTGTTGTCCAAGCCAAATTCATTGTTTGACCTTTCCATAAAATTTACCAAAGAAAAAATGACTTGGCCCCAGGGCATTCAGAGATGGGAGAAGTGACAAAATACATGCAGTTGAAAAATAAGCAAAGCACATAATGTTTGCTTTCTGTTACTGCTTTGGCAGTGATCTGTGTCATCTGAGAGTTCTGCACTCTTGGCTGTCTTTGAACACTTCTTCTTTAGCTGGGAGGTAATTGATTTCATAGTGCAGGGCTTTCAAGTCCTCTGCAAAACCTTCTGCTCTGTTTTTTCCACAGATTCATTTTTATCTATTCCCATGATTTGAAAAGTCAACATGCAGCTTGCTTTTTTTTTTAATATCTTCTCCTGCATAGAAAGGATTTTTCATTTTTTTTCTTCAGTTTCTCTCTTATCATTCCCTGCTTTTACGTCTCCAATTTTTCTACAAACTAAAACCATCCAATTTAGTCTCACCAATTCAGTATTTCTTATAACATACACAGAATCAAGTGTAAACTTGTTAAAAGTGTAACCACAAGACTCTTTCTGAGTGCATTAAAGCATGTTCCTCTCCCTCTTCCTCTGAAGACTGTGCTTGCAGCTATTTAGGAAGATTTCACTGAAGACTGAATACCATGTTCACTGTTATCTGAGTAAGAAATTGCATTCTAGGAAAAGCCCACAGAGTTCAAAGGTTAAGTTCATACTCATTTATTGAAAATCAAACCTAGTCTTTGTTCTCAAGAACCTTCTTGCTTTAAAGGAAATTAAAATTTTGGTCTCCCAAGAAAACTCATACATACATTGATTGTTCTTAAGACACCTGAAGATGTTTCTAAACAGCTTTGCGCTTATCATAACCAATTAATTGGACAAAAGAAATGCAATGGCAGCATCTGTTGCAGCTGTTATGATGTGAAAATTCTGTACATATCAGATGCAATGGCACCAATCAACACCATGACAGAAGAGAATAAGGTGTTTTGTTTTCCTCTATGATGTACACAGTATGTTATTACTAATTTTCCTTAAGGTATAACATGACAAATTTGTCCATTTTGTCCTATCAAAAGGAAATATTTTTAGCTTTCAAGAAAAGTTTTTTATTTCCTAAGGCATCCTCTCACTCATTAAAAAATGCAATTTTAGCACAAGTAATAAGAGGATGGGGTTAATAATCAAACTTTAAATACCACAGTAGTAAGAGCTGTCTTCATATCTCAGCCGAATGAATTCAAGAAAAATTAAAGTCTTTGGGTTCACCCTCAAAATTCTCATATTTGGGTGCAATATAACCCTTTATGATAAAAAGATTGCAAACAGGGTCAGCACAGTAAAACTGCTGCTCACCCACATGAAAAGACATTGATGAATCCCCATTAAATAGAAATGCCCAACTGAAATGCAGAGGTCTTTAGCATCAAGAGAGCTTAACTTATTTAAGGTTTTATAGCTAAGCACTGTGACCTTCAAATTGATATGGATCTGAATATTAATGTAATAATGAAGTCGTGAATTCGCAAGGTAGAGAGCAGGTTTTTGGCTTGAATTTGTTTTTTTTTTCCCTCAGAGCAGCCAGGATTTTATCCTGACTTTCTGGATGGTATTTTAGGAATTTAGAGATGGTGTTGTTAAATATACTACCCCCCTGCTATTTCAGTTCTTACGTGAGGCTTCTTCCAAGTATTCTGTTAAAAAAGCCTAAAACATTAATATCAGGATAATTCTTCACTGAAAGAGTGATTAGACATTGGAATCGGCTTCTCAGGGAGTTGGTGGAGTCACCATTCCTGGAGATGTTTAAAGGAAAGATTGGATGTGGCACTCTGTACTATGGTCCAGTTGACAAGGTAGTGTTTGGTCATAGGCTGGACTCAATGATGTCAAAGTCTTTTTGAACTTAGCTGAGTTTTAAAAATGAAGAATTAAGATAATAATAATAGTGGAAGTGATAAAACAGTTTTTACACAATTTCTGTTGCATTATAGTACTGAAAAAGTAAAAATATTCTGGAAAAACTATGACCAAGCATGTGTTTATTATACAACTTTATGTTATGCTTAGCACTAATAAAGATTAATGTGGAGCCTCCTGTTCTTCATCTGTCCACTCAGATGTTTAGCTCTAAAATTGGACTAAAAAGTCAATCCCATCCAGACAATCTCTCAGCAAATCTAATATGCTGTAAGCCCCAAGACAGGATGGCAAAAAGGTGTCTTTGACACAATCTTCTTTCAAAGGTATGAAAGTGTGCCATTCTAGGGCCAGGTTCATGTCTTACTGTCCCATTCAGCTGTAACTTGACATGATTTATGAACAGTTTCCTTTTCTATTTGCTGTCCATCAAGAATACCTTTTCAAGTTAATGAAAAGTTTATGCTTAGCTGACATTTATAAAGTCTGAAATCAGAAGGCAAGTAATTCAAAGAGAATGTGAAAGCTGAGCAAAGGAACTTCATTTGCTTATAACTTTCTTGGCACATGAAGTTCTCCAGAATGAGAACTATTTCTGTATGAGGAGCATTCTTTCCCTCACAGAGACCTACTCTTAAACAAAGAAAAGCATTAGGCTTGCTTTGAAATTAAACAGTGTTCACAGGCTATACTTCCTTCCAGGGGCATTTTTGATAAAGAAAAAATATATATAAATTCTGCTGCTTATCTTCCTTGTCCTCTGTATTTCTGTGTGAGAATCCATGCTGTGTTTAAAATTGGTTTGTAATTGATTCTTATATAGCCACAGGTGTCAACTGGAAATGCTGAGATAATACAAGTTTTCATTTGATATATTCAGGAATAAGAATGTAAGAGACACTGATGAATACACAATTTCATGTTGGAAAAAACATCCGTGTGAACTAAGAGATATTACTGCACATTAGAAAAATTAAATAATTAAATTTTAGAATTAAGCTGATTAATAGTCACGATCTAGTCTTATCTTTTGACCATCACACACATCTTTTAACAAAGACACTCATATGGCTTCTAACAACTACAGAGACTCAAGTACATAATTTTTAAAGTTCTTACATCTTTTATCTAAGAGGAAAAAAATACCAACTTTCTCTTGTCTGCTTTTGAACTATCAAGGGAAGAACAGACATTTTAAATCATCACTGCAGAAAGTCTTCAGTTCCAGGTGTGTAAGGGCAAGCGTGTTGGGGGCATTTACTGAACTGAAAAAAAACATTTGGGGACATTTTGGACTTGTTCTTTTGGGAAAGAACAGAGGCATGCCAATGGCAGGAGGTCCCTTGTGACAGCTTCTTCCTCTGCCCCAACAATGCTCAGCCAAAATTTCATTTTCAGTCCACCTACTCAGTTCTGTAAAAAGGTCTGTGGAAAACATCTTGGAAGAAGACTTTTAAGCTACTAAAATGCAGTGTGCTCACATCTGAGCCTTACAACAGGGGAAACATGCCAGTAGGGACTGGCCAAGATTTACACCCTTGTGTGATGATAGCCCAGTTTTGCTGCTGATGTCATGAAACCATTGACTCAATGTCAATACAATAGTCATGTTGACTATGTTCTCCAATGGTGTAAGATGAGCAATACTTGAGCAACCAATATTCATTTTAAGACATGATTAAATTTCCCTGGATCATAAAAGAAATGATAAAAGTAATCATAAATAGGTATCACAGTTACAAACATTTTGCAACAATTTCTAATCTCTCACATGTACAAAAAGAAGATTTTTAATAAAAAATCAAGTAAGTGAGAAAATGGATGATTCCTACTAAAATATCTAAGTCCCTAAAAATAGTTTTCTAAATCTGGAAGCTACTTAGACTAAACTTTATTTTCTTGAAGTATTTTTATATTTTGGACAGTAAATTTTGGAAATGCTTGAAATGGGCAAAGGGTAAATAAATAAATAAATAAAGTAAATAAAAGTTTAAGAATATTTCAGTACTTCTGATAAATTTGGAGGAAATCCTTTATTCTCAAAAAAAAAGAAAAAAAAAACAGCTGTTATGTAACATGGGAAAATTCAGAAATATTGCAATAAATATTTACTTGCAATTCATTTGCTATGTTTCACTCATTCATGTGAGCTAGTTTTATTACCAGAAACTCCAAATTAGGCATGTATTTGAGTGCAACTTAAGATATTACAGTGCAAGATAAAAATCTTAATCACCAATCTTTTAAATATTCAGGCTATGTTAGCTTTAAGATGCATTTAAAAACTGCTGGCTACTGAAGATTACCTTTGTAATTGACTGCAGGGTGATTGGCTTGGCCTCTCATTAGTTAGAAGAACTTTCCATGATCCCTAATCACCATGTACAAGTTAATGCGTTCCACCATGACAGCACATTTGAGATAAATGTGTTTGCATGATACAAAAGGTCCATGATCTGTTCTGCATTATCTGATGAAATGCAGCCTTGCTGGAAGGCTTTGAAAATTAAGATGTGTAGCATATTTTAAAATAACTACAAATCAAAAAGATAAAAATTCATTGCAAAGAACAAGCAAAATAAAATCCCCAAAGTTCTCCATACAGTCTATTCCCGTTTCATACAAAAGATTTATCATAACCCAGGAGATAATCAGAAATGTTTCAAATTCCTCAAACTAGATCTTGTTTACATTTTGAGGAACTGTAGCAAAACGTACAGATAACTACTTTCATTGCATTTTGCTTGTTTAACTTATTTTAAAACATTTGCATAGTACAACAAATTTACAGGGCACATCAGAAACATACAGATAAAACATATTTCCCTCCCAGACCTAATTACACTGTATGATTAGTGATCAAATATTTTACTTGCAGTCAGGACACTCACTTTTATGTAAATGGAGGCATCTTGGAAGTTGCTGTCCTGATTTTTCA
The DNA here is from genome assembly GCA_013399945.1 of Ploceus nigricollis. Classification (NCBI taxonomy): domain Eukaryota; kingdom Metazoa; phylum Chordata; class Aves; order Passeriformes; family Ploceidae; genus Ploceus; species Ploceus nigricollis. The sequence continues at coordinate 214,789 of VXBC01010933.1, forward strand.
GGACTCCAGAAGACCAAGGGGCTGCTCACATGAATTGAAAGAGAATTGAAAGACAGCTTCCAGGAACTGTCCCCAAAATGCTGCCTGTCATCTCTCTAACACTCTAATTGGTGCTGGAAAGAAAGTGACCCATTTATAATCCAGGAAATGGAACTTTCTGTCTTCTGAAGATACTCACCAAGGAACAAATTTTTTATCATTACTATTTATTTTTTTTCTCAGAAAGAGGATCTGGCACATATTGAAGTTCCTACTTTAAGCCGAGCTTCTATGGTCATTATGTAAAACTTCTTAATGCCATTTGTTGGTTTTATTAATGTGTGGTCCAGGGAAATTACTCAACAGTCAAAAAAAAAAAAAGAAAAAAGAGGAAAGCTAGCCTGTCACTGCACAATTTTTGATAATTTTAAAGTATATATATCTATATATATTTGTCATTAGGTTGCACATCATGCAGCTCCAGAATGTAAGCATTTTAGAAAGAAAACTATTTTAAGAAAGGATGGTATAATTATTAGATATAAGAGAAAAAATACAAAATTTTCTTAAGATACGCTTCTAGGAAAGCAAATAACTGATTTGCAGCACCATTGGTTAAACAGAATAGCTCCAAATATTTAAACAGGTTCAAACAGAAACAATATCTCAGCTATAACCTGGGGTGACCTTCATAGCTTTCAGCCTGACCTCTATTTAACATTGAACATTTAAATATTAATTTAAAATATTTATTATTAGCTGCTTGTCTCATTCAGCTTTCTGCCTAGAACTTGTAAAACTCCACTGGTAACCAGCTAAAGGATTCCAGGGTAGAGAGGAGAAAAGTAAACAGTGTGATTTGATTACCTTTTCAACCAAGTCTTATTGAATGAAACATGCAAATAAAAGGAAGAAGCATTGCAAAGTCAGTTTACATTTAGCAGGCAACAATTGTTAAGCGCTGGAGTCTTGTTTCAATCCCAAGTTAAAACCAAAATAAAATACAATTCTTTATAATGGTGCTAATAGTTGACCACACTGCCAAATGAAAACATGGACTCTGTTATTCACGCACGGATTGCTTTCTGAAAGATAAACTTCATCCAGGCAAGAGCCATGTCTATGCCAAAAACAATTTTTCCAGTTGAATAGAAGAGTACATGGATCAATAATAAGGACTGCTGAAACAGAAAGTCTCTGGTAGTATGACAGTTACTTCCAAATATAAACTCTGTGGATTAAAAAAAAGAATATATCTTTAAATATTTTTCCCATGTTCTCTTAAAGTTGGTGCTTGGTTTTGGGGTTTTTTATGGCAGTTACACCACTAGCCTTCCACAAAAAAAAATTGCCACTAGAAAAAATCTTGAAAATAGGAATAAATTTTGTTCCCATTCTTGAAGATAAAGCTGTTTACCCAGCACTTATTTTTAGGCTTTGCTCTGTGTTCCTGTTACATATTTGTAACTTCAAAGGATAAGTAACATTGTTGCATTACTTGGTACAGCTATTCAAATGATTTATACTTATGTTTATTAATAAAATCTCTTTTGAGACTTCCTAGCAGTATTTGTCAGATTTGTCTACCCTATCTGCTATCAAGGTCTCATTCATCTCTGTATCATATTTTCAATTCTTTGTAAAATTGCCTAATATTTCAATGTCATATTATTTCTGCTATAATTCTTTTAGGCTGAAATTCATCCTATTTCAAAAGTTCTTTCAAGGCTTGTGTACCACTGAAATACCATCTGAGCTTTCAAAATAATGCTGTATGCCAATCATAGATGAAGTAGGATTGCAGTCTCTGAGGTTACTTGTCCATTCTTTGTAATTATTTATGGGTAGCCAATCAAGAATACTTTAGGGGAAAAATGGGTCTTGTTTATTAAACTGTATCTCCACTACCAGAAATTTTTCCTTTGCTATTATTAAATATATATTTTGAGTCAACTGCTTGTATAAAACTGATAGTAATGGAAATACCTGGAGAGTTGACTTGCTAAAATAAAAGCCTTTTGGAGCTGGAAAAGCCCAGCCACTACTGGGTAATGATGTAAGTAATGTAATGGTGTAGACATTTTAAGTAGAAGTTACAAACTTAAAAGTGCCTTAAAACTATTTTTTTTCTTTTTACTAGTACAACATATTTGGTGTTTGGTTGTGTTTTTGTTGTTTTTTTGTTTTTAATGTATTTATATTATTAATTTTAAATATACCTACATATATGGACAAAAAGAAAGCAAATTGTTATTTAAAAAGAATATATTGCATTGAAGCATAATTGCTCTTATTCCAAAGTCTATCGCTCCCTATCTTCCCTCCCCATTTCTTGAGGAATCTTTGTTAAAAAGTGGGGCATTTAGTAGTTCAGTATTGCTAGGCAGTAGATTTTGTCTGTGCAGAGAACTAGTGGTTCCTTTTAAATACTATTTCTTCCATATGTTGAGCTAAAAATGTTTTAGTTCCCTTTTTAAAATAGATAAACTTGACCACTTCCAGGTATTTTCCAGTATAGTCTATACAAAGCATTTTACATTTTTACAAATGCAGCCTTGGAGTTAATATGTTATGCATGCAGATGTGTTGAAGTGTTTAATATATTAGACAAACCAACATTCACTGTGCATTTACCTATTAGAATAAGTGTTTGCTACATTGTTAAAGAGGAATAAATACTTACATACATGAAGTAATTATCATTAGCCACTCTGAAAGGATTGTTCAGCTGCTTGGAACACTCATTGAATATTCTGTTTTATTGACTCATCCCTCTTCTTGGCTTAGTTTGCTATATAATCTTATTAGAACAAAAGTAAACTAAAGAGAGGCAACGAAATAAGTGCTAGGGATAGTTCACAAAGTCTATTACTTCACTTAGCCTAAAATAGAGCAATCAGTTCTCACTATCTAACTAAGCTACCACGAGACCATAGAGAGGATAGAAATGTCTCAGGATTCTGGAATTTCAATTGATTGTCAGTACCTAAATACAATTAGCTGGAGGTATCAATTATTGCAATTTCTGTAAAACTAAAGATATAGGGAAAGTATTTTTCCCTAGTTCCCCATAATATAAACCAGCTAAAAATATTTGCATGATTCTGTGTAATTATTCTAAAACACTTTTTATATTGTCAAGATCAGTTTTTCTTTAGAGCATGATCCTTTTCTTATTCTTCATATGAAAATATGAATTCTTGAAAAGAGGAAAACATATCTCTAGACATGATGGAACCTAGGAAATAGGTGCAGAATGAAACAGGATTTTTTTAAAGTACTGAAAACCCAAACACTTTAGCAAAAACAGAACATATTGTTAGACATAACCTTTCTAAAAAATGCTACTGAAGAATATCAATTATTATTTTGTAACAATATATTTATTTTCTTATAAAATTTTGAAATCTATGGAACCTGGAAATTGTTCTAAAATTAAATGATTCCTACATTCAAACTATAGATGGTTTACAGGAAATCAGGGGTAAAATTCAACCTCAGTAGTGAAGTAAAGAATATGATCTTAGAAAGTCAAAGAAAGTTCTCAGAAGAGTATGTAATACTCATTAACAATGAATAATGAGGGAAAACATAAAAAGCTTTTATGGGACGCAACAGTCAAGAAACATATTGTGACACTAATTCTGTAGGACAGACTAATACAGGGACTTGGGCATTTCAAACGTTGATTAGTCTATGACTTCAATTACTGTTCCTTTTATAGAATGATTGAACAGTTAGAGTTGGACTTTCAGTGGTCCTCTAGTCCAACTCACCACATTCAGTCTGACCTTGAATATTTCCAGGGATGGGACATCTACCATATCTCTGGGCAAATTCTTTTAATGTGTTATCACCTTTTTTGTAAGTCTTCTTCCCTATATCTAATAATAAATTGTCACTCTTTTAGTTTAAAACTGTTACCCCTTGTTCTATGACAACAGACACTCCTAAAAGCCATCTACTGATCATATCCATACCTTATTACCTTTGGGGTCCCCATAGGGCAGGTACTATTCACTAAGGATATGAAACATTATTGTACATAACTGACCCTATTCATATTCTGGACCTAAGATTCAGCCATGGTCTCAAAAAATTCTTTAGTCTGCTCCATTGTCCCATTGCAAAAGCAAGGACATGCACACTTTATTTTGCCCAAAAGTTGCAGATAAGTTCCGAAACTTTCAAGTTCTCTTTGATCCAATTCCAAGCACAGAATCTTTCAGTGTCAGTTCCAACTCTACAAGAAAAAATTGCTTTACTCACACAATGTGTACTTGACATTTCCTGAAGAGCTGATTTTTGGTGCTCAAAATGATTTCAGGGTAAAGGATAAAAGAACTTTATCTCAGTTATGTCTGTATGCAATTTTCCTCTCTCTTTTCCAGTGCTCTCAAAGGCTATTTCATACATCCCTGAGGGGGATAGCCTTGAGGAAAAGCAACCTCTTGTTTGTATCTGTTTTTTCCAAGCTGTGTTTTACATGTTGTAGTGTCATCAGGCAGTATATCAAGAGCATTACTGCACTTGACTTTCCTTATTTTCTCCTGACAATATCCTCAGGGTTGATAAATGGTCCTGCTTTCCTATGGAAGGCAATGTATTTATTTGGATCCTATATATGAGTTTATGAAATCATGACATTCTGCAGCAGCGACTGGAGCAACAAGCAGTGGCTATTACGTCAGTTAACCCTTAGGGGATGGTTGCTGTTGTCTGTCCTCATCATTAACTCCTTGAAGACTGAAAATGTGTAGTTCTAATAACAACAAGTTGCAGTTCAACAGTTTCCAGCATCAGGTTCATTGCCATGCAAGTTAAAGACTGGTATTATTTGCATTTTGCCTGTATTTTTAATCAGTGTAAGATGGTGTACATGTTTCTGGGAGCAAATGCAGACAACAAACTTAGGGATAGTGTGAGGAGAGAAAATTGAAAGCATAGAAGAGAAACATAATCTGAGTTGCTTGCTTTTATGCTACACATTTTTGCTTAAGCTTGCTTATGCCTGGACCACTGTCTTCGTGACGTTTATTCAAGGAATCACAAGGTGAGTTTCAGGGAGTGAAAGACTGGGCTCCCTGCAGTAGTCTTTGAAACACCTTTCATTTAACTGCAGTTGTCAGTTCTAGCTCGCTCATAAAAATAACTGAATTGGTAAAACACAATAAGAAGAGGCTGAAGTACACAGCAGTGAGGAGCATTGCTTCAAAGCCATGAGAAAATGGATTCCAATCAGTCTAATTCCTCCCACAGCCTTGTGCCAGGGCTGCTGTATATCCTGCAGCCAGGCTTTCTGACTGCCTCTGCTACTTGAGATGCAGGCAGTCATGTTTTGGCACATCTTTCTACTCCTGTTCTTCCACAGCTCAAATGTCCATTTCAATTCTTTCAACAGTCCTGTAAAAAAACAGACATAAAATACATGCATTGTAAGTTCTTTGGAACAGGAAATAGCTCTGTTTAATTCAGTTTCTAGAGTTTGTTGACAAGAAATCACTAACCTATCTTGCATTACAATAGAAATGACAAGTGCTCCTAATAAATGGAGAGGCATTTATTTCACGGATGCCAAACCTGCTTCTGCATGTCCCAAACAGATGGGTTCACAAATCAGTTGGCTGCAGTTTCAGAGGAATGCTGGAAGTTTATCCGATAGAGGGCTGGTGTAGAGCCCAGATCTGTCACAGGAGTGCCCCAAGGAGTTGCTCTGTAGCAGCCCCCACTTTGCCTGCTGTGATCAGTGGGCCAGAACAAGGAGCAAATGGGATGGGAACCATCATGGCCTGCTCATCCCCTTCTGCTACTACCAGGGATCATATGCTTTAGATTATTCCATAAGCGAGGAAGTGGTGGTGGTTATTGAATCAGGGCCAAATGTATGTTAACTAACTGTTCGCTCTGAGTATAACTGTATTAGGAAATACATTTTTATTTGTGGTGTCATTTTATTATGTGCAGTAATTTGGTTTCACGTGATATGTCACCCAGGGGGTTATTTGTACATAAGGGAGAGATGTTAAGCTCAATCTCTTTTATCACGAGTTAATGAAATTAAACCACAGCAAATAAATTGATGTAATTTGCTGGCACACATTAATTTCCATATCTGGGTAGCTAAAGAGCAGAGCCCACTAAAATGTGCAGTTAAAAAGTGATTAAATACTGCACTTTTGGTTGGCCTAGGAGGACATACAAGTAATTAGGCAGAGCCTTGAATTACTTTTGAAATGTAGCTTTTCCTACAATATACATAATATTGTATATTAAGTTATGTATCCCTTAAAAAATTCACTTCAATTCAATTATTGCTTCCAGATTTGTTGTCACTTTGGAACCTACACCAGTAGTCCACGTAATTCATACCAAAGAAACTGTTATGGCATATTTGTTCAGCATCCATCTGAAGGAATCATCATCTGTCACCTGATAAGTTGTTCCTCAGTTTTTCTTCTGTAACACAAGTGGCAGCATCAGTAAATTTGCTGGGAAAAACTCCCTGTGGCCGTAGATTTGTTCACCCAGACAAATGGCCCCCCTTGAGACAGCCAGCAGATGCTGCAACAGAGCAATCTTTTTCTCTGCTCCAACGCACACTGATTGCAACTCTGAACCTTTTAAATATAGGTTAGATATATTGCAGCATATATTAAGGCACCAGCTGCAGGTAGTTCTTATCTATTATCTATCTATCTTATTAGTTCTTCTTCTTTCCTTTTGCTTCTCCTGGTCCACACTTTTTTCCCTGCACTCAGAATATGCCTATGCTGCACTCTGGAGGACGGTTATTTATTTGGTTTTTTTGGTAGTGAATAACTAACATAACTTTGCAATGGTCAAGTTAGGCTGGACTTTTACATCAATTCCTGTGGTTTCCCTTTGCAAGTACACATGGCCTGTCCTGACGCAACTGCTGGAATTTTAAATATTGCATGAATGGCATGTCAAATCTTAAATGACCATGGTTGTAGAGTATCGGCCACTACTGAAAGTAGTTAGTGGGGTCTGTTTGTGACTGCAGGCTCCTTTTCCTTTTTTAATAAACTTCTCAACCTGCACTGAAGGTACCGCGCTGGCTGATTTTCCAAATATTAATAAAACTGCTGAGAAAAAGATGCACTCTTATTCTATTAGCTTTCTCTATTTTTTATACTAACCCTGTTGGCTGTTGTTTCATAGCAGAAACAAAATTGCAATTTGCTTTTCAGTGACATAGATCTGCCAATGCAACAAAAACTCCCCTTTCACTGACCACAAAGGTAGGGTGCCCCCCCACACTCCATGTGGCTGTGCCCTTGATTGATTGTATGTTTTGGAATATCTGTTGTCTGGATAGACCAGATGCTTGTTTATTCCTTTCTGGCATCTGTAAGCCTTTAGGAAACTGTCTTAGCTGTTTCCAACTGGAAATTTATTTGCAAACCACCACTTGCGTATGGCTTTTATTTATCTAATGCCTAGGAGTGAAGCACTGGGATGAATGCATTTTAGTGCACTCAAAAAAGTTGGTAGCTGAATTAGGCACAAGGGAAAACTACAGGGGTGGCTTCTGTGAGAAGATGCCAGAAGCTTTCCCCATGTCCAGTAGAGGCAACACCAGTTAGCTCCAAGATGGACCAGCTGCTGACCAAGGCCATCAGCGGCTGTGGTAGCACCTCTGTGATTTGAGAGAAGGAAAAAAACTCTAAACAACTGCAGCTGGAATGAAGAGTGAGAATATGTGAGAGAAACAACTCTACAGTCTCCAAAGTCCTTGAAAAACACACATTTATATGTGCACACACACACATGTATATATATGCACAAACACACAGAATATTGGTTAGGAATGAAACTAAAAATTATTTTCTGTCATTTTTTCCATCTATAAATTCTTTGTTAACATAGACATCAAAATGATGGAGCACAAAGGTTTCTTCACTTTTCTGCACATATTTGTGCAAAGAACAGGCCTAAGATGCAGGTGCAATTAAGCACAGTTTGTCCTCTTGTGATAACAATTATCAAGTATGTTTCAATGGCAGAAAAAAGAAGATTTTCAATGGAGTAAATCACTGAAAATACATTTGAGCTGAAGAAAGAAAAATTATTTTGGAAAAATACAATTATTGTATTGCAAAGATACTTTATTTAATCCTTCTCTCCTACCTTAATTCATGTCTAGGATGTGCCCTTTTAAAATGTATAGCACACAATACAATTTTTTTGTGCTTGCCACCGTGTGTTAATTGTATAGATTTATTTAGGACTCTCTGTGGCTTAGGCTATTCATCCATTAATTTCCAAAAGCATTCACATCCTTTCATGGGCTTTACTTCTTACCCCTTGGCAAAGGCCTGTCCTGTTCAGGTTTGTATCTGAGTACCTCACAAAAACTTGTGTATTTTTTCTTTACAAATGGTAGATTAGGAAAAAATATTTCCACTTTGATGATGTGAGATGGCCTATGCGCCTTGTGAACACTCACATAGGTCTGTTGTTGTAGACCTACCCCTAGCACCAAGGTACCTGTCAAACCGTGCACAACAGAAGAGTAATGAGTTGTATTAGTGAGATATTGACTCATAATCTTGCTTACTAGTAAGTCTAAATAAATATAGAGCTGCGTTAGGCTTTCTGATTCAAACAAGACGTAAGCTATGGCAGGTATGCCTAGGGAGCAAACAGCAACAGCAAGATGCAATACAGAGAATATCAGAAATTTTTAGCTGTGGTCAGCCCTTACTCCCTGTGTAATTATTAAAAAAAAAAAAATTATCACTGGACTGTCGAATTTTCAGTTGCTGATAAATTGTTAAAATTACCTGGTTTTAGTAGCATGGAGATCACACCTAGCTAATTAGAGACGACACCATCATATCTCTTCTCACATATGTTATTAGTTGAAAATACTCTTTCATTAACTGACAGGGATTTGCTCTTTTAGCCAATTTGCCTGATTAGGGCAGAAGAGGGGTTGGTGTTGTTTCATCATCACATGCATACAGGTCAAAGGCCGAACCATCAGAATCTCTGCATCTTCTATATCCAGATTGCTCATCACCAGACATTGGGAATTCACCATCAGCTACAAATATCTTTCATACACTATACTACACACACTTTTTATGTGGAGAGAAGGTTATATCAAGCCTATTTTTTCCTCCATCCAGAAAAATGTTCCATAATTTATTCCAGGCATGGGAGAATATTGAAAAAACTTTTGACCACTATATGGTATATAACCATTATTTATGCATAGGGCTCTTGAAGAAAATATTTAAGTAAAAGACAAAATGAAGATACCGGTTTATGACAAAGCTATTTCACATATTAAACTTATAAAGCATTAGCATCAGTGTGATACTAAAAGCAAGTAAGCTTTTAAAAGTGAGCTGTGTTTGAATTAGAATTTTTTTCCTGCCCATCGTGTCTAATGGGGAAAAAAATGGTGAAAGACATTTATATGTATCCTTTTTAATGGCATAGTTCCTTAATGAAAAACTGTGAAGAACGGAAGCTATTTGGTGCAGAGATTAGGAATTTACCCCCTATGTCAGAATATAAGACATGAATATTTCAAATAAGAAATGATAAACAGTTTGTTCAGCCCTGAGTCATCCATCAAACAGAAGTACATATTTATACATCCCTGCCAAGCACAGATATTTTAGGCAGCACCTGGGAAAACTTGACTAGTAGAACTGCTTCAGGCTGAAGTCTTTGATAGCATTTTGCTTCCAGATCTCAAACCCAAGTCTTGATTTTACCTCCTCAGCTGCAGGTCAGCTCATCCAGCCTAGTCCACCTTGCCCCTTTCATGCCTCAGATTCTCTTATTGCTGTATAAATTCTTCATTCTTGACTCCAGCCTGATCCAAATTGCACTCACACCTATCTCTTTAGCTGTGGCATACATAGTCTGCTTTTTGATCCTCCCCTCAAATTCCAGGCAAATTCTTGCTCTTTCCCTTTCTGCCAGCTTTTCTGCCCTCTATATCAGGTGGTCAATACTATGGCATCTGGATTTGGCTTACATGGTACTGATTTCTATGTCCTTAAAGACTTCCTTGAAAAGATTTAAATTGTGCATTTGTAAAAACCTTGGGTTTATGATTGTTTAATTGTATTAATATAAAAGGAAATAAAAGTTGCAGTAAAGAGGCCATTTACAGTGTCTCCAAATGATTTATCTCGTGTATTTCTTTAATCAGTAAAGCATGGAATTATTTTCCTTCAAGAGAGTCAAATAAGTAGGAACAAAATAGATTCCATCTCTTAAACTTGGACCTGGTTTCATATGCATCAGCACTAGAAAGACAGGGGCTAAATTTCACTTTTATCAATATTTAGAAGTTTGAGTCATTTTCTGCAGAATGTGTATGGCTCCACAATCTTGAGATACATTAAAAATTTTCTGTTTTCAGGAAAGCCACATGAGTTTAGACTGTTAAAAACGGGCTGGGCTGGGCTGTGTCCCTTGTGCCAAGAGGGAGGCAGGGTAGTCCTGTGATATGCAATGGCATAATCAGAATTTTAAGAGAAGAAAAACAATTTTTTTCTTTAGATATACACTAGGAAAAGCAACATTTTAATGAATAGTTTTCTTGTGAAGCTTTCTTCAGTATGTATATGATTACATATCATGTGAACCACTGCAAACAGGGGGATCAAGAGATCTAGAAATAACAGGCTTTTTGGGAACAGAAATTTCAGAGAAAGATACAGAATAATTGTAGAAAGATCTTCTCTTTTGTATAACAGTTTGTCAATTTATTTTAGGTCTAGTCAGTGGGTGAATAATGAAAAGGAGAAGATGAGAGATTTCAGAGCTTCTTTTACGTGCAGTTGGAGATTGCGCTCCACTGAAAATGTCCTTGAAGGTAGTGATTCATTTTGCTTAAACTGAACAAGTCATAGAACATATTTTCTCTCTCTTTCCTACCTCTTCTACAGCAGTAAAAGATGCAAGTCCCCTTAAAACCTTGAGTATTGACTGTAGCATACAATAAACACACAGGTGTAATACCCTGTAAAATAAAGGTATACTATGACACACAGATGATAGAATATCTGTGAATAAACTGTTTAAATATGATCAATTGGATGCTAATAATATTTTAATTTGAAATAAAAAATCAATAAGAAGAGGAGCAGAGCACAACAGAGGTGAGACCTGCAGGCTGAAGAACCTCTCCACATTTTACAAGAAGTTTTCTTGGCTTATAACCCAGACATTGCCCAGAAAGGCCAATAATAAAAGGCCTTTTCTCATACATAAAATAAATTTCTTAATTACCTTATTTTTTTTTGTCTTTGAATAATTGAATACCCCTAATACTACTAATACTACAATGATCTGGGATCTTAACCACTCTTAATGCTTGTCCATCTGTAACCATCACTGCTATGACAGAAAGAAAAAAAAACAACTCTTCTATTTGAAGAAATCATTTAATATATTTGAAAAGGATATATTTAGTAATTAATCTCATGTTAAATGAGTCTGTTCTCTTTTTGCAAGAGAAAGATTGGATTTTGAACTAGGTGAATGAATATTACTAACTGAAATGTACTGAAACCTGCTTACCTAGGTGCCACGTGAGAATTATTATGGTCTTGAAGTGTTTTTTCACAGTGCTGCTTTCAGGGCTTTTATTTTCACTGGACCATAGAGTAAGAAGTGATGTGGCACTGCTGTACAGTACAGCACAGTGATGTGATGCAGTACAGGATATCACAACCAGTGTCTGTGCCCTGACATAGCTGTAGGCATTCTCCATAATATTAGCAGGCATGCATGGATCAGAAGACAGGGAACACCTGGATTCTTCTCTTATGGGAGATCAATTTATGACTCTTGGATAAAGAAAGCTACCAGATTATATGGCATTCCTACTTTGATGGGTTTTGTTGTCCTTCCTACTGCACCTAGAAGATGCTGCAGTGGGGACATCACACTTGCACAACCCCAAACTGTGATGGGGTCTCCCACTTGTGAATTGTATATGGCATCCATGCCTTGAAGCTATTGACTCCCCTAGGTTCAAGTGCAGATTCCTCATCTCTCTTGCTTTAAATATATTTTTAAATTAATTTAAAAAACATTTTAAAAGTTTCAACCTTGCTCCTTGGTCTAACCCTTTCAGTCTAACACGATAGCAAATCCCCTGTCACCAACCTGACTCACACAGCACATTCACACAATGTGCCCTCATCCCAACATTTCTATCTATCTATCTACTCTATCATTCTAATCTAGTAGAAGCACTTGGGTTTAATATCTTGAAATTGGCGTTAATGAGAATCTTCTTGAGCTTCGCATGGAGATTCAAGTTTGCTGGTGCTCAACATAAAATATTTTGGCTTTTTTCATTGAAATGTCATTTACTAAGAAACTTGTTTGTTACACTCTCCTGGAAATGTTTGTTTTCTCACAAACTGAGAGTACTTATTTTATTAAACACCCCTGCTAACATGTACATGCTGATAGTACTTTTTATTCTTCAAAGTTCACATATGTCAGAAATTACATCCCCTCTGGAAGGCAGTTTTACCAAGTGAGAAGATTTGCTTCTTGACAACAATAAACTGTTCATACAAAACCAGAAGCAGTCTTACATTTTTTTAAGTGAATAGAATTTACATTGCTATAGTTAAATGAATAAGCTTTCTACTTTATTGTCATTTGAGAAAGCTTTAAATAGAAATAGGTATTTGCTGAGGCAGCAGAAAATGTTGAGGTTTAGTTCTGATGTATATTATATTGCATTTAGTGCAACACATACAAGATGTAATATTGCTTTCTCATGTTAAATATTAACATTACATTTGTTCCAACAAATTCTGAATGTTTAGGGCTAAGACTAACATCTGCATATGCTGATATTTCTAAGTCATACATGCTCAAAACCAGAAGATATTTAGATTCTGTTGTGGTAACTAAGAATTCAAAAGCTGTGTATTTCAGAGTATATATTTGCCTGCTTACTTTCCCTGTCCTCCATCTGAACATTTTCAAATATTCCACTTAGACCATCCCGTTGAAACGAGAAGGTTTACTTTTCTTTTTTGTCTCTGAACCATGAAGGTTTTTAAGCAAATTGTTTTCCTTTAGATGCAACACAAATTGGATCAAAAGTACATTTTCTGAAGGAATAATAATCCCAAACCTGTCTTCAAGCAATGGGCTCTGTAACATCTGTGGTAAATGACTTTTTTTTTGAGATGGTATTCTCTGACAAGAAAGTTAGAATAATCTGAAAGACATTCCTGTCCAGTGATTTATCAGATTCCAAATAAAGAGGAATCAATGCATCCCTGTGAGAAATACAGGAACTGAATCAATGGGAAAACAGATGGGAAAATGGATATGTTACTATTTGTGTGACATTAACAATGTAAAGCATTCCCATTTTTTTTCTGCATGCAAATTACTTCCAGTTTGGGTTCTGATTTTTGTTCTAGATGCTTAGAAGGTGGTTTAAGGTACTTTAATATATAAAAGTAATTTCCGTTTTATATATATGTTTTTCAATCTTTAGGTGTCTTCAAGAATACAAAGTTACAAAAATGTGGAGTCTATAAAATGTTATTTGTCATTTTTACTTTGAATATATACTTCTTGAACATATATACGATAAAAACAACTGATGAACCTAAGCTAATTGCTTCCCTGGAGACATCTTCTGCTATTTGAGACCATCTAGTTAATTTAATATATGGTTGAACTTCAGGCTACCTGATTGATGCCTTGAGAGGCTACTTAGAACAGAGTCTAGACAGTGTTAAAGGAATAAAGTAGATATTTATTAAAAGGCTTTCACCTTGGGCAGTACAAGAGTCCAGCCATGGCTACACCCAAGATGGATGACGGGTCATGCGTTTTCACACTTTTATAAGTTTTTGTTCATTTACATTTTGGCGTTAATTATCCAATTACAGCTTCAGGTCATGAATCCAATCCTCCCAGATTGCTCTCCTCAGTTTGCTGCTGTTTAGACCTTTTGGGCCTGAAGCTGTAGTGGTGTCCTTGGTTCTCAGGCTGGAAAAGGATTGTTTTGTCTGACAAAACTGTGAAGAGAACTTGCTAAAACTTTATATGAAGCTCAGAGTTATATACTAATGCAGTATAAAATCTGCAAAACATGAAAGCTAAAACTTAATGCATCATGATATATATATTGTTATTTTGGGCTAGGGATGGCGCAGGGGAGGGGGGGTGTAAAACCTAACAGTAGGACTGGTGTTTTTCAAAATGTGGTGCCTTAGGTTACATGCATAACTTGTGAGTATTTAGATGTGAAAGAGGTCTTTTTCTCAGAAATGAAGGTATATTAATATCTGGAAACTAACTTCCTCTGAAAATCCTCTGCTGCTTTATTGAAATGCTAAAGTAAAGATTTATGCTTTTAATGTTATACAGGTATATAAATGTAAAGCATCTCATTTACAAAAATCATCACCACAACAGTCTGTCATTGGCTTTCAGCCTCAGCTCAAGTATACAGGATTGAATGCTTGTTCTTAGCAAAAATTAATCTTCTTCCCAGATGCAAAAAGAAGACATTTTAGATACTGGCAGGATCTTGCTACCTCATTACTTCTGTCTATAATTCTTCTGCAGAGGTGCTTGCATGAAATGAAATTTTTTAATATTAATTCCAAAAAAAGAAAATAAATTTCTTTACTCAGTGGCAAAACCAGCCTGTAATCCTCCAGTACATCCTTTGATCCAAGAAGAAACTTTCAAACCTTTAATCCTCAGTTTTGGAAATCTTTTATTGAGACTAACTCTGACTTAATTTCATTCTTCACCATAAGACTGATGAATGATAAATCAGGATCATTATTCAGAACTTGTTTATTTTCTTGTCAGCTCCTTTTTTTTTTTCCTTTGATTCCCTTCTCTATTTTTGCCTTCTATTCCAACTGTTTAGGTGGATAGTAGCTACTACAACATGCATTACATTGAACACAGCAGTCAGCGCACTCATTTGGAGATCTGTGTAATGAAGAGCTGGGAATGCTTTCACCACCAAGCTCACCCTCAAGCTATTCACTGACTAGAAAAATACAGTCAAAATTCATGTGTTCTTAATGCTCATTGTGTTGAAAATACTGCCACAACATCATGTAAACTACAAAACTGGCTAAGCTGAAACGCTGTTGCATAAGATGCTTTACATTTAGTTCAGTGCCTTCTTATAAGATTTCTAATACATTTAAAGAGATAATAGCCAGTGAAATATCTTAAACATTAATGCCCTATTATTGATCTTGTATTAAAAGTAATCCAAATGCTTGCTTCATGGTACCTTTGAAGAAAAGTGATTTTTCAAAGGAGGAATGCAAGGAGAAATTAAAAGCAATATATGAGAAATACCTACATTTGTTGGTTAGCAACTCAAATATTTTGCTTGTAGTGATGTGTCTTGGTTGCTGTAAATAATAGGAATTTTCATGGAAAGTGTTAGCCCCCTAGAATATTTCACTGTTTCATTGATCTCACTTATGCTATCAGGAGCAGTAAACCTCCCTTGACCTGAAGATCAGTGTAGGAATACTAATCTAATGACTTCTCTAGAGATGAATAACATTTTGCATCAGGTAGTCATATTGTTCCTTCTGGAAATAAGTGGTTCTAACAGGAAATTTATAATCATGGATAAGCAAAAAGGTCAGATTTTCTGTAATTCTTCATATTTGCAGCCAAATATGTGCTGCAGATACTAATAACATTTTTCTACTATGTGAAAGAAGCTATACAGGATGGTTTTTTAACTACATGGCATATATTTAACAAGTAAAAATTTTCCTCACATCCATCTGAAATAAGTTTACAACTGTGAACCAGGATTATTTATTACATGTATTTGTATTGCTTCCACATCTCTCATTTTCATAAACTGCCATATTATTTTGTCTAAAAGACTGCTTAAGAGTTTATTAAAATTTCATTAGCCACAAATAAACCAAACAAACAAATGAAGCAAAATAAAAAAACACACCAAAAAAACCCCCCACCAGTATAAAACTTCCTTTTTAGCTCAGACTTAGTTTCGTATAAGACTTCTTCATTCTTGCTCAGTAAATATCATAGACTTACAGGAATATTATTTTGCTTCCATACAACAGCTACAGGTGTTATTTTCCACCATTTTTGCATGAATTTTTTTTTCCATATATGGAATATTTTTCATTTGGGGTGTATTCTTTAATTTTGAGCAGAGAAAAAAGCCTGAATTAATTTAAAGTCACAACAGCTGATCTGACCTTCTAATCATAAACATTGTTTCATCAACCAGAGGAAAAAAAGTCATGTCAGAAGATTAGTACACCGTGGTGAAGTTTCCAAGCAAATGTTAGTAATTGTTAAAAGTTTTGATATGTCACAAAATTTCAAATAGGTATCCACTTAATATTTAACACATTTTTGAATGCTCTTTTTTCACATAGAAAATATGTGCAGGTATAAACCTATTTTATGTTACAGGATGCAGCAGAGAATTGATTTTTAGACCCATAATGAATTTGTGGATTCACAATGAGAAAAGTCATCTTTTGACTTGTAAACAGAGAACCTGTTGATCAAGGAATTATTGGAAGTAATAAATACAGAATTCTGCAATTTCATATTGGAAGATACACATTAAATGTTATATCTATTTCTTCCAATTATGGTGATAAATCTGCCATTTAATTCTTAAGGTTTTTGCCAAAATTTGAATGCCTGTGGTTCCCTAAAGAATGTTTTTGCAGAACAAGTTTCCTTGCTGTCATAATGATTTCCTAACTTCTTAAATCTCTTTACTACTGCTAAATATAAAGAATTTAAAAAGAAAAAACAAACCCTAGGCTTAATAACTCAGCAGACAACTTTCATGTGTGTTCTCTTTAAATTCAGTGTGTAAAGAAATAAAAGGTAAAGTTTCTAGTGATTTTGAGTGATCCCACTGTGATGCCACAGTGGTGACATCACAGTGCAGTTTTCCTGTGCAGTACCCTGTTTCACAGTGTTTACACACATGTATTCTAGAAATGGTTTCTCTGTTTGTGACACTTCTGGGTATTTAAGAGATTCTGTTACTTAGCTGCACTGCTACTGAGTAGAATAGTATAAATCTCTGTTGTCACTTTGTGCTTCATTTCCCTAATCCTTTCAGTGCCACTGGAATAATTTCAGGATTCTTTTTTGAGATTGCATGTCAGTTGGCTTCAGAGAGCAATGTCCACTGTAATTTAGAGCACTGCTTTGCACACTGCATCCCTTGTTAAAGGAAGCTGCACAACCAAATACTTTTGCTGCTCACATGAAAATATATTTCTTTACTTTTCACAGCCAAAGAGCCATTTCCTTTTCTCCCCTGCAGCCACCACATTTCCAGCAGTGTCATCAGAGCACATGGCCCTGCCCCACAGCATGTAATTATCTGTACAAGCCAGAAAGATCCAGCTGTGAAAGGTATTCTGCTACAGGTAGCATATGGCTCTGCAGGGTGTCCCATCTGCCATGGCTTCAGCAACTGCAGACAGTCTCATGAAAGGCTTCCAAGTGACTCGGTGGCTTTGAGACAACATTCCCCCTTCTTGTGTCACCTCACACTGTTTTCTGCCACCATACAGCTTTGATTCTAAGTGTTCTGTATTCTCTGTCATGGTCTGCTCAGCAACAGTAAAGCAGTCACTTAGAAAATGCTACCTATATTTATTCTGAATGAAGATACAATCCATTAAAACTCTGCTTTACAATTTACATCTTTTTTCCTTTGCATTTTATACCTTTTGAGAAAAACAAATTCATATGCCTATTGATAAGGAAATGGATTGACCTTTACACCTGGGAGATAACTGGACAGTCTTGCCAGTGTAAGAAAGTTTGTAACTTTTGCCTCTATTCCCAGATGGGAATGAAGACTGAAGAAGAGGTGACTGGCTTTACCTGAGCCTTACTAGCTGCTATGAAAAATAGAACTTTTAGGCTAGAAATGTATGGTTTTCAGTGCAGACAGTTTTCTTTTGCTCAGTTCTTGTTCAAAGTAAAGAGTCAGGCCACAGCACAGACACATAAGTAGTATAACTGAGGGACAGCTTGTTCTTCTTTTCCCTTTCAAAACATTTTTAATGTCTTCTTTCAAGACACTTTGTGGTTGTTTTTCACACATATGTTAGTGTACTGTCTCATCAGTAGTCCATCTTATAAGTGACACCATGAATAATTATGGAAAAAACCCTTTTTATCCTCTCCTTTTCCAGTAGTGAAGCAGAGTTGGCTAGTTTCGGAAGCTAAGGTGCATGTTTTTATATCCCCAGCTTCTGTTACTGAAGAAGCTAAACTGGACTGCATCAACCATCTGAAACACAAACTGGCCAACATTCAAAGCCATCCTTCATTCTTTGGCAGAGCCAGAGACCTGCAAGGCAAACACAAGGGGTTCAGGGAACATTTCTGTCTCTAAGAATTTCTCAGAACTTTCGGTTGTCTCTTTCTCTCTTTATTTTTCTTCCTTATATTTGTTGTATTCTGGGGGGGTTTTGTTTGCATTTCATTGTTTAGCACATTTACAAAAAATGTCTTCTTGTTTCCCACTGTGCTGACTGAGTTACAGCTTGGTTCCCTGTAGAAATAGTCTCTCAGGGGGAGAATAATTCTACCTGTTTAAAATAATTTTAGCCCTATTTGTCTGCAATATTTTATTATTTCGAGTTTATTTGACTTATGCTGAGACAGAAATTGGCTTAGTATCTTTCAAGGTACATAGCTACATTTAATATCTTCCAAAATTCTGTGAACGGTTTAAAGATGTCACATCATAATGTGCAAGTGAAACACAATAAACTGTGTTAATGCATCTTTATTTTGAATGTAGAACACTTTTTTGTGTTTGTATTGAAGAGAGCAACGGCAGGACATGAAAATTACTGGGCAGCAATATTATGGAATTTCTGCATGTAGTTGCTTGACCATTTAATATCATATTTATAAACAGTATAGGTTGAATTTTAAACACCACCAAATTACAGGTTTAATAAAATTACTATTTCCATCCCTGCTGAACAGATATGCTTTTTCAAAGTTAAATCAGATACTATGGCTAGGATGACTACCTTCAAGCTCTTTAAAGTTTATTATTATCTTCAGCAAGAAACAAAATATTGAAAATTATGTTTTAAATTGTGCCTTAAAGCAAGACATAAAAACTTGTATCTGTAAATGTAATCTGCTAGCACTGAATATTTTCAGTGTAATAAACTTAAACACATCTCTGCTCTGAATGTTTTTTTGCTTGTACAGAAATATATGGCTTTGTTAAGTGGATGAATTTTGTTGGAGTAAATACACTAGGCTCCATTTCCTCTGATGCCATGTACACTTCCTAGGATTTTTCACCTTTTATTAGGATTGAGTAACTCACTTGGAAAGCTTAGCACAACTAGTTAAAAAGAAAGGTAAAAGCCTTCTGAGACAGATTTCCTTTCTTCCCACTTTATTTGGTGGCCCAGGTCAGTTAAGTACCTCTCCAAAGCCATTTGCAGTAGGCTTCTCCTCCTCTATTAAATTTAAAGCACACCCAGTTAGATTACTGTTTCTCCAGACAGATCTCAGGCCAATAGAATTTACCTGAAATCTTTGCTGGAGACAAGTCACTCCTCAATGTGGGGAGACAACTGCAGGTGTTTCTAACCCTGGAGAAGGGGAAAGAGAGAAGGAGGGAGGGAGAGAGGGCATGAAGAAGGCAGAACAGGAGTATCCCCCATTTACAATACTGTGTGCAAAACAGTATGGAGTCAGGAGGACTAGGGCTGTGCATATTCAGTGGCTTGAGAACATTCTTGTGAGTCCTGACAAGAGAAAAAGATTCAGAAGAAAGAACTAGAAAATCTGTGGAAATGCATTCCTCTGTCATACTAGGCATTGTGCATGCCAGGGAGGAATCTAAGATTTTGAGAGAAAGTATGTTTATTCAGATGCTGAAGATATGGTCAATAAACCTCTTTGTCCTACACACCACTTTAAGGAATTTTAATTTCAGCAGCCCCAGGATACAGGGGTGGATATGCAAGCTAAACCATCAATATGCAAGCAATGCAGCTTTACTCCAAAAGCTTTCCCGCAGCCCTCAGCTACACCACCAGCTGCTGCCACACTAATCCTTCTCACACAGTTACTTTGTCCCATGGCTATGGATGTTATTGGACTATTGTTCACATCAGTATCTAATCCAGGCAGTTTTTCAGCTCACACACTGCTGCTGAGAAAACTGCCCTGCAAAGAGTAACACATAGCACACACATAGAGATTTACACATCTTTTTAATGCTCATCTATAAGTTATCTCTGAAGTTTCAATTTAAAAGGCTCAGCTACATATATAATTGAAAGTAGCACTCACCAAACAGTCACGTACTCCATGTTCCTAAGATGCTGCAAGGAGTCTATATGCAGGATTGCTTTCTCTGAGCTGAATCTTTTGCTCCTTCCCCTGCTTAGCTATTCAGGGCTCACATATTGTTGCAGATGCGTTATTTCTTGTTCTCTATTAACTCAGGTAGCATAATTACCCTGTTATGGTAACTACACTACCTTTCTCCTTACTATCATCTTCCAACTTAATGGCTCCTTCCTTTTGGCTTTTCACCTCCACTGCCTTATAGCTTTTACTGTGTAGTAACCTCCGCTGGGTTTAAAAGGGCCAAATACCAAGCAGAAGATCCCAACATTACTCACAGTGCTGTGTAGAGAATGAGCTCTATCAAAGCACAAGCAAAATTATGCTTTGTGTGAGCTTCATAAGGTTTTCATAAGGCTGAGATAGAGTTAATTTTCTTCACAGGGACTAGTATAGGATTGTGTCTGGATTTGTACTGGAAAAAGTGTTGATAATATAGAGAAGTTTCTGTTATTGCCAAGTGATGTTTGCCCAGCATTAGGGGCTTTTCTGCATCTTGTATCACCCCTCCAGTGAGAAGGTTGGGGGTGCACAAGAAGCTGAGAAGGAATATATCTGGGACAGCCAATCTCAAATGACCAAACAGATATTCCAGACCATATGGCATCATGCTGAACATGTAAAGTAGGGGGGAGAAGAACAAATTGGGGGAACTTTTGGAGAGATGGCATTTGTCTTCCCAAGCAAATGATATGCATGACAGAGTCCTGCTTTCCTAGAGATGGCTGAACACCTGCTCAGGAGAAGCAGTGAATGATTTCCTTGTTTTGCTTTGCTTGCATGCACAGCTCTTGTTTTCCCTATTAAACTGTCCTTATATCAACCCATGATTTTTTTTTACTTTAACTCTCCAATTCTCTCCTCAGTCCTGATGGTGAGGGAGTGAGCAGCTGTGTGGTACTTAGTTGCTGGTTGGGGTTAAACCTCAACAGAGACAAAGCCAAGAAAGAATATAGGATGAGGAGATACAGCCAACTAATTAAGCAGTTGTTTTCTAGAATGATTGTAGAACAGATTGTCTTTAGGCACTGCAAGATAAAAATAATTTATAAAGAGGTCTGAAAGAAAACGGTCTACATGTGAAGCAAAATACAATGGAAGATGGCACATTAGTAAATACAAATGAAATGTTACAACTTGGCAAAAAAATATGAATAGATTTTAATGAACTTTATAGATAAGAAAAATTCTTTTGGTTTTTAAAGTTAAAAATATGTGGTCCTGGTGCAGGCTTATGTCTTGTTGTGTATCAGTTTCATTCTTAGTTGTTATTTCTCACTTCCCTCTGCCCCTGTTTAAATAATTTTACACCCATTAGCTAATGTTGAACAAATTTGATATAGCAATAATATTTCCCAAAGATATGTTAGTCATATGTTTTTCCTGAAATAGCTCTATAGATACAAATTGGATGCTTTCCTTTACTCATCTAAATGCTTTTGATGATACAAAAAAATGTTGCAATGAAAATTTGTACCATTTTAAGTATTGGAGAGTACACGGAGAACAGAGGGAGAGAACTCTAAATACTCTACTTCTAAATATTCTAATTCTACTTCTAAATTCTCTAATTCTAATTCAAAAACTCTAATTATGGAAGAAGCTTCAGAAAGGTCTACCAAAAAGTTGCAAGGCACAATTGAATAAAATCTTAAGGATTTATTAAAAATTACACAATGAGACAAGACTGTCAAAAAGAGCAAAAGATAAAAGATATGAAGGGTACTGTTGCATCAATGAAAATAAGGTGAGATGATATCAAGATTCTTAACAATCAATCACAATGGAAAAATAATTTCAAAAAGCTCAAGGTATAAACCCAAAGAAATAAAAAGAAATATTCTGGCATTGCTAAGGTGACTGTATTAGAAATTAACTTCGTGATTTATAATGGAGCTGCAGCCAGCAAGCAAGACCAACCTATTTGAAAGATGACTAAAAATTGGAGCTGTGAACTTCAGTTTTAAGATGTCAAGGAAAAGGACAACTATAAATGGATTTTAGAAGTGCTAAAGGTGAGAGGCATTCCCAAGAGGCACAGGCAGAAATATTAGGACAGTATCACCACAATGTGGGCACAGCTGTTGACCAACATATCCTTCATTTTGTGATCTAACAAGTATCTTCCATAATATCATTATAGATTCTGCGAATGATATTTGAATTACATTAAATTCCATAAAAACAACGTTAAGGGTTTTATAAATATTTTTGACCAATATGAATTCACAGGAATTTAAAAAATAAGTTTTTAATTAAGACACTTGTTTTTTCCAGTTGCCAAGTTTCACAAGCACAGAGCCACTATTTAATGTAGAAAATGGCATCCCTTCTCTTGGTAGTGCTGAAGAGGAACTTCAAATGCATGTGAGCAGAGCATAGCCAGCTTAAAACAACACACAGAGAGAAAACAGCAAGGACTCGAGACTGGTCTTTGATTTTCAAATGCTTCTCAGCAATGAATTCGTTTCAGGAACGGAAGGCAATGGAGAAACAAATAAGCAAAAAGCAAAACAGAATAAAGAGCCAGAATGTAAACTAAACACTTGTCTGGCTCAGAGCCTCCAGTTTGATGTCTTGGGTTATAAATAATCAAGTGCACTTGTATTATCCATGTTGTAGAGCACTAGTATTCATGAATACTTAAAAATCCTCTGACAACTGGTAATGTTTCATCAACCATAAAGTACAAAAGGCGAATTAGTGTTGTTTTTTCATCACCCTTTGTGGGCAAAA
This sequence comes from Ploceus nigricollis, assembly GCA_013399945.1. Taxonomy (NCBI): domain Eukaryota; kingdom Metazoa; phylum Chordata; class Aves; order Passeriformes; family Ploceidae; genus Ploceus; species Ploceus nigricollis. The sequence goes on from VXBC01010933.1 coordinate 237,934, forward strand.
AGATCAAAGAAGAGATTTCCATATTGGCAAAGACCTTGTCAGCCTTTTTCTCTGCTTATACATAAAGATGTGTTTCTGCAGTATGACAATGAAGACTGGCAGATGTTAAAACAAAAGTCACCCCTTAAACAAAATTGAGCAACTTCAGGATATGAAGTCTTTCATGAGTGTTTTATAAAGGGATTTATTCTTCTTTCATGTTTATTTAATTATTTTTTACCGAGAACTGGACAAGTCAATTTTTCTCTGAAACTTGCTTCTGGCATATCTGAATTTTCCTTTTTAACTGAAGAGCAGGAAATTGCTATCTCTGCCACAGAACATAGCTTCCCAGAATTTTTATGTTTAACATAATTACATCACTAATTTAATGACAATATCCAGTGAGTAAAATTGCAACAATATTGCAATGTGATGTTATTTTCTATGCTCCATATACTATTATATTGTATACTAAAATTTAAAATGCGCATTTTTCAACAGGAGGGATTCCCCTGTTGCAACAAAGATCTGTGAAACATTTCAGAGAAGCTCTTTGTCACTGAAACTGCAGAACAGTGTCAGCAAGGTGTGAAATTTTTCCATTTACACTTCAAATGTCCATCTTTGAATAAATCATATCTTAAAACCACAGTTCTGCATATGATTATACTGCATGTCTAAAGTACCACACAATATTATTTCTATCCTAAACAAATTCTGTGCAAATATTTTGTTAAATTAGATTCTCAGAATTATTTTTAGTGATTATTCTGAAGATGGGGAAATATAAAATTATAGCCACTGTGCATTTTCTGCTGTTTTATAGCCATTTTGTCTCCTGCCATCCTGTGCTCTTCCCTCAGACATTGTCTCAAAATATGCACATACCAATGCATTCATGCCTGAAAGAATCTAACGGAAAGAGTGACCTTCACTTTTCTTTCGTAACAGTCCAGAGGTGAATGCAGCCCAGAAGTGATACCTGTCTCCATCCCTGTTTTGTGTCTGTGGCTCTGGCTAAGAGCAGCTTTCTGTAAAGCCATTTGCACGGGGTACCTGTGGGCTGGATGTGACAGTCGGGGGTGCCGTGAGGCTGACACCAGGTCTGCAGCTTGCCTGAGTCTATGTAGACCCTGTGGTGCTGGCAGGGAAAGCTGGCAGCTTTGGAACTCGTGTCACTCTCCAAAACTGAGGATTCACTCTGCCTGAAACAGAACTGTGGCAGGAACTACGAGCAGTTCTTTGAACAGTGCCTTAGTGAAAATGAAGGCAGAACTTGCTATAAAGTGCTAGATAGTGCAGTAGGGTTTTTGTGAAAGCAGTCAGATAAATATCCATTACATCTCGTATTTAACATTTATGTGATGAGATTAATTTAGACTATAGCCTCTTTTTTTGGGCAAATTTGCTCTGGATAGCATTTATTTTCATCTCTCCTATGAAGAAAGGGCATTAAAATTAAAATGAAAGTTCAGTCTTTTCAGGTCTGTAACTATAAAGGAATGCAATGTATTCAAAGACCACTGAAAGGTGTGATGATAAAAATCAAAATGTAACAGATAGAAATTGTTCTTCATATTTTAGCCTTATAAAGAATATTCACAACTGGTGGCATGTGGTCACTTCTGAGCAATTTGCAAGATAATTTTTTGCTACATAATATATTCAGAAATGCTTTTTTCTTTGATTTTGAAAGAATGGACTGAAGAATGGTCCCTATGTTTGCTTGCTGAAACAATCAGCATGATTTGAGGTTGTTGGAAAGCTGAGGAGAAATCAGCAAAAGTAACACCTGTATTTTTGCCAAACAAAATTCCTGGAAGACATTTAATGAATAAGCAGGTAGATACTAACTTTCTTTTTAAAGACTGTTTTGACACACCAGAATTCTTAATGCTAAAAGCTGATATCCCAAAGTTTATTCATTTTAGTGACGCATGTATGATTAAGGCTGGAATGCATAATGAAAAGACTAATTTTATAGAAGAGGAGCTAATTAAAAAAATCTTTAGGTCTCCTGTATTGTAAGAAGGTGACACTATTGAAAATAAAATACTTAAGTATTCACCTATAAATGGAAAAATCTGGTAAGATACCATTGATTTTGTTGTACAGCAGTTGCAAAAGACATTAAAATTCTCTGGTGCATCTGAAATATTTGGCAAAATGTATGGCAATGTTTAAGTTTACGGCACAGTCCACAGGCTTGCAATGTAACCTTCAGGAAGTCTGTAAGTTTTTGATCCAAAATTTCATTAATCCCATCCATTTCTTGACCAATCCCTTAGCTCAGTGGTTTCTTGATGGAAGTAAATAATAGAGATGGTAGTACTTTAGTCCTGCTCCAATACAAAAAGTTTTCCCTGTGGTTTTCATGTGTTTCCTAAAAATAATTCTTAATTATTTTCATATATTTTTTTAATGATACAGATCTCACATGTACCCAGGGAAAAAGTCTATTCACTTGCTGTCTGTTCATTTTAAATAAGAGAATGAAAATTGTTTTTCACTCAAGTAGAATCAAAAATAAACTCTTTATAGTCAGGACAACTGGCTTTATAGAGTATATAACAAATTCAGTAATTTCAACAGAACTTTCACAATGCTTTTTTTGTAATTTTAACCTTTCTTTCACCAGAATATTCATTATGCTTCCAATTTAGCTGCATAGTCCTTGAGGGCATTACAGTCTCTGAAGATGTAGTGATTTAATATATTGGATTTCTTGTATGTTCTTAGTAGTTCTACTAAAATGTAGCTATTTTACTGGGAAGGGCCTAGCAAGCCCTTTACAATGTTTCACCTAACTAAAGATCAAATACCATGAGGCTGGCAAAGCACCTGTGTCATCTGGGTCATACCTATCTTTTTAGTTAAGGAATATTAAGTCACATGCAAGAAAAAGAAAAGCATGTGTTAGTAAGCACAATGAAATAATAAAAAAACCCCTGGCACTTGCCTTCCTGGTTTGCCTTGACTATTTTAACTGAAGGAAAGATTCCTTGGTTTCCCAGATGTAAGTCCTATACTGTTAAAAAACAAGCAAATACCCCTTAAGCCTTGGGACATGCTTCAAAACAGTTCTTTGGTGTTTTCAGCTGCTTTAATTTTTGTGTGCACAAATGGAGACCCTTGAAAGGGCTTGATTTTCAAAATACATTTTCTGAGTAATTTTGGTGAAATTCTGTTCAAGGGAAGAGTCTATGGTTGTACATCCAGAAATGAGGCACCCACTACTTACAATGAGTTTGTAATGCCTTGGCCAGGAAACTACCATCCATTTTCATTAATATCTCACTAATCTCAGCAAAAAGAAAAAAGATTTCCTACTTTAATAAAACAATGTAATGTTTTCAAAAAGAATGAAGAATAGATCAGTTCCAAATGTTATTGTTGTTTCATCCTCAGTATTTCACAGTATATATGCTGAAATTGTGTCCTTACAGTTCCATTTGATTTAGTCCCATTTAGTGCTTCCCTGTCAACGAAGGCTTTCCCTTTCATACATGCTCTAGTGTTCTCTACTCTGTAAGATTTATTGATGGGTGTTTTCCCTTCTATTTTGCTTTAAAGATTTCACATTTATAGCCTAAACCCTGAAATCCACAAATACTATTGTAATTTACTATTGTAATTTCTCCAACTCTGGAGCACCAAACATGGGGAAAAAAGTTAATCTCTTGGAGTGAGTGCAGAAGAAGCCACAAAAATGATCAGAGGGCTGGAGAACCTCTCCTGTGAGGACAGGCTGAGAGAGCTGGGGTTGTTCAGCCTGGAGAAGAGAAGCTTAGGCAGACCTTACAGAACCTTCCTGTACTCAAAGAGGACTCACAAGAAAGTTGGAGGGGGACTTTTTACAAGGGCATGTAGTGACAGGACATGGAGGAATCACTTTAAACTAAAAGAGGAGAGGTTTAGATTAGATATTAGGAAAAAATTGTTCACTGAGAGGGTGGTGAGGCACAGGAACAGGTTGTGCAGGGAAGCTGTGGATGCCCCAACCCTGGAAGTGTTTAAGGCCAGGCTGGATGGGGCTTTGAGCAACCTGCTCTAAAGGAAACTGTCCCTTCCCATGGCAGGGGATTGGAACTGGATGATGTTGAAAGTCCCTTCCAACTCATGCCATTCTAATGATCATCTGCCCAGAAAAAAATAGAAATTAACTTCTCCCTTGTGACAGCTAACTGGAGATTAAGTTGCTCTCACCTGCGGCCAACACATGGTGAGAAAGAAGTATTTTTTATGCTGTTTGTACACAGCTGGGACCAAGAGGTGGCTATCTGGCATGTCTAAGGAAGGAGTTGGCCAGCAAGGAGTTGGGATGCTCCTCCTGTGGAGCTGATGAAAGATGGAGGCAGTTCAATGTCCTGTGGTCACTCATTTCCTCACAGCACTGAAATCCTAACCTTTTAGGCAAGATCCTTTGCTTCAGTGTGATCTTGCTTGTTTGAACAGGATGCATTGACACAAAACATGTCTTGAGAGTGCTGGAGGAAATAATAGGATACAGCCAGTTTGCTGGAAAACCGATTTCAGAAATTCTCTCAGGCAGGTAATTACTCCTTGTACTGATCTTATAGAGAAAGTCTTATCCAAGCAGAATACTAAAGCTTTCTTTATCCGTACGTAAAGGCATCAGAATTGTTTCAGCACCACCTGGTCTTTTAATAGTTTCTAGCTGGAGACATACATATACATAGTGGGAAAAATTGCACAAAACCCCCACAAATATCACTGACTGGGACTTGAGATGTAAATATTACCACTTTAAATGTATGTTAATGTATGTCAATCTTTTGTTAATTTAACACTCCTTTTATGAGATTATGACATTGGCATACTCAGAGGAAGTTCTTTAGAAATCTATAGTTTTCAAAATTATCAACTTAACAAGCTTATTTTTAGGGCTTTAGATTTAGAACTGTTGAACCTTAGCTATGACTACTAAAATGAGAATGCATATAAGAAGCATTTGACCTCACAAAGTAAGTGATCCTTTTACAGGAAAGAATTTTTTTTTTTTTTTTTTTTACTTTATCCACTTTAAATAAGGATAAGTAAGAAATATTTCATTATCCAAAATGTCCTTTATATCCACATCTAAGTGTTTCCCAGTCATAATTTTACTGGTAATTTTTTACCGTGTATTTCTATAATTGTATTAAAATCACTTTATCAAACTATACATAGAATTACATCACTACAAATGTCATTATCATGTGTAAGAAGTGATGCCATGCAACTGAAGGTTAATTGTGGAGCAACATCGCCATTTGTTATGCAGTTAGGACTTGAAAAATCTGTTACAAGATTCTGAAGTCTCACATGGCCACAAAAGAGGTTAATTCAAGGGCATTCACAAAAACAGACCTGAAATCAAGTCTGAAACACTCTGGAATCAGATCAGGCACAGGGAATAAAAAAGGCAGCTCACAGGCTGGAAAAAGCAAATAGAAGCAAGCATTAGAATTGCTAAGGAAGACTACATCTGGCAAAGGTAGAGTAGTGGGAGAGCTTGCCTTAGCCATCTATTGATTTTCTGATGTACCAAGTAGCACAGAGGAGAAAGGATATGGAATTGAGCCTGAGAGAATGGTGGTGTTCATGCAGCAGTAATTAGAGGTGAATTATCAGGATGTAGAGAGGGGAATACCTGTGGATAAAAGTCCCAGGCTTATAGAAATTATTATTTGTAGGGCCAGTGAAGAGCAGCCTAGCTCCTGAATGGCCCATTAAGCTTTGAGCTGTGAGGGAAATTGGCGGAGAGGCTTTGCAGATAGAGATGGAGTCTCTTCAGGTTGAGGTGAGCGCAGAGCATGAAATCTACTTACACCATCACTAATGGGGAGCTCTAATTCAGACAAGTCAGTCCTCAGCTCTCTGAGCAGCAGGGGGCGACAGGGTTTTAAGAGCTGTCCTGTTTCATTTCTTCAATTTTAAGATCAGAGGAAACTAGTTTCTTGTAAGCGGAGCTATGTTCAGCTGCTGGAGTCACAGCTTAATGGATTGCAGTGGTACTGCTGGGAGCATACCACTCCTACTCCTCTGGTGTGGGGAGGGAACCCACAAGTGAGACAGGCTGAGAATGACTAATTTGAGAAAGACTGGAAAGAAAGCTTGCATCGTAATTTGGCATTTAATATCCTATTCCTAGCACCTTTTCATTGGATTTTGTGACTTCTAAAACAAATCAAGTCAAAATTAACAAGCTAGAATTGCAGATTTTATAGGCTTGCTGCATCTTATCAATATTATTCTTACCCCTTGAATAAGGTCCAAAATGTTAACCAAGGAAAAATTAATTCCAAAATTTTACTTGAATTTAATTAAAAAAGAACTTTGCTCTGACTTCAATGATTGCCATAGCATCTCCAAGCATCACTTTAGAAAATAAATACAAAAACTCCTAATGCTGATTTGCAGCTGATTCAGTTAAGCTAAATTGAATATAGAATTTTTTGCCATTAAACCTGGGTGAGACCTGTCTTTTCTCTAAGAGGATTTCAATGTTCCTTGCAAGTCATCCAAACTTCTGACCCATGCCAATGCCATTAGGAATCAAATAGTAGATTTCTACAGGTTGCTGAGATGTAGATGTAAGGTCTGCATATCTTGATCACTAGTGTCATGCTTATTCTAAAGTATTTGTGCATAAACTGCCATGAAGGATTGGCATCTTGAATTAAACTCCCATATGGCCATGAGAAAGGAACAGGGACTAAGATGAAAAAGTCAGAGAAAAGAATATGAATCAAAGTCTAAGGAGGGTAGGTGGTCTCTTTATCCTCTACACCGTAGGAAGAGCAAAATGCAAGAGAAAGTGTTTTGTCTTCTGATCAATGTTGAAATATTAACAGAGATTTTTCTTTCTTCTATACCCAACACGTTTGGTAATTTATGGTGGGTTGACCCTGACTGGATGCCAAGTGCCACCAAAGCTGCTTCTATCACCTCCCCTCCTGCTGTGAATGAGTGATTTTGTCCTCCTAAGGAAACATCATCAATAGTATCAGCAGAAAAGTAGGTTTCATATGAGTTTGTGAAATTGCTACTTTTAACAGAGTCCAGTGATAGGGTTTGCTCTATTACTTACTACATAGATGAAGCATACATAGGATGCTGTGAAGAGAGAGAAGGTGCTATCATTGTGCCTTTGTTTTAAAGGTACAGGACTCTTCCTATTTGTCTGAACATGACACTGGGAGACAGCTGCTTTTATTTTTATTTCAGACGCAGAATATTATTAAGCAAGTTATTCTGCTTCCTGTTGTGGTTTAACCCAATCCAGCAGCCAGCTAACCCTACCTTAGCCCAAAACAGCACATTCCATCTTGTGAAGACACGGTGTTTCCTCAGCTTAAAATAAAACTTAGTTCCTTGAAAACAGAACTTACAGAACTAGGGACAAAGACAATATGAAATTACTTTCTACACTTAGGGTTATATTTAAAAAACAGAAATACATTTAACATGAGGAATAGAAATCAAAGTGGGTTTGAATTCATTTTAACATCCCTAAAAAAATTGCTGTATCCTGACAGAGCATTATACTGCCTCGAAAGTATCTATCTTTTTTGTTTTAGATTGAGTTATTATGATACTGCATAGTTTAAAATTTGGCACTCCTGTGTTTCATTCACAGTCATTGTTGCAGTGGACTAAAAGAGTATTTTCCTTAAGACTCGTAGCCTGTATTTCATATTTAAAACATGAACAATAAAATTTTGTTGCCAACATGTGGTGGGTTGACCTTGTCTGAATATGAGATGCTTACCGAGGTGCTCTATCACTCCCCTCCTCAAAATGACTGGGAGGGGAGAAAATAAGATGGAAAAGAAAATTTATTGGTCAAGACAAAGGCAGGTTAAAAAAGCAAAAGCAGCCCTCACACCTTTCTTTCTCTTTGCTTGTATGTCTGATCAGCTATTACATGGTATGGAATATTTGTTCTATCAGTTTGAATCACCTGTCCTGGATATGTCCCTACATCCCCTGCCAAGATTTTACTCAACCCCAACACTACAGATATGTGTGAAAGGAATGTTAGCGTGGCAGCCCTGATGCTGTGTGGGGAGTGCTCAGCAGTAACTAAAACACCAGTGTGTTCTCCACATCCTTCTAGCTACCAGTAAACAGCACAGCAATGTGTGGACTGATATGGGGAAAATTAACTCCATCTCAGCCAGACCCAATATACAATATTAAAGAGAATTGGGATCAGAAATACAGAGCTGCTTTGAACTGAAATTATTCTTGTCAACCTGTCAATAAAAAGTTGCTTGAATAAAATAGTCTCTAGAAATGTGGTGTGGAAGATATAATTCTGAAGCATAAAGGGATTTAAAATGTATTATTAAATCTCATGTTTCTTGGGAGAGAGAATTAAAATGTGATAAATCTTCTTTTAGACAAATAAGCAGGGACAGAGAGTTTATAAAGAGAAAACATGCAGCATATCATCCTGTTAAAATGTATATAAACAAGATTGAAACCTATAGCAAGACAGTGAAATGCAGATGCTGTGTGAAGGCATTTCTTCATATGAGTTGTAAGAAGACTTGATTCTTGACTCAGAACTGTTAATGTCATTGAAGCAATGGAAAATGAAAAGAGGGGACACTACAATCCTCTACTCCCAATAATGACCTAGAATTAGGACTATAAATGGATATCAGACTGCAATTTAGGAAGGAAGCAACGTGAGTTTCTTTGTTGCATTGCACTTTCAACAAGAAAAGCATCCACTTAGCAGCAGCGCTACAGCTCTAAGCTCAGCATTAAACCTTTTAAAGTGTCACTTTTTTCAGCATTAATCTAATGATAAGAGAGAAAGGCAATTGCAAAAGTCATCCTTTATTGCAGCATTTAGCTCCTTGAAACTTCATCAAAATCAGGAGGGACCCCTTTTTGCTCTGATTGCCTGACCCAGAATCTTTAATCCCGTTCATTAAAACCACGCCACTTTGTTTCCTCGTGAATTGCCTTCTGAGCTCCAGGAAATCACCAGGCACAGACGCAGAGCAGAGCTGAGGGCTGTGCCGGAGCAGGGCTCTGACACCTGAAGAGCACAATTCTGCACTGAGGAGGAAGCTATTTAAATGTGAGACATAAAACCAACTTCCCATTAATGAAAGATAATATTAAAAGTGTCATTTTACTTGATTAAGTCATCTGCCTAGACATCAAATCAAGAAAGCAGCTTTCTTCAGTACTTCAATAGCCCTTATGGTAGCATGTCACTGTGATTCCAAACTGATAGAAAAGGCACCTTTAAAAATTGATTTGTTTTGATATTCTCTCCTTCCCTTCAAAAAGCTTTCACAGGGTGTTTGGGTTTTTTAAATAACACTAAGCTGTCATGGTAATGTTTGGGAAATACTTGGAATGGTAAACATGTTTTAACACTTTGAATGTGTCCTAATGCCAAAATTTACTTAACTTCCTTGTTTCCTTTCTTTCTTTTCCTACCTACAAATAAAAGGGTGATTGATATTTTATAGAACAACTGTAACAAAAAGGAATTGGTGCTGAGCTTTATTTTTCTAGAGGAGGGTTAAATGCATCAGTATAACTCTAGCTAGTAGAGGACAAATATAAAATTGAGTATAAGACCTTAAGTGATGGTACAATGAACGAGAAATAAGGGTTTTCTTATTTGACCAGCTATTACTCTCCCATAAGCAAGGCTGACAGAGGACATAGATATATTTACCTGCAGGACTGTCCCTGAAGGAGCAGAGATGACAGCAGGCACGGCACCTTCCAGATGCCTGGGACACCGATGATGTAAAGAGGGCAGCTCCTTGGCATTGTGTGTAAGGACACATCTGCACAAGCAGCACAGACTTGAAGGACCTTGCTGTCTCATCAATAACAGGTAGTTCAGCTCAGACCTGCTGGCAGGAAGCCAGCTCAAAGTGTGTATTTTGCAAGTGCTGCTGGTCATTCTGCTGGTGAACTGGTGGGCTAAAACCTGTTTATGTCATAACGTGACCGCTGGATGATAAGCTAATTGCACTCTGCAGTTCCACAGTCCTCCAAGTCCCAATTCCCATAGAAGCACACTGATTCAGTTTGTCTCAGAAATCAGGAGCATCTGAAGATTTGCCATCTGGAAGTGTCTAGAGCGCAAAATGTCTGAGGCTCTCACTGCTGACACGGGAGGGGGTGTGTTATGTCCATTGCCAGCAGGTTTTCAACATTTGCATTCTATATCAGAGCCAGAAGTGCTCAGAGCCACAATGTTACTGTCGCTCTCAAAAGCCTGTTGGAAGCTGCATAACACTGCTGGATTCAGTGGTGAAATGAAGCAAAGCAGAAATGGTGCTAATCTATGCTGTGTAGAACATCCAGGGTCTTTATGATTTTCTCACTAAGCTGAACCTTTTATGGTATTTTTTTTCTCTGTGATTATGGTCCATGGGTTTGCAGCATGCCTGATGTTTCTTCTCACTCCAGTCTCTGCTCAGCATAATTTCATATCTCCAGTGCTGGCAAAGGACAAGGCTGCTGCCCCAGCTTTCCAAACTGTGAAGCCTGTTTGAGTTGGCAGGAAAAAACAGGGCCTTCAATTGGCTGTGATTGCTCACTGGTTAGAGACCAGAGCAACAGAAAATACCTCAATTTACCAGGAAAACCATATTCAGCAAAGTAATCCTACCTTTTTTTGACCAGTGTTTCTCTTGTAAAAACTAAAACCCAGAAAAGAAAATGCCAGACAGACTTTTAGAGTGAGTAGTTGAACCAAAAGCTCCTTTTTAACTTTTTGAAGTTAAAAGTCAGTTCACATCCAGGCTTTGTTCATAATAAGGGACAGCATTATTGTATCATAGCTAGCTTAAGTCAGTCAGGCACAGAATCTATCACTGCTTCTTATCCAGAGAACTCAGGGTGTGTTTTGCTGCATAGATTTCAAATGCCCAGATTTACACCACCATTACTTCTGTGTAGAGACAATTTGAACAACCAGGACTTCAGTGTATACACTTTCTTAATGGTTTTCCTGTTTTTCCTTTCTTACTTCCTTGCACAGATGGAACAATGGATACTTCAGCAGTCTAAGCATGTATTGAGCAAAAGCTGTGAGGAGGATGATCTCACACCTCCTACCTATCATCAAAAAGTCAAAGTAAAGGAAAAAAAAAGCAAGCCAAGTATGCAGCTCAACCAAGCTCTTTAACTCCAAAGAGACTGAGTCAATAGGTTTAGGAAGAAAACATATATATCTGAGACTAATGACTCTACTGAGAGTAACATGGCAGCACTCTTCTCAACATAGTATTTAATGTATTTTCTATCCATTATTTTATCTATGATTTGGCAGCGTAACCAATTCTTTTTATAATGCTGAACTTAAAGAAGATAGTGTCTCCTTTGATTAGGATGAATGAAAATAAAAGCTATCCTGAAGGGAAGGTATTTCAGATGACAAGATATTAACAATAATATGGAAATATATGACATAAAAAGAATTTATGGAACAGAAAGAGTGTTCCTTTATCTGTCATATAAACTAAAAGTTCTCTTCAATGTATGAGCACATTTTTTTATAGTTTAAAAGCACTCTGACAAACTTCAGCTGAACCTTTAACAAGAAAATCAAATCTTAATATACAATCTAACTGAAAAGTAAAAGGCAACTTTTAGTACTATCTCAGATCATCTTTGATGTTTTCTCACCTCCACATTACTATTAACAAAATTCTGCTTCTGAAAAATTCTCTGTGTGTTACACTTCATGACCTATGAGAGGGAAATTGCTCGCTACATTCTTCAGGGAGGCATAAATATGATCAGGACTGAGGTCAGCAAGGTCTATTCCTGCAAAGCCTTCATGTTGCCAGCCCTGTTTCTGCTATCTTCATTCTCAGTATAAAGTTGAAGCTTTAAATAGATGGACTTCAGAAAGTTGCAAATACTATGTGTGCTGTATAAAAGTTATAAATTAATCATTTTTCATTTATCCTCTGGTGAATGTCATGTAAAATCTTCAGACACTAGGGGTTTGTCACAGTTGCTTTTGGAGTGATTTAGAATGATTATCAGTAGTGCAATTGCATCCTATGAATAGTGTATGATGTTTCCACAGACACTGGCTAGGACTTCTGTTTACTTTTATCTGTGCTGCTGTGTTTCCTTGGTTTCATAAATACAAGGTAGTTTTCCCAGTCTTTCCTTAAACTAGTAGTCAGCTATTATGTTTCCTGTTTAGTTTTACTGTGTTTTTTTGATTAGTAAAACTTTAAACTCCATAGTATATTTATTTGTGTCACAAGACACTGTTAGGACTGTATTAACACCAGTTAATTCTTCTTTGTCAGCACCATACCCGTCTAGGAAGGCGTCCCAAATTGATTTTCAGTTTTAATGCAAGGATCATAAAAACTTTATTTTCTTTTGTTGTCACTAGTGTACACTAGTAGGTAATGCAGAATCTAATTGTTATGAAACTTAGAAAGTAGAATAGTTCTCAGAAGATTAACTAAAATCAATTAGCAGAGGGAGTGAAGCCACCATTGGTTTTTGTTGCTCACCCCCACGAATACAGCCATTCTCATTCCAGGACATAGAGGGATTATTTTAATGGAAAAGAATAGCTGGCTTCTGAGCTTTGACTGCAACAGGAGAGTCAGTTAATTTTGAAAGCTACAGAGGATTTTCTCATTTAAACATTTTTCTCTGAGGGAGCACAGAGAAATAACTGAAATATTTAGTATTTTAAAATTAAATTCTTCTAATATTAATAGGATTTTTGCTTTCACATTTTATACTACAGAATTTCTTTGTTCATTATTTTGGGAAAGGTGTATAGAGATGAACATTTTTATCCAAATACATTGTTTTCAATACAAGCTGAGTGAAAAGTGATTGTAAAGTCAATATTATGTGATGTTTTGCTGAGCTGGTAGCAATGAAAACCCATACTGCATTTGGTTAGTGTTCTGCAGTAAAATAAATGATTGTTTAAGAGTTTTTGGGAAATAGGTAATCAAATCCACACATTTTTGTAGGACTTTTTCTTGAGAAGGATCCTAAACTATGCCTGGTTCTGGCTTCCTCCAAACATGCTTTCATTTTCTTTTCCCCTTTTTCATACCCTTTTTCTTAGGTACTGGTTTCCTTTATGTCTTCTGAATAATGTAAAAAGAGAAGCCTAGCAAAATATCAGTTTGCCTAATATCATATCATTCACATTTTTGTTACTTTATATGTTTTAATTTGATTGAATTCTTGTTTTCTCTGTGGATTTAAGGTCATGTATAGTTTTTAGGAGCACAGGGAGGGCCCAGACATGAGAAGGCCATTAGTGTTATTTCCAATGCACCATCAGCCCACACAGCATCCTGTATGGTACTATAAATAACTTTTCTTGGACAGATATCACATATGTTGAGATACTGATTAAATTAATGCATCACATTCACTTCCATTTCCCCACGGGTTTCCATGCACTCATGACAGATTAAGAACATCTTTCCACCCATTAGTTCATGTAAATTTTAAGACAAAAACTTATTATTTCATTTGTTTGGTTTATTTTCCTCTTCATTACTTCATTACACTTACTGTGTTCTCTTGGAATGCAATATTTTTACTACATTGATTCAGATATAATGTTTAACAGCAAATTCCTATTCTACTTCTTTTTACTAAGGGTGGACACTAGAAAAATGTCTGCAAGAAGGATAGAAATATTTCTCTGATATTCAAATACCCTTATTTCATTTACAGTGAGACTGCCTTGCAGTCCTTCCCACATCTCTTTCCATATTCTTTTTGTGCAATTTAGTTTGGCTACTATTTTAACTTAAATAATTGGATGCAGGAAACTGAAGTACTACTCATATTATTTCCAAGGTGTAAAAAACAGCATTGGTCATCTGAACAGAAAGCAGTCATGTTACTAAGATGTTGAATTCATTGCCTAGGTACAACTTCTGCTAGCTGCCCTCAAAGCTATTTTCAGCAGCTCACAATACAAAGGAAGTTCAGCTGTAGCTGGAAACCTCTGTGCAGCTCTCTGGTCATGACATTCATCTGGCAGCTCCTGAACAGATACAGCTGAAAAGACAGGATGTAACAGTTTTGGGAGTCACAATGACTTTAGTAAAACCTCAAAAACTTCCTGACACACTTTGCCACATGTAAAATTGATGCCCAACAATCATAAGAACAGTTGTGGTGTCTGTGATGGTATTGTTAAACGTGTGGGATCAATCTGGAGCAATGGCAGCCCTTAAGGGTAAAAGGAAACTCCTACCACTCCAAGAATCCTAAGATAATGCCGACATCTATATTTTAAGCTTTTGTAAAATCAACTTCTGGCTTTGTAGACTCAATAATGTGTGGCATGGGAACATAATACTAAATACAATGCTACATTCATATATTCTTGTATCATATACGAGTGTAAAATTCTTTAACAAAAAGCTTGCTTTTCATTTGTGTGTACATATTTTCCTACCCCTAGGGCTTGTTTAAAATTCTCATTATTGTATTCAGCTTGAAAAGAGCACCAAATTACGATGATAGCTCCTAAGCCAATACACGGAGCATGAATTTTCAGAATTATGGATAATTTTAAATAATTTCTTGTGATTTTTCAATGTTGGGTAAATAGATTTACAGGACTTTAAAATCCTGCTAAGGAACACCACCTTGTGAAGGTAGGTATTTATGAATACAGCCTTATTTAAATCCTGAACAGACAATTAGCACATAAATTGCTAATTGCACACTTTTTCTGTGACTTTAATTCTTGTTACTTTAAGCCAATCTTGCAGACTATAAGAGGAAAGTAATAACACCACTACTGTACAACAAATGAATGAAAATTTTAGCTCAGCTTGATTCATTTCCAGTTAGAGAAAATTTAACACAAAAAATTAAAAAGAAATATCTTTGAGATTGCACAGTTTCTTTTGCTTTCTTTCTTGCATTTCTTCTGTCTAATTCTGCCTTATCAATGATAAGCATTTTTCTCTCTCTCCTTCATACTCACAGTACATAGTAATCTTCTCCTAATTTCAGCTGTTACTGCAAGATGGAAATCAAAGCTGCTTTGCCATGTTTAAAATGTATTATTAATGCATACAGGTAGAGGAAAAATGTCCAGAGGGTATCATCATTTTGACATCTATTTTACTGTGTTCTGCCAGGCAAATGAATCAAAAATGTCTCAATCATCTAGAAGATGTTATCAGATTTCTATTACAGTTGTTGGAACTCTTTGTATGATGTCACTAAGTGAAGAAATAAATCTATTTAAATGCATTTAAACAGCTCACAGATGTGTGCCATAATCTCAACGCTTCCTGGAGCTGCGTTGTCAAACCAAAAATATTAAGGATGCTGATAAACATACCTCAAGGTTGAAGATGTAGGAAAGGACATGCTGTTACTGCAATGTGATAGAATGAGAATTGCCAGTCTCTTCAGTTGCTCTGTAGAAAATAGCGCATCCCAGATTCAGTGATGGAACAGGAGCAAAATTGGCCTGTATTGGAGCAATCTGGTTTTTGTGTCTAGTTTTCAAAAATGTTTCATTTAGCCTTTCTCACAAAATCTGATATTGAATGACTGACATAAATTACTCCTCTTCTCTCAGAATCTTAACAAGCATTCAAGTCCCTCTGGTTTAAAAAATAAAAGAGAAAAAATGATTGATCTTTATTATATGATTAATCCCTATAATAAAATATATCTCTCACTAATAGATCCAGGCATGTATCACAAGTTTTACTTAGCCAAAGGCATTATTGGAACAGAAAAATTTGCTGTTGCAGTTTAGCTTAGGTGCTTCCTCCAAAGTTATGATCTGAATTTTTAAATCAACCAAAGTTTTACTGTTCAGTTCACTAATGAGGATTTTTTACAATTACAAAAAATATTCATGTTCATTCCTCTTAGTGTTCACCTATTTTATCTTCATTCAAAGGAAAGGTAAAGACAAGCAGTGATAATCCAGTGCCTAAATGCAGAAGCAGGAGTGGGAAATACGACGAACTTCTGCTCTTGTTTTAGCGTTTCCAACAAATGTTGCCCACCAACTACACCAGGGCAAATCACTTTTCTCTCTGCTTACAATGTTGCATGCACCCATTTACTCAGTTTTCTTCAAAAGGACTTTGGGGGTAGTGATTTGAGTGAAACTTTTTGTGGAACAGGAGTTTGACCTCCCGTGCAAAGACATTCCCGGAAAGGCGCTAACTCCATCTGTCATGCTGCACTTCCTGTGCCTCTCCGTGGGAGCTCTGTCCACAGTCCTCAAACACTTCCAGCTTTAATGCTGAGACTTAGCATCTCCCATAGTATTCAGCAGTATGACACTGAAAAATTACAAAAGTGACCTTTTGAAGAGTTGTATTTATCCGTTGTGATTTGTAAGGGAATAGTCCTATTTAGAAACCAGTTTACATAACTATTGTGGGTGGGCATGTGTTTCTTTAGACTCTACTCTCTTTGTAAAGATGTTTTTATTCAGGATATCTATTCATATAAGCATATGAAAAGTTATTTTATGAAGGAATATATCAGCGAGATATTTACAGCAGTTTGTGACTACAGAACTAAGCAAACAAGATAGCTTATAAGGAAGGTAGAATAAAGTACCATGTCAATTTATATAACTCTAGCTATATAAGAATGCAGTTAAGAATTTTGCCTAATTTAGTTACAGAAAGATAACAATGAACACCTATTGAACAGCATGTCAATAATTTGCATTTGGTTATTAAGGAATAGGAAATCTAAGTGTAACATATCAAGAGCAGCATTGCCATGTGTAAGTTGTGGAGGTCAGGGAAAAGTATCTTCTTCTGAGGGGTTGCCAGAAGTTAAGTTTAGTCTTCTCTTTTATAGTTTCTAGAGGTTTACAAGGCAAGATAAATTTCATGATAAAAACCTGACTCTGAATCTCACTTTCTACTTAGTTTCAGAACCAAAGGCTTTCAGCATGATCAACTTGAAAGACCAACTGAGCACAACATTTTTGGTCAATGAGATTCAAACTTACAAAGTACTTACAAACTTTTCTCTCCAGACTGTCTAACAGCTGATTCTATTTACACTTCACTCCTAAATTCTGTTTCTCCCTGATGACTTCCTCAAAAGTCCACAATCCAATTCAATTAGACTCAAAACTAAAGCCATGAATCTTTGGGCTGAACTAAATATCCTATGCTTTGAATCAGACAAAAGAGCATTGCAGTGTCCTCTTATCCCAGACTGAAAACTAACTGTGGAGCACTTCACAGATGTCTCAGAATCACAGATAAGAAAACAGTAGAGGAGCAATATTAAGTTGAATTTTGCCTTGAAGACAACTTCATACATATCTGTGTCATTTCTGAAAAATATTAATCTAATCTACTCCATACAAATTTTCACCAGCTAAAGCTTTTGTGGCCATTGCAAACTTTATTATGGTAGTTCCCAATGTTTCAGATTTCTATTTTTTCCTCACAAGTCTCTAGGTTGGATCTTCCTTCCTGCAATTTAAGGCCACTGTTTCCTGGCCTGCTCAGCAGAAACAGGATAGTAGATTATTAATCTTTGGCAGAAGGCAGCGTATTTGAAGACTGCTGCTATGTCTGCCCTATATTTTCTTTTTTGTAGGCTTAATAACCCCAGTGTGTTTGCTCCTTCTCCAAAAGTCGTAAGTTTCAGATGTTTGATCAATCTTTTTGCTGTCCAAATGGTCCACTTCATTCTTGAATTGTGATGCACAAAATGAACACAGTACATCACCTAAGGCATCACCCATACTGGAAGCAGTAATTAGTGTGTGTGTCTTGCAGTCTGTATGGCTGTTTATACATCCCAGTATGATGCTTTTTCTCAACAGCATGACATAGTTGACTATAATTTTCATGTCCTCCACAGAGATTTATTATTTGATAAATTGCTCAGTAACATGTGCATACATACATATATTTGGCACTGAAGTTTCCAGAGGGTCTTTCAGTTTTTCAGTAGAAAACATATTGCTTATTGACTTAGCAAAAACAAATTAAAGTTTTATTAACTCCTGCACAACAGCATTACTATTCTAATTCTGCAGAAGATTTGTTGATAGTCTGGTGTATTTTCTTCTAATTAATTACACACATTTTATTTTGTGAATGTAGTTTGGCTTTTCTTGTAGAGGTAAAGCAATTTATGCAGCCTGAACATAGTATATACACACACAGAATGGAAAACAAAATCAAGTAGTTTTCTAAATTCAGGTCATATAATTTTCTGAAAAATATTACTTTCCTTTTTTTCTCTGGCTTCTCCTAGATTGCACTCAACTCCCATACAGTTTATCAAGAACAGAGAAGCAGCCTAAGAACCACACCTTTCCATACAGCGGAAGAAACAAAACACGTTTTCAGGACCCTGTGCAGCTTAGGCTCCACCTGCCTCTTCACTCTTGCTCGTTGAATAAACCTTTTTCTTGTGGACCTAAGTGAGAAGTGCTGTCCTCAACTGAGACTCTCAAGATAACCAAGGATTTCCTAGAGCAGCTGCTTAAACCTCAGTTTACCAAAGAAGTGGATGTTAAGTGACGTAATCAACTTTATACCTCACAGGGATCTCTGGGGCAGTGTCTCTCTCAGATGCAGCACACTCTCCTGGTCAGTAAGTATTTAAACACACATTATGTGTTTAAGAACATACATGTTCTTCTAGAAACATAGGAAGAATTGCTGGAATCTTCAGCAGATATTATTTCTCTTCTGAACTGTGCAAATGATCAGATTGAGGAGAAGTATGGGAATAAATCACACTGACTCCATTTTCTTCATGGGGGAAAGGGCCCATTCTTTAGTGACATAACTCCTTTTAGTACAGTTTTACAGACCTCCTGTATGACTCTAATTGGCCAGCAGTTTTCTTGCCAATTTCTTTATTGGTTAGTAACAAGTTGTTATTCTGTATTCATGGTCACTCAAACTGGGTGTCTACATGCAGGGATAGTTGTTAGTGAGAGATAGTTTTCATTTTTCTATCTAACAGTGTAAAAACAGTTTATACAGGTGCTGGTTGTTTTTCACACAGGAATAGATTGTTATGTTAACAAACTGCTCACACCAGCATTTCTTTCACATGAGAACTTGCAAAATGCTCGATTTGGCAAGGCCAGCTACTCATTCCAGGAGAGCAGGCTTGATTTTATGAAGCCTTTCTTTATAGTTTTTCTCCCTTACTGGAGCAGGGAAGTATGAATTTAATGGTACCCTTTACTTTTTTCCAGGATGGCTAGCACTTCAACAGTGTGGACTTCAAGTTTCTGTGTTAGATTGGAGCACAGGTAAGAAATATACCCAAGACTGAAGTATATAGAAGAAACATACTGGTTTCCACATTGAGTTTGTTCTCTCTATTTCCAAGCAGAAAACAGGTAGGCTCTTAATTTATATCTCACTTATTAATCTACATGTGTTCTACATGTGTTAATCCATCTTTGTATTAGGCTTCTTGCTCTCCCATCTAGAAAAGGTCACAGAGAGCAGGGAAAAGGTAGTGAGTTTGTCTGCCAAAGCTGTTCCTTCTGGAAAGAAAAGCTCTGTTCTGCAGAGATCACTGAAGCAATGCAGTACTTCAGCCCCGGCTGAAGGGTATAGTTGTTACTTTTTTTCTCATTTTCTCTTGGCAACACTCTATGCTTTGCCAAAAATGTGTAGGTGCTCAGTGTTTCACTGCTTTTTGTCGAAAAAGAAACCAGTAAGATATATAAATTTTTTTAGAAGTATGTAGTAATTTAAAAAATGTATTTTCCAGTTCAAATAATCACGGAACGGGGACATAAGGATAATCACATAATGGTGTTCACACAAGTTCTCACAAGTACTGCTACATGGACAGCTCTGCTCACCATTTTCTGTTCATCCATTATTAAACACCTGACTAAAGATATGGCTTAAGACAAAGATAACTACCATAGTCCTCAAAGACTTTCTTTGAAAAACTGTTCAATGGTAAATTGCTACAGGATTTCCAGGGCTCCCACCTGAGTGTAGGGGGATGAAGATGAGCTCATTTAGAAACAGGCTGGACAGCCTTATTTGACAAGGAGTTAGAGGACTCCTGTTCTAGAAAGAAGGTGGTTTCCATCTCCAGTGAAAACAGAAAGCTTTTTTTCAAAGGACTGCCTGAGAGAGGTGACTCAGTGATGCTAGTCCATGCAGCATTTCAATGTCCCATTTATTTTTATTGGTATTGATGTGGTACTTAGGGCAGTGTATCAAGAGCTCTATTCTGCATTCAGTGCTGCAGAATCGTTAGCCCCAAGATGTCATCTGCTTCTCTTTTTTTGTTTTCCTTTATTTTATTGCAACATTCAAGTTTACAATAATGTATGAGGTTAAACAGGTGTTCAAATAAGGGCAAAACATATTTTTGCTACTATTGCATGTTAAAGGTGTAGTATAAATAATAAATCAGTTAAGAATCACAAGCAGTCAAAAATCAGAAGATGTCCCAGGGAAACTATATTTAAGATATTTTTCAGGAAAATACTTGAACACACATACTTCCTAAAATTCTTATTTAATCTCTTAATTCAAGGCAAGAGCCTTGTGTGGTAAGAGTACTAGAAAAAGTGACTTGCCATGTGCAGAGCCAGCCATCAGGAGATGGGGCATTATACATTCTTTATGGTGTGATGAATAAATCTGGCAGCTTCAGGGACTCTTGTGGAAGCTGTGTAAGGTTGCTGCTGTCCTTGGGGCTGCCTCTGCAGGCACAAGAGAGAAGGACAAGGTCTGGAGCAGCCAGTGCAGAGTCCCCTGGCTCCTGATGCATCTGCATCCCCTCTGTGGCCACGGGACTGTGGGAATGCACAGGAGAAGGAGGCTCCACCCACACTGTCCTCCTGCCAGAGCAGCAGTATGAGCTCCAGTTACAATCTCAACTTCACTGTCAGCATATTTTTTCTTTTCACAATTAACATGTCTCCAAATTCCACCTTAATAAAATTAGTAAGTTAATTAATTTTCATCAAGTCACTGGACACTTATCCCTGCTAGCATAAATAAAGATTAATCAGCCATGAAAAGATATTTTCAAACCACATGGCTTGTAAATGCAATAAATTTTTAATGTGAAGATGAAAGAACTGTACATACTGCTGACAATTCACTCCCTGGACCTTCTTCAATCTCTTCTTTAGTAATGATCTAAAACTCACATTAAATCTATGCCTGGAAATCTAGGCAGCTGATGTTCTTGAAGACTTTTATTACTATCTTTCTGAATAAAAGTAATTAATTTCCATTTTCCTCAAAACTAACAACTAGCATAGTTCTTCATCATTCTTCATCATTTTACATCAAAATCCAATTTCACTCTGCTTTACAGAGGTCTGAATATTTTCTATTGATTGGTAAATTAAATGAAAAACACTTCATTTCATAGCACAGTATGGAAAATATTAGTGGGAATGATGTGCAGAATTTTATCAGTCATAGTTATTTACTCTTGTGTCTTCTATTATTTCATGTTTGTGTGGAGATATGCCATTTTGTTTTACTCTCCTTGTAAGATTTCAGAAAGGAAACTGTATATCAGGGTAATAAACCCACACCCCACTGAGAATATTCAGTGTGATGGTAAGAAACTCTGGAAATATTTTAAGCAGAAAAAGAATTGGAATCTTATTCAGGGATCTGAATAGTATTGCTTACATCACAGATGGGTGGCCTGTGGATGATCAATACAATATAAATAACAGCAGAAGAAAATATATCTTCTGCATTTGTAATATGAAACCCATTCTCATACAAAACCCCATTTTTCTTCAAAGCTCAGAGAGCTCCAAATCACTATTTTTAATCAAGGTCATTGATAGTATTTTTGTTTTCAAAGTAAAGACATATTTTAGGTTATTCTCATACAGAGTGATAGTCTAGTGTCTTTTATATAGGCATATTTTATTCATTTAAATGAACATTTTTGCTTATAAATTTATTTTATCAATTTATATGGCTAACAGCTTCCTATCTTAGCAATTAGGAAGAACAAAATTCATTGTTACCAATGACAATGTCCAGTCATTGCAACAGAACTGGTGCTAAGGCTTGCATTTCTGGCTTTTTAGGTAGTTGGTGAACAGTTCCTCACTCAAAGATTTAATGTTGTTAGTATGCATCTAGGCATTGCAGGTATAATTCAGCTCTCCTAACTCTAGCTGTGTAAGCAGTATACAGCAAATACTATGTCTGAAATTTTCTTTTTAGTCAATGCAGACTGACAGGTATGTTCAAGTAGATCGTTCCATTTTAATAATTTTTTTAATATGAATAGGGTTAAGCCTATGGAAGCAATTTTTTTGCAGTGATTAGGCTTAGATAAAGTTAGTTCAGGAGAATCCTGTGTGTCTCTGTCATCCCATTAAAAGGTCCATTGCATCAAATCTGGCATTAAATTCTTGTCAGCCATTCCTTTGAACCCAAATAATTACAAACAATCAACTAAAGATTTTAATAACATGATAAGTTCATGATAATGAGAAGATCCAGACCACAAACAGAAGCCTGTTTTCCACTTAAGGAAAAAAACCTGTGAATTCAAAGAGGAAATGTCAGAAACATTATTAGTAGAAATAGATCACACAAGATATGGGATAAAATAGAAAGTGGCAGCTGTAATGGGATTTATCTTGTATCTGGATTAATTAAAAGTGATTTGAGATCGTGGAAGATAGATGGGCTTTGCTAACAAGAGCAGTTGTGGTAGCTCTGGATGTGATTTTTGGCTGCATAAGAATTAATTTTTTTTTTAATATTTAATTCTGTTCCTGAAAACTAGGTTGGAAAATATTTATACTACAGTATTAGATTCAGAGTTAATGAAGCTGAAGAGGTTTGCAGAATTTCTTCCAACAGACATGGATAATTTGTCTTATGAAATATTTAAGCATTTAAATGACAAATGTTTGAAGGTAATTATTAAATTGAAATAATTTAATTTCATTTAGGAATAAATGTTGGATCTCAGCCTTTTGGATGAATACAGAAGAGAATATGTATCTACTGCTACTCATTTGGTTATTCCCATACTTTTTAGCTGTCAAACTAAAGTAGCTACTCTACTTGGACAAGGTTGAAATCTATTGAATCGTTGTTTTATCTACATTATCTGAAATTATTTTGACTTATACAGGTGAGCACCTTTAAAAAGAATAAAAACTTTGTAAATTCAAAGCAGGAGGCAGCTCAAATCTTTTATATGCTCTTTGGGCCTTATATAGCTTGTTGGCAATGTAGGTCTTATGTTGCTTCTTTCATTCTGTAACTTCACTTTTGATATTCGATTATTTTTGTCTTCTGGAGAAAAATCCTTTTCTGTTATTTTTGTGTCACCTGGAGGATTGAGAATTTATAAGCAGGTGAAGGATAGCCAGGGAAAATTCATGTGACTATAAAAAAACAAACTGACAAAATCTTTCCTAAATGAAACGCAGGAGTTTTGTTTTATGTTGAAAAAATAACATTTCTGCTTGATGGCTGGTCTTCCAATGTGATATGAATGGATTGCACCAATGTGTTTTCCAGTGGAAAGTTATGTTTTATCATAAAATGCACCAACAACACAGTTCCTTTGATGTCTCTGTAGTCTGTCTCCTGAATGTACTGTCATGGGCAGCCTGCAGTACTATAAAAACTGAACTCAACTTTGACCATTAATCAGCCTCTCCAAAAGAAATTAGGATTCTGGGATAGATAGAAAAAAATTATAATATCACAATCTATTATAGTTTATTAAGTAAAAATATAAAGCTTTTATTTCCCTTTCTTTTACTTTGACATTTTTCAAAATTACCAGATTGTCTTAAAGAAACTTAATTTCTCATTAATATTTTTAAAAGCAAACTTTTGAAATGCAAACCCATACAGTACTCTTCTTAACCTTTCAGTTTGAACAGACTCAAAAATCAGTCCAACCCCTCTTGATTTGACATGAACTAGCTAATCTGTTGGTAGATACATGACTGATAAAACTGGTTCACAGCTCAAAGTTATGCTGAGTCTTATATTAATAATGGAAAATCTCACTCTTGCATTAAAGCCATAAGAAGTAAGTGGGAATAAAGAAAAGGAATTTTTTATAGTCCAGCATGCCAGTGGGCACTGTGAGTAGCTGCAAAGAAGAGCCAGGCCTATCAGACAAGTGCACAGTGTTACAAGCAAGACCTGTCAAGCATGCTCTGGGACATAAAAAGAGGGAAGCAGAGCAGTGAACTTTGCCCAAGAGACAGGGAAATACATTCTCCAAACACTGTGTGGCCTCCAAACTTTGGTACAAAATCAAGTCTGAGAAACAATCCCCATTTGTGATAGATAATTGCAAGAAACTTTCCACTAAGGTTCACCTGCAGAGTCACCATCCAGTACTACCAGAATATTTGCTGTTTCTCTATTTGCAGAGTTTTCTCCAAGATAAGCTACTTTGGATGTTTTCTGCTATTTCACTGGGGCTGGGTTTCCTGCTTCTTACTGCAACACTCTTTGTGCATCACTTATTTTCTGTATTACATGCTAAGTGTTTTAATATTATGGTGATATATGCTAAGCAATAAGATGGTGGGGGAAGGGGAGCAACACATCCTTCCTTTTCATATTTATTACTGGTGCTTCATCCAGAACATATTTAATGAGGCTTCAGATAAAAAGCATCTCATCCCTTCAAGCATAATTGGCAAGCAAAGAAATATAAAGAAATAGGTTACACAGTGCTGGTTGTTAAAGCATGTATAATGGCTTGTGTTATTAACAAACAAATAAATGTGTGCATAAATTATGTTCTTTACAGTATGATATTCTGATCATTCAAGCATAATAAGAGAAACTGCTCATGCACTCATTTTTCCAATGTGGAGGAGAAATCTGTATGCATTGACTATTTACGGTACCATCCATAACTTTTGTTATTACAAAAAATACATATTGCATGTATTATCACATACAGAAATGTATGTACTGTAATATATTTTAAGTGTTTTATTTTAGGGAAAGACAGAAGGATACGAGTTGAGGATTTTTCATCTTTTAATCAGAATTGTTTTAATATGTATAGGTTTAAAGTTGAGTGCACATGACATTTAAGGGGCACTACCACAAGTCTTTTTTGGGATTCTTGTTATGGTTGCCTAGTATATCCAAGGTTTACAAAATCATCTGTGCACTAGGTCACTGGATGCATTTGAAAATATTTTACAGAATCAGAGAATATGCTGCATTGGAAGGCACTCACAATGATCATCAAGTTCAGCTCCTGGCCCTGCATAGGACATCCCCAGGAGTCACACCCTGTGCCTGAGAGCATTGTCCAAACCCTTCCTGAACTCTGTCAGGCTGGTGCTGTGACCACTTCCCTGGGGAGCCTGTTCCAGTGCCCAAACACCCACTGGGTGAAGAACCTTTTTCTAATATCCAACCTCAACCTGCTCTAACATAACTTCAGTCCATTCCCTTGGGTCCTGGCACTAACCAGAGAGAAGAGATCAGTGCCTGCCCCTCCTTTTCCCCTCACAAGCAAGTTGCAGATTGCAATGAGGTCTGCCCTCAGTCTCCTCCAGGCTGAACAGACCAAGTGACCTCAGCTGCTCCTCACATGACTTCCCCTCAAGGGCCTTCAGCATCCTCATGGTCTTTCTTTGGACACTCTTCAGTAGTTTACAAGTGTAAAATACATTCATCATTTAGTCTGAAAGTTTTCTGTAGTAGTCTTTGTCTGGTAGGTAAGTTTTTAAGAGCTCAGCTGATTTTTCAATAACTGTAGCTTAGTCTTCCCATGGCCAGGGAGTCATTAGCCAAAAGACCACAACATATAGACAACATAAATTGCAAATATTTAGTATTTATAATGAAAGAGTTCAGGATGAATTATAAGTGCAGTGAAGCAACAATCCTAATTCTTCTCTTGATTTTCAAAAAAATTTATCTGACTAGGCAACAATTGCCTGGTCAAATACTTTTTAAAAAATCAGCCAAGTTTTATTAATCAGAGCTTTCAGTGAAGTGGATTGTATTATAACGCCATGAAGCTGTCACCATACCCCAGTGAGTAACACTAAGCACTGTTCAGACATGACTTGCTCCAGTGAAATTCTTCAGTTTCCAGCAGTAAAGTGAAGCCCATGTGCATAGCTTGGACCAGCTGGCAGATCTTTAAGTTAGATAGGCATGAGCGGTGTATAAGATTGGACACTCCTCCAGATGCTGCCACAATTAAAAACAAAATAGTTTTCCTTATATTGGACACCCACATAATTTTGGGGTGTCAAGAGATTGGCATATTTTGACAGTTTAACTAAAATAGATGCTTTCAGGGAAAATATAAAAGCTGTAAATTTTCTTGACAGGGAACTTTTTTTCCCTAAACCTGTGTTAGATTTTAAAAAAAATTAAAAACCTATCAAACAAATCCACAAGCACCCAGAGAAAAAAAAAACTAACAAAACCTGTTTTCTAGATTTGTTGTGAGAACTTTAATAGAAATTATTAAACTTACTCAGAAACTATCAGTGATGAGGAGTTCTTTTCCCTAGATACGCAGACATGTGAAGGCATTAAAATACCCACCATCTGCTGTGGCTTGTGCTTTGTTTAGTATGCAGAGCAGTGACAGGGAAAACTCATAAGACTCCCAGATTTTATTTCCTCTTTCATTATGGTACAATTTGTCTGACTAAAAGTAGTAGCCCAAAATTCAGTGACACACCATGTCCAGACTGGATGCCTGCTTTTCATCATCATTCAGCTGCTCAAGGGCAAGCATCTTTCTCCCCTGCTTACGCAGAAGGAAGCACTCAAAGATGTCAGATGGAGAAATTGCATTTCTGCAAATCTTTTCAGCTCATTGCACCAGGGAGAAAGAAAGGTATTTCCAGAGCAGATATGCAACATCATCTTTCAATCTCCTACTTTGTATAGCTCTTCACATGTAGGCTAACCCCTTCATTACAGCTCTCACTATGTGCTTCTTCAGAAAGACCTTCAAGGTTCATACTCATGTATTACCAAGACTTTTGCAAAATACAAGGCAGCAGGACTACCCTGCACAGAAATAGGAGTCTCTGTGTGAGACATGATGCCCTCTTTACCACGTCTCCCGGGAAGGTAGACTTGATCTTCAACTAAATCCAGAAGAGACAGTTCTTAAGCAGTCATACAGCAGATGTGCCAGCAAGCAGGATGACATCAACCAGACTGACTGTTCTTCATATCTGAAGGGAGGCTGTCAAGAAGATGGAGCCAGGCTCTTTTCGGTGCTGCTGAGCAATAGGACAAGAGGACATGGGCAGAAACTGATGCACAGAAGTTATGTCTAAGATAGGACGAAGAACTTCTTTATTGTGCAGGTGAATGAGCACTGGAACAATTGCCCGGAGAGGGTGGGGAGTCTCCCTCACTGGAGATACTCAGGATCTATCTGGATGCAGTTCTGTGCAATGTGTTCTAGAAATACTCTGCTTGTACACGGGGGTGTGACCAGGTGACCCCACCTTTGGCTCCTTTCCAACCTTGACCATTCTGTCATTCTGTGATCTCCAAATACCTCCCTAGCATCACCAAAGGACAGCTCTTCCCAATCTTTGGCAGGCACATTTCCTGTGAAACCTCTTTTAAATGTGCGTGTCCTGTGAAACTTCTGTCAGATGTGATCTCTCTTTCAGCTTTTCTAATACCAGAAGCTGAATGAAAAAAGTATTTCCTTTTAAAATCAAAGGCTGTCTTAGCAGTTTGAATTTTAAAAGTGTATATTTACTGATATGATAGCAAAGCCAAGGCTAAGTATTCAGCACACAGCTGAAGACACCAGTGTAGATCATAAGCCAGACTGCAAAGACATTGTTATTTTATGCTGTAAATAGACAGGATTTAGTGCTGAGACATTGACATCTGTTAAAGATGAAATAATTTTGTCCTTGTAGTTCACATTTATGTGAACATTACATAAATGTTCATCAGTTTCTAAAACCAACAAACCAAGTGAACACTTGACAAAGGTA
Organism: Ploceus nigricollis; assembly: GCA_013399945.1. Classification (NCBI taxonomy): domain Eukaryota; kingdom Metazoa; phylum Chordata; class Aves; order Passeriformes; family Ploceidae; genus Ploceus; species Ploceus nigricollis. The sequence goes on from VXBC01010933.1 coordinate 265,916, forward strand.
GGCTGGGTTCTGGTAGGTGAAACAAACCATTAAGATCGCCATTATTTTCTTTCAGTGTATATTTGAATTAAAATAAAATACCATTTTATCAAAACAAACAAGCAAACAAATCAGCTGCATGCTGATTGGAATCTTCAGCCTATTTCTAATCAGCATTCTAAGCTTTTTTAAAAAAAGAATCTCCCCTTAATTGTTGAATAATTCAACTCCTGGATAAAACTATTAATCATATTCTGACTCAGCATCTCCATTTTATGAACTTGACAAAGCTAACTCTGTGATAGCCTCAAAGTCAGTAAACTTGGTTATTTCTTCATGAGTTGGCTCCCTACAACTCAGAAATGTCAGTCCTTCCAGAGACTCATTTAATATGTCTCCCCATACATTCACTGTCATCTTTTAATGTTCACAACATCTGCTGTCAAAAAAGAAAAATAAAGAGAAAATTCATTTTGATTTGCATTCTTTTATGATAAGGTATTCCAGACACATATTGTTACTATTCCAGATTTTGGAAGTATTCTTTTATCAACATTTCTTTTTGTTAAGATTATTTGATTTTTTCTCAAATTTTACTTCTTTTTAATTTTTTTAATAGTAGAGTTCTCTGTGTCATTTGAAGTGTAGTAATTGGGGCAATTTAGGTGAAAACCAAAAGCAATATGAGCAAAAAGCTAAAAACTGAGTATAAGAAATAAATGGAGAAAAATTAGTAGGATTCCAAACTTGCTAGATAAGTGCTTATAGCTCTCACAGAGTGATTCCTTGCACCAAAATAAAACCTAGGTGCAATATGGGGAGGTTTGTGTTTGTGTTTTAAAGGGAGCTTCTCTCAAAGAGTGAAGGCTCAGAAAAAGTTTTAAAATGTTCATTTGAAGTTTTACTGTAGTTAAATGATAATCTCACGGTACGTTTTAGCTTCTTGGTGGGTTTGCATGGAAGCTCAATGAAAATAATGTTCCTGCTGAAATCCTTCATATGAAACCAATTGTCTGTTCCCAAAATCTAAAGGGTGATTTGCTCATCCCAAAATATACAGCTTGCTGCGGTGTCATGCCCTACTGTTAGTCCATGGACTAGCTACACCCCAATGCTTCTCCAGTAAGGAAAAAAATCTTTAAGCTATAATTAGATTGCTGAATGGGAATAGTGACAGGCACATAAAGCCATATAAGGTGAGCCCATTGTTCGAGAACAGAATTTGAATAATTGGTTTCCAAGATCTCTTGGAAGTTTTACAACCCAAGTTCTATGTCATTTGTCATGTAGTTTGGTGTTCTCATAATGCATACAAAGGTTTTCTATTGTCACTTGGTTATCACGATTTGTCCATTCAGTTATGAAGTATTCAGTGTCATTTATGTCTTTTCAAGTTCATTCTGCATGTCTGTAAATTATAACTCTTTATTAGTGTTGGCAATGAGCTGGAATTTCACCACTGCTTCAAAAATTATATGTCTGCACTTCCAACCTCTTCATATCAGCGCCAAATTTGGAAAATTAATTCTTCTTCTTTACACCAGCTGTGTCAGGAGACAATTTAACAAATGAAAGTGTGGGGAGAAGATAACAGAAAACAGGAAAATGGAGAACTGGGATTGAAATTAATTTGTCGGTCTTAGAAGGGTGCACTTTAATAATGTCTACTGCATGCCAAGAATCATTAAAGATAATTCCAACTAAAGGTCTTAAACCAAGACAGAAAGCAGAAGTATCCACCACTGTTTATTGCCTAAGACTAAATCTAAGAGGAAACTGAAATTCAGGGCCATATTTTCTACTAGATTGAGCACATTTGTAGGATGTCAAGTGGCACCCATTAAAAATTACATCTCTAATGAAAAGATGATAGAAGGCTGCCTTGAAGGAGTCAGAAAGACCTGTTTAAACACTTAGTACTAGATCTGCACACACTATGTAACAGCAAGTCAGATAGTGCTCTTTCTAAAGCAGGTCTAGTAGAACTCAAGGATCCTGCAAAACAAACAATAAAATATGCCCTCCCATACTTATCTTTATTTATTTTTCCATTTCACTTAATTTTTCCATATGGGATCAATCAAATCCCTGTAAACTCTTGAGAACTCTTTTTTAGTGTTCAACTTTACTGTTGGAAGCCAGAAACATGGATGATGAGAGGAGCATCTTTGTAAGGAAAATATGCTTTTCATGCAAATTTGTGGTTTGTATTCAGGCAATGCACAAACCCAGTTAAATAGGAGAAATTCTCAATTCATATCAGACAATATTAAATCCCTACTGATCTGAAGGTATACTGCCTTGTTTCTGAACAGTATAAAACCTTAGCTGTAGCTCATAACTCTAACCCTATTTGTCTTTCACTGGTGGAGACACCCTTTGTTATTCTGAGAGCATTGGGTGGACTGCTGCATAAGTTGATTAGACATCAGGCAGAATCAAAATTGAAGTATAAATTCTAGCTTTTATGTCTGTTTCCCCCCCCTTTTTTTCATTTCTCTCTGCCCCTACCTCCCACATGTTTAGACACTTAATGGTAATTTATGTTTAATATGTTTAAGATATGCTTAATAAGCAAGCTGCTAGGGTGCAGGAGTGAATTTTCTTCACAAGTAAACTTGGATTTTTTACCTCCTGTTTATACTCTTCTTCAGACTGTTCACTATGGAAGTTTTCCAACCATGCTGTAGTGATCTATGATGATATGTTGTGTACTCCCATTATTTATTAGTCCAAGACCATTACGAGTAAAAAATTTATCAGTTTAGTAGAAATATTTACTGTTTCTCCTGGTTATAATAATTAGATAATCCCATTCCTCATCACTTGCCTGAACTTTTCAAAATGAAGTCTGACCAAGCACATGACTCTTTCAGTTAATTTTGCCTGAGGAAAGTTTGGAGACTAAACATAGGTGGATCACAGGATAATCCCTTCAGATTTTCAACCTTCATTCCTTTCTGAATTAAAATAATTTTTTAAATGATCTTGAATATTTTAATATTGGTTTGACTGACTCATACTTTCTTCAGTATCTATGTTTATCAATTTTAATGAAAGGGTTATGTTTTTCAAGTTTGAGCACTCTTAGGCTAGCCTAAATATATGGTTCTGGAAAGTTCATTTATCAGATTCATAACTGAAAATAGAACTAATTTAGAAGAAAATTTTATCTGAGCACCTTGTAGGGACTAAATGCCTTTGTGGTTGAGGTGGTTTATTGTTTTTTTTAAAGTATTAATCTTTGATGTACTTTCCTTCTAAGAATTTTAAGTAGTCTTGTGTACATAAACGCATGAGTACACATTGCTGCGTGACATTTACAGCAGATAACCTGCAGAATTGTAACAAAAATTGGAACAGAAGTAAGTGGCCAAATCTCCTCACAAATTAAACACTGGGAAATGTGAGGGGAAAAACTAAAGATAATTGCCAAATAAATCAAGACTTGAATAAGAATCCTGGAGATAGTCCATTCCAAAAACTCAGAGGAGATCCTTGGGCTATGAAATTCAGAAAAATGGTTTTGTAATTATTTTATCCCACTGCAGAGGTCAAGTAAGGTAAATGAGGGTAGGTGGTCATAAGTAGATCCAAACCTCAGGAAAGGGGTGGAATAAATTTTTAATATTAATGTGTTTTATATGCTTAATAGACTTTACAGACTATAAAAATCATCAGCCCTACAGATGTAGATTTTGCTCAATGAATTTGAAGGAATGAGTTAATGCATGACATGACAGTATCAGCTTGGGAGCATTATAATCAACATCATTTTTTTTTGAAGGGTTTAAGCTGATTTAATAATCCAAATAGCCCTGAAAGTTACAAAACCTTCACAAAATGTAATACAGATTCCAACAAAATTCATCCTCATTAGTGTCTGCCACTGAGTACGCCCTTCCCCTCTTCCTCAAGTCATAAAAGAATTTAACCTGAGCATTTTATAGAAGAATCAAAAATGTGGCTTTCCTTGGATGATATCATACCAATTTTGAAGACTATTTTTTGGTCAGTGCTATAACAAAGGACCACAAGATACCTTAAGTTCATTTATAAGCCCTTCTTGTAATTACTCTAGTCATACATATTCCTCTTGTAAGCATGTGCTTCAAACATCACTCTAATGAAACCAAGTAGAATATGATATATTATATAGAGAGAAAAAAAAAGCCTCTAGCCCATAGATACTTCTATTTGGTCTTTGCAGTCCTTGGCAAAATAAAATTGGATGCTTCTGGTAAGCTAACAAGACAGAAGTAACACTGTTAATGACCACTGATGAATGAAATGAGACTGTGATTACATGTTCCTACAGCTGTGTATAAGTTAGGTTGTGCTACTTTCTTCCCTCAACAGAAGGAGGGAAAACACTGTTATCTACAGCTGCTGTTTCACTGGGTGTGCTAGAAGTTTTGTACATGTTTTCCATTTCAATGGCTTGAATACTGATATTCTTACATCTTTTTAGATCTTCCTTTTGCTTATCTGCTCATCTGTCTACCTCTCAGTATTTTTCCCTTTAACTGAAGTACTTAATGTTCTACAGCTGCGGTATTTGCTGTTCCTTGTCACTTACCTATAGCCTTGACAATTTTAATAGGTCTCCATTTCTCTGGTGTTTCCACCATTTTCTGAAAGGCTTCACTGCTTTCTCTTAGCTAAGAAACAAGCCCTGGGACATGGCATGCCTGCCATCTTAAAGGAAGGAGTATAGTTTTTCCTATGGCTTTTGTTTTCCCAAATGTTTATAAATTCTGGCTAAAGGTAGATAAAGCTGTACAGCTCACAGCTACAATCTCATCCTTCCCCTTTACTTCCCTCTATTTTAGATTTTTGTCAGAACTATGATGCTGTTATTAGTTAAAACAAGGATCCTGTAGGCTTTGTACTTACTAAAGTTGTCTTAATTCCAAATAGGCTTGATTATAGCAATGTGGCACAAAAATCGACTTACTTCTTTTCACCATATATCAGCTTTTGAAATGTCCCTTCTGTTCAAGCTCCATAAACACTGCATCTTGACAGAAATCACTTTGAAACATGTGGAACTCGCGTTACTAAAAAAGTCTGAGAAAGTGACGACAGTTCCCCAGGGTTAAATAAACAAGGTTACATCTCAACAATAAGGCTTTTTCCCCCACAATGTTTGGGCTCTATAAAAATATGTGAGATTTTATCCAATTCCTCTATCCTAACACTAATCAGTTGTTTCCATTTGTAGTTTAGGTTTTGTTTTTTTCTGTCATCAGTTTCAGTGAACGTGATATCAGAATGTTTATCATAATCTCATTGAGGGGGAGAATCAGTATGTCCCTAAAATTGCCTTCTGGAAATCAGAAATCTTTAGAAGGAAAAAGAGGACTTTCAGCATGTTCTGAATTTTTCCTTCCATACATCCCTGATAATTCTCTTTGCTGTTACTGGAGACCAACTGGCTTTGCAGATTACAGTACTTTGATGATCTTTTGGTCTGATCCAGTCTCCTAAGTTTTCTATCCTCAAAGCTATCAAAGATCACTCTAACAGGATACAAAGACATTTTGGATAAAAATGTTTTCAGATGTTAACTGAATACCTATAGGTGGTGAGTTCTTTAGGACTGGTGTTTATTTTGACACAAACTGACAATAATCACCATTGCACACTTCTATGGTCTTTGGAGGTGTGTTCTTGTTATGATAATCTTGTCGTCAAAAAAAGAATGAATTTTCATCTCAAGTGAATATTTCTAAAGTTTTTAATCTGGAAACAGGCAAACAGATATAAAGTTTGTCACTAGCCATGCAGAAAAGTTTTATTCACATTCCATTCTTGTTTGCTATTTGATAAAGTAGCTACTCCGCATTTGAGGGTCTTAAATTTTATCACATCCATGAAACTTTGCTATCTTTTCTACAGTTCTTACACTAGCCTGTAAATGTTTATTTCTTCTACAACAGATGAGTCATTATGGTGTTTCTGAGTTCAATCTTTTCTCATTTCAAAATTTAAACTATTTCAGAAGTTTGTTTGTTACTGCATGGAAGCCAGACATAAGTCTGAGAAAAACAGAACACATGTATAATATCTGGTTTTCATGTTTCATCTTCTAGTTACTTTAACTCATCTTCCCCCTGTTTTCTTCTGTTCATTGTGTTTTGAGGATAGTGGTAAACAAAATAACATCCTGCATTTGTTCCCTTTTACGGACGTGTTAGCACAATATCTTCATGAATTTCTACTCTACACAACAGGAGGAGAAAGAGACAGTTTTCTGTGCTCACCAGCAAAAGTTAATGAGACTCATTAGTTAATTCCTTTTTGGTTTAGTTATGGGGATAAACGCCAACTAACTTCCTCATCTTCAATGACTTTATAGTATCATATATGCTCAGAATTAGCGTTCTTAGAATTTGTAAGCATCTTAAATGCAAAAGCAAAAATAATTTCCAATATATTGTAGGAGGCATTGACCTTTTAATATTCCCTTTTCATAAAACTAATTTACAGAAGGAATTTTTGATTGGCTAACACAATGCTCTGTGAAGGATACTAAAGTTCCAGTGACGAGCCTAATATGAATATTATAATACAAGGTATGTGGCAAGGGAACAAAGAAATTGTCCCTGAAAGTGAAACTTAACTTTCTCAGGAGAAGTATACAATTTTATTACTAGTGATGTCCAAATGGCCCATTTACTTAGATTGCCTTCTCTGTTTATAGTATAGTTAATTCCTTCTTGGTGAGTAGGGCTGTTATATGCTCACCAGCACAATTAGTGTCTATACGACAGATTATTTCTTTTTGAATCTGGTAATAGATATACCTCTGTGAATTGGAGTATTTTGGAAAAAGGCATTTTGAGGTTTGCAGTCCAGTCTTCTATTGTCTTCTTGAATGCTCCTCTTTCTTAAACAAAACTGCTTATTCCATGAAAATAGAAACAAGTCTCTTCATAGAATTTCTCTGTAACTACATGTTTATGAATAGTCTTTTCAGTTTGGAAAATGTTAAAGGAAAAAAAAGGACGTTGTAAATTTCCATGCATCACAGAACAAATCAATAAATTCTATATTAATTTAAATTCTTTTGCTTCTAGAAATGAAGAAATGTTTATAAGAGCATTAAAGAACACTCTAATGTTTTAAGAAAGATTAAAGAACTCTGACGTAAAATGCAACCTGCATTTCAACAGAGAAATAAACATTATAAACCTCTCTATCCTTTTCTCCCTTATTGAAAATTAATATGAAAGTTATATTCTTCTGAAAAAAAAAACCCGTACAGCAGAGCAATTAACGGAAAGTTTTTGATTGTGAGCATAGAATGTATTTAGTATGATCAAAAACTTATTTTCTCTCATTTATTAAGTTCATGGACCATAGAATTGAGAAGGCTGGAAAGTGGCTCGGTGAGTGCTTCTGCCAACTCCCTCAGTATCCTTGGGCAGATCCCATCTTGCCCCATAGACCTGTGAGTGTCTAAGTCATGTAGCAGTCTCTCACCCTTTCCTCCTGTTTCATGTGGGCTTTATTCTGCTCCTCGTCTGTTTTCCACCTCAGAGGCCTGGGTACCTGAAGAGAAGTAGTCTTGCTCTAAAAGATTGAGGCAAAGAAGGCATCTGCATTTTCCTCATAATTTGTCACTGTTTTCCTCTGCACTCAGCCAAGGATTCTCCTTAGCTCTCCTTTTATTGCAGATGAGTTTGTATAAACATTTTTGTTGTTGTTGACAGCAGTAACCAGATTCTAGTTGGGCACTGATCTTTCTGATTTTCTCCCTGTATAATCTCATTACACCCTTTTAGTCTTTCCAAGCTGTCAGAGCCTTCTTCCAAAGAAGATGCACCCTGTTTTTTTACTCTGAGTTTGAGACAAAGCTCTCTGCTCAGCCAGGCCAGTCTTCTTCCCTGATGGCACATCTTTGGGCACAAGGGGAAAGACTGCTCCTGTACCTTGAAGATTTCCTTTTTAAAGAATGTCCAGCCTTCCTGGACTCCTTTGCCCTTCAGGACTACTTCATAGACTGTTTCAAAATAATTAATTATCTGCTGGTCATTTCCCCTATTGGATTAATGCTCTACTTTATTATGAAAAGCTGTTTCTGACAGACAAAAGTAAAGCCTGGCATTCACTAACTTATTTTAGTTTTGAAACAGAAAAATCCTTAATAAATTATTGGATCACTGTTTGAATATTGTAGAATAGCAAAAGTTAAGAAAGGGATTCTAAAAAGTAGCATTTTCATCTCTATCCTTTGTTAGTGATTCTTTTTCTTCAGATTCATTTCATATCCTATCATGGGCATCCCATCAACACATCACCTCTAATTTTATCTAGTTCCTGAAAGTGACTAAAATTCCTTTTAGCTTCTTCTAAAGAATGAAATTTTGACCACTGAAGACAGATATTAATTTGTTGGTCTTGAATCTCGTGCTGTTTAGAAAACCTACATAACAAATACTAAACATGAGGTCATATTCTCTT
>VXBC01010933.1:275293-355273 GCA_013399945.1 Ploceus nigricollis
TTTTTTTACTCTGAGTTTGAGACAAAGCTCTCTGCTCAGCCAGGCCAGTCTTCTTCCCTGATGGCACATCTTTGGGCACAAGGGGAAAGACTGCTCCTGTACCTTGAAGATTTCCTTTTTAAAGAATGTCCAGCCTTCCTGGACTCCTTTGCCCTTCAGGACTACTTCATAGACTGTTTCAAAATAATTAATTATCTGCTGGTCATTTCCCCTATTGGATTAATGCTCTACTTTATTATGAAAAGCTGTTTCTGACAGACAAAAGTAAAGCCTGGCATTCACTAACTTATTTTAGTTTTGAAACAGAAAAATCCTTAATAAATTATTGGATCACTGTTTGAATATTGTAGAATAGCAAAAGTTAAGAAAGGGATTCTAAAAAGTAGCATTTTCATCTCTATCCTTTGTTAGTGATTCTTTTTCTTCAGATTCATTTCATATCCTATCATGGGCATCCCATCAACACATCACCTCTAATTTTATCTAGTTCCTGAAAGTGACTAAAATTCCTTTTAGCTTCTTCTAAAGAATGAAATTTTGACCACTGAAGACAGATATTAATTTGTTGGTCTTGAATCTCGTGCTGTTTAGAAAACCTACATTACAAATACTGAACATGAGGTCATATTCTCTTACAGGATGAGAAAAAGTTGCTAGCATTTCCCTTCCTTTCTGTGACAAACACAGGGGAGGAAAAAAAAGCTGTGATTTTACTTATACATTTCTTAGCTGTTTACAATTTCATACTTAATTTAACTTTTTGTCCAAAGCTGAAGAAACCAAAGTCATAAAGTAAAATGCAGCTTCATACTAGCAAGTATAAAATATATTCTCGATATATTTATTCTCCATATAAANCCAAACAGTACTCATTAGGATATTACAGAGTAACAAGAGTAATGATTTGGTTCTTATCAAAGGCATTTTATCCCTTTAAAAACATTCTTGGAGAAGCAATCATTCATTTTCTTAGGAAAGACTGCTGTTACTAAAAGAAATTCTATACTAAACTATTTGTTTATACCTTTGTATGAGATGCTTTTTGTTAATTCTCTTTGAAGCTAAGAGAACATAATGTTAATTTGAAAGATGTAAGATAAATTATTCAAAAGTTCAAATACACAAAAATACAACATTCTGCACACAGATTAAGTTTCTTAGTATTAATATTGTCACCCCCAATCATTCACCTATTGTATGATGCTATGATAAAAAGTAAATGAAAAAGTGTGCTTTCTTTGCAGACACACAGAACACAAGTGTTATTAATGAACATGCTTAAGATAAGAAAGCTGATGCTATAAAGTTCATCATTCTGTGGAATAACAGCCCCTGAAGAGAAAATTTCAAATTTTCGGCTATCACTCTTCATCTCCTTCCTAACTTAAATTAATCAGACTTTTCTGAGCATTCTTGTCATGAAAGTTAATTCATATTACCTCTTCTGTTTTGCATGTCCAGCACCATCTGCACTGACTCTTTCAACTTCTGCTATCTTGCAGTTAAGGAATGTCACTCATACCAGCAAAATGTCTCTGAGAACACAGAGTTTCAACAAAACTAAAAGAGAGGGGAGGAAGGTGGGAAAAAAAACAGATTAAGAACTTACTTTACTCTTCCTATTTTTGCAGTGCAACTTCTTGTACACACCAGCAAAATCTCAAAAATTGTATACCGTTTTGGTATTTATAAATTGTTCTTACAACTAGAGAAGAAGGGCAGTCCTTATTGAGACAAATAAGATGCAATTGAGCCTAATTAGATTAACAGAATTAAACAGATTGAGACAGAAAAAAGAGGCCTTTCACTCTTTATGGGCAAAGCAGTGTTACAGTCTCTTTGTCTTCATTACTTTGGGCTTAGAATACAGGAATATGGAGGTTTTTTGCAGTTAAAATAAGTTAGAAAAACTTATTTTTTGCTTGTGATAGATTATTCTGCAATAACCAAAAATATCTGAAACATATTGTGATAGCTCAATCAAAGAAGCATCATAGAATCACAGAATATGATGAATTGGAAGACAATAATTAAGTTCAGCTCCTGGCTCTACAAAAGACACTCCAAAAATCACGCCATTTGCCTGGAAGTGTTGTCCAAATGCTTCTTGTATTCAAACAGGCTTGGTGCTGTGACCACTTTTCTATGTTCAACCACTTTCTGGATAAAAAAACTTTCTCCTGATATCTAACCTAAGCAAGCTTTAGTCTAGTAAAGTTATAATAGTAATATTATTTTTCTAGAAATAATTTTTATCTGAAAACATAATCTTGACTTCTCATTTTCCTCCTTAAAATTAGTTTAGGAGCAAATAAGTTAAGAAGTAAGTTGATTTTTTTTTTTAATAATCATAATAAAGAGCAAGTTAGACAGTACTTAAATCAGATGTGTTCTCTAGAAACCCAATGTTATATAATCTTTAGCATTTCTAACAACCCCAGGATCAGTTCTACTTCTGAATTATATTCCTGAGTTATATTTCTGAATTAAAAAATACTAATTGAAAACTATTTTAAGTGACTAGAATGAAAGGAAATATACTTGGCTTGCAAGAGAACTGAGAATTCCAGTCTAACTGTTTTCATTTAATTTCCTAGGAGGAACAGGAAATAATGAATTTGTAGAAGTACCAGAAAAAAAACAATTGTCATCAGATATTTGACCAAAATATACTGAGTCAGTAGCAACTTTTACCACATACAATACAAATACACACATGCAATTGCTGTAGGTGAGAGTCAGAATAACCTCGAGTTCTGTAAGGCTTTGATATTGCTTCAACATCGTGCTCTCTTGGGCAAATGAAGCAGCTACAGCCTAGGAAATCCCAACAGCTGCTCTGTTGTCACCAAACAATTCTCAGTGGATCTTTGTCTGACTGAAGGAGACATAAAGTTGATTTCTACCAGAACTATTTTGAGTTTGATGGTATCCATTCACCAGTGGGCGCTCTGCGTGAATCTAGTCCCTTTTATGATATTATGGGGTAAACAGAGCAGGAAGTCAGCCAGGCTGGAGGTGGCTTGGGGTCTTGTGGGCGCTCTGCGCCTGCTGTGGCTGCTCTATTCCTTCTCCACCTGCTGTGGCAGGGGAATAGAACATAGCACCTCCTCTGCTGAGGAGATAAGGCTGTTGCATACTTTCTAAGAGTTCACAGGTAAGATAAGGCAGCTAGGGAGCTTGACTTTTATTGAGGGATTGGAGCAAATCTTCCAGAAGATACTTTTTTTGGAGTGAAGAGACAGGTTACAATGACACAGAATGGAGATGACTGGGAGGACTGAGAACATGACTAGTAGCAGTGGAAAAAGCTCATTGGCTAGCAGGTACAGGGAGCTGTGACAGAAAGTGAGCTGTGGTGTAATGAAAACAGAAAAGGGCAATTTAAGCTAAAAAAATTAAATAAAACCCCAGGAACTTCCAGGAGGAAGAAAAGGTGTATTAACCTTGCAAATTACACAAAGCAGGCAAAACTGCAAACACTCAGCAGGACAGAATTAGAATACAGTATAGTCTTGATAAATTGAAGAAAGCGTCTGAAAAAATTAAATAGGAAAGCACTGTGTGTAAATAAGAAAAATTAACAAATGATCCAGAGGAGTACAGGGGGTTGAGGTCTATAGAGCCTGGGGTTATTTACCCTAGGGAATAGAAGACTCCAGGGAAACCTTCTAGCAGCCTCCCAGTGCTTAAAAGGGGGCTACAGAAAAGATGGAGAGGCTCATTGTAAGGGAGTGTAGTGAAAGGACAAGTGAAAGCAGATTTAAACTGAAAAAGGGTAGGTTTAGAATGGATATTAGGAAGATGCTAATTTGGTGAGACGCCGGAACAGGTTGCCCAGAGAAGTTGTGGATGCCCCCTCCCTGAAAGTGTTCAAGGCCAGGTTGGATGGGGCTTTGAGCAACCTGATCTAGGGAAAGGAGCTAGATGATGTTTTCTTTTTCTTTCTAAGCATTCTATGATTCTAGTACAGAATTACAAGGCATAGCAGTTCTGCATTTATAATTAAGTTTATTTATTATTCATGTGATATAAATATTCTGCTTCATTAAAAGTACTAGGTTCATTTTAACCACAAAATATCTGTGCATTTACAGGCCCACCTCCATTTGACCTGAAAAAACATCAGATACGGTTAGTTCAGAAAAAAACCCAGATTGTAGAAAGACAGTAACCTCAAATACATGAAGCCTTTAAAAAGGAAAGCAAGTTGTTCTATGTTCACTGAGGGTAGAACAAGGAAGGATGTATTTAAACTGCAGCATTATTCTGTTAAATGGGAGTAAGACATTTTTTATTATGAAAGCAAATGAGAATCAGAGTTGACTGTTAGAAGGATCAGTAATATTCTATTTGGAGATTTTCAGCTGTAGATTAAACTGGCATCTTCCAGAAATGCTTTTGTTATCTGTTTTAGGATTTTGCCTTGACAGTGACCTCTGAAAACACCTTTCAGACCCCCAGCCTTTGATTTCCTAATGATGCATCTAAAAGAACTTCACAAACTAATCTTATGAAGAAGGAGTTGTTGATTAAATGATTGGCTTGGCTGAGCAGCAAGTGTGCAGTGTTTTCTGTGGATTCTATCACTATAAGGTTAATTTTCAGAGTAGTGTCTTCCACATTACCAGGTTTTCCCTCACAAACATTTTGTATTATTTGGCCTTTGGGGACTTTAACATTAAATTAGCTTTTTCAATTTTTTTTTTCTAATTGGACTGCAATAACATTCCCTCAAGAAATGGAGAAGATTAGCAAATTGCACATGAAATGTTCCTCTACAGTCAAAACTTATCTAGAATGACTTATTTTTCAATCATCAATACACAGTTTATTGGTTATGCCCAGAGTTTCATCACCTTAAGGCTTAATTTTTTCTTTAGTCAGTATTTGGAACAGATCTTTTTTTCTGGCAGATCTTTTGATGATGGCAATATTAGCAAAAGACAGCTGACACAAAGCAGGACATCATGCATGATGTCTGTGAACTTTGTGTATTCAGAACAAACACAGGATGGAACTAGTACTGCTCACTGGAGGAATTAATGTGTTTTATTAGGCAGGCTGGTGTCTGATTCCATCTACCATTATTTTAGTGGTTTTGTAGTCCTATTTTCACTTGCAGTTCACTTACACAGGCTCAAGTGAGTGCACAAACACCACTCTGTTTATAGATCCAGGGTGTCTGACTTCAATCTGTTCGTTTGACATACATAGGTTTAAAACCATGCATGGATGCAATACTTCTGCAACTACATGTTATGAATATTTTAACACCTGTGTCATTACAGTAGTATTGATATTTACTGTTTTGCTTCTGTTTGCTTGACTCTCCTAAAACTGCATAGCTTCCTTTTGATTACAAATCAGAGGGTTTTGTTCCTTATGTTTATGAAATCTAGGAAAAAAGTGCCTGCCATCTCCTCGTACCTGTTTCTTCATCCAGAGCCAATTAAATATTCTAACAAAAATTATATATTCTAAACATTGGAACCATCAAATAGGAAGGATGTTGAACCTTGTTTCAGAGCAGTTACTATTCTCAGAAATGTATAAATTAAATTACACATTTTAATGTCATTCTAGAAATGCAGTTATTAAGCATATCTGCTAACTGTGAAAAAAGGATGGGATAATTTTTGTTCATTAATAGTAATCAATGAAAAGAAAGTTTGAATATACAGGTGAAAAGCAGAAAATTTAGGTAGAAGTTTTGAAATCAAGCACCCATAGGCTTTTAAAATTAAACAGTGACAGTTGACAGCTATGACTTTTAATGAAATAACCCTATTTTGTATCTTTCTAGGATATGTAATCTGAAAAAAAATTCCCTATCTATTGAATCCTTCAGTCAAACTTCAGTCAAACACAATAAGACTGAAGTTTGCCTATAGCACTATCTAGTCAAAAACCTATGACAGCACTCAGCTTTATGAAGACAGTCACTATGCAATTTTTAACCTTGTTCTGTTTTTATTAAATAGGAATATTAAATGTCTAAAGAAAAAGAAACACCAGCCTATATCAGGATTTTATTGTAGGCCCAGTTCACTTGAAAAAGACAAGCATCACCCCAGCACTACAGAATAAAGCATCATATTTGGACATTCTTGAAGACTGTAGCTCAGACTGAGAGAAAAAAATTAAAAGGTCTTTGGTTACACTGCAAAATTTTTATGAGATCCCAGCTGCATAATTCTAGCTTGTCAATAAGATTATACAACTTTAAGAAAGCAAAGTCAGTTTTGTACCACATGGCTTAGTAACATGTGTAAGATTTGATTACAAGCTACCAAGATATAATTTAGATTAAATAGAAATTTTTCCTGTTAGCTAAAATAATTCATTTCCTCTAAATGCAGAGCAAAGACAGCCACTGTCACAGCATATTGCTAGCAGAAATTCTAGGAAAAACAAATCTTTTAACACTTTTTCAAGAAAAACTGTTAGAATATGGTAATTGTTTAAAAAAACAAAAAAGTAAACCGCAGAATCAATCAGTAAATTCTATGCAAAATGTGATATGAAGTATCAACTGTCCAGCCATCATTGTTGAAATAAAGAGCCAATATAGCTGTAGTGGTAACTGAGGTTTTTATTTCCCAGAAGATGTCCTGGACTAGTCTCTACCAGGACTAGTTTTGTTCAAAACTCTTGTATAATGTGAAAGCCTCACTCTATGTCTCCAGCTTGGAGGGGCAAATACCATTGCTTAAATACAGTGATCAGCATCTCTGGCTTCATACCTCCACAACCAGAGAAACTTTCAGTAATTCCCATGTTCCCAATACACAATGAATTTTTGCTTAGTGCTTCCAGTGATACAAAACTTTTGGACATGAGGATTTTTGGGTAAAAAATCACAATCTCTGCTATTGCAAATGTATTGCTTGTGACAACTACTGCCTCTTGACATCTGCTGTTTACTTTCATGTTTTGTGAGAAAACAATCTCCTCTGCCTCTTCCTAATTTAAGGTGAAGTACAGTGAAAATAGTAGCCTTTGGTACCTCTGTTGGATTCCTCCTTTTTAACAGGCAACCAAAAATACAACAACCATAAATGAATAAGTGTTATAAATGTTTCCATATACATAAATATCAATAGCTGATTTAGAGATTGCTGTGATGACAGAATTTAGAAGACTGATTAAACCATATTTAACCTTTAAACAGCAGTGAGGTAGACTGATATTGATTAACATACTTTGGTCTAATAGACTCTACTTACCCAGTGAGATCTTAACATCTAACTAAAATGGTTGTGATTATACAGCAGCACAGAAACCATGCTAGATAGTGAGCGCTGGTGGATCATGCCCTCAAAGCACCTCAGTTCCTGAGGTGAAGGTGACCAGGCTTCACAGCTATTCCAAAAGGAAATAGCTAAATATCTTTTTTTTATGCACCTCTCGTAGCTCACATCTGGTGTTTTTCTTGGTTGCTTTCCTCTCTCCTAAAGGAGGATCTCATGTGCTTCTGATGCTGCTCATCTCATTTCTGGTTTTGTGAGCTCTCCTTGTGTGTTCAGCAAAATGCCCTCCTCATTTGCAGGCCTTTGTGCTTATTTTGTGCTCTATTCTTGATCTTAAAAATTGTGCTTCCAGTAGTAATTCAATGTTTTCCTGTGCCATTTGAGTGCACCTGTACAAGTCTTTGCCTTCTTTGGAGGTCACGTTGCCCACACATTTATGCAAAATGCTTGTACATCGTGCCTGGCCATGCAGTCGCAGTATCACAAAATATGTTTGTTACATTATTATTTTATGCTTATGTTTGGCTTCAAGACAAGCAAGTATCGATTCTGCCCAGATTAATGCACTTCTCAGGTGTAGCCATTACAGGCCTCTGTTTTGACTAGACTGTAAAATTTGTTTATTGGACAGAGGTGTATTTGCTACTTAAAGTGATTCTGTGTGAGGATCTGCATTTATACTGTTTGTGAACAGCTTCAAAGCACCTTTAGCAAATTAAAACCCACATATTTTATCCACAATAAATTAACTGAATAATAGTACAGTGCAGAAAAGCAATACTGGAGCATTAGAGACTGAATATCAGTCCCTAGTCCTTAATGCCAATGAGTTCATAAAATTCCAATTCATACAGACTGATGATACTGAGTAAAATAATCATCTGGAAGTATATGGTGAAAAAAATGCTTTGTGTCTTTAAAGAGTAACAGCATAGCTGGCACAAGATACATTGTAGGTTCAATCCTACATGCAGTATTTGCATCAGAAATAGAAAATGTGGCTTACTAAATCCATAATACAATTCTTCCACATTCAGAGGATTTTATCTACCCAAATGGCTTCTGTAGCCAACAGGTCTGAACAACTGGTTTTGGTAAAGTATTCAGAGAGATCTTTTTAAGAAGACTCTACTGGACTAATATGAAAACTACAAGAAATACTAGGATTACATTTTTGGCAAGGAGAATTTCTTTGAATAATATCATAAACAGCCTACTAGCTTTCTCCTGATGATGTGAGGATACAATGCACTTTTAGATTCAGTTTCTGGGTCATCTACGAAACATTTCCCCTACCTTCTCTGAGAGTGTTTTCCTTGGCTCATTTGGCCACATTTGTTCCAGGGAAGTTCTCCCTAACTTTACAAATTTTGTGGTTCACTTCACAATTGATGGAATCTATCTAGGTAGGAAAAAAAGACTCATGTTTCCCATCACTTAGAAATGCTTGGCTTTTTTGCCAGAAAGTTTAATTGTGCAGTCATGAAGGTTAAAATACAGAACCAAGTTTATTGTTTCATTATGTGATTTAACATTCTCAAGGAACCCATATCAGTGTGTTCTAGGTAGATGATGGATTCCACATCCCGCTTGCAAGCAATCTCCAAAGGGAAATAGATCTTTACATTCCCAAAATAACAGCACAGAACTCGTGGGAATACCTGAGACATGATAACTCATTTAAGATGGATTCAGAATACCTAGCCTGAGTATCCGTCTGTGGGATTCTGTCTCCAAGAGTATGTACTCCTGACATGGCATGGCAAGTCACCTCATCTCCACTTATAAAGTCAACGTGGTCCTGACTACACTTCTGATTTTGAAAATAGGCTTCAATCTAGTCTCATCAGACAGAGCTGCTTTATGCAAAATGGTTCACTAATAGCCCAGAAAAAGACAAAATTTTATTCACTAGAATGGTTCTTATCCTGCATTTTTGCTGCACGGTCTTAGCACACACAGGTGCACATTTTTGGGAAACAAAAAATAATTAAGACAGTCTGTGCAGCAAACATAGGTTTATTAGCCTGGAGCCATTTCTGATATTTTCCCACATGCACTAAAACTATTTAACAGTGCATTGATTATTAAGGGTAAAGTTAGAGGACATCTATATTTCAAATACTACCAACACTTTGATTTCTGTTTTTGTTTCATGTTGATTAGACTGCTAAGGGAGGCTGCAGCTTTGTATTAAATCTAGAGGATGTCTATCAAATAAAAGGTGTTTTATCAGCTTCCAGGGTTAAAAGAACAGGGGGACATTAGATTTAAAATAATTAAAGACAACATGTTCTTATCTAAGCCTTTGCTATCACCTTCAGTCCAGGCATATTTCAGACAACAAGAGTACCTTTTATTGCATTTACTGCAAGATATGGAACAAATTTTGAGTCCTTACATAGAAATAGTTAGGCTGTCTTCAGCAGAGCTTGGATACACTGTGTTTTGATGTGTAAGGTGATATGAATATAGCTAACCTTGAATGTGAATTAGTTAGAATGTGAATATTTGGCTTTACAGTAAAATATTTGTGATAACACTGTTGGCTGAAAGGTTGATACTACTAAGATATCATCTTTTAGATTCTCATCAAGGACGTTTTCAAAAATTTTTGATAAGAGATTCCATGCCGATAATGATATTCCAACAAAATTAGGTATTTCTGGAGTAATACTAGAAATGGAGAAATATTAGAAAGAAACAGGAGATGGTTTTTTTCATCACTGTCTTGTGGCTATATCAGCAAGTAGTATGAGAAGAAAAACAAGAGAAGAACTGTATTATTATTATGGAGAATAGGATATGTTAAAAAGGGAGAAGGCAGTCTGCTTTGGACCAGGTTTTCTCTGGTCCCAAGGTCCGAACATGGATTAATTACTGGAGTGCATCAGGTGTGCATAGTGTGCACATTTTTCAGTGTAGTTTCACCCAAAAGAAATACAGTTCATATGCTCTGAGGCTATTCTGTAGCTAGGTTCAATCAGGTTTGTTTCAAAACTGCACCCTTGATTCTCACTAAAACACTAATGTACACATTGCACTGTTTGAGTTTATCAAAGAAGATTCAGCTTCAGTTGTCCCTAAACACAGCATGCTGACAATTTACCCAAAGACTCCCTTTGCTTATCTTGCCAAGTGCTGTAAGCTGAACTGGAGAGATCATCTTTGTAGCTGATAAACCAGTATAATCTGGGAGCAATATGCATAGTTATGATGGCAGGCTGGAAAGCTCTTCAATTTCAATCTTCCACTGCAACTTGTACTTACTCTGGAAGAAACTTGCCATAGTAGCACTTGATCTCTTTTTTTACTCAATGGTTAAAAAACTAAAGAGGGTAAGCAAACCTGCTCTTCACAATTACTAGCTTCTGTGTGCTGGCTGATTTGGCAATAATAAGGTGTTTTCAGTATTATAAGTCTTCATCTGATAAGGTCTTTCAGATAGTACTAAATTAACCCATAGCATACATAAGAATTTATTTCACTTTCTCGAATTATCTCTGTGAAATTCTTGTACTCCTTGACAATTAAAATGAAAGGGATAAATATTATTAAGTATGAACCTTGTGTAATAATACTTACCTGCCTGTCAGGCTGATGAATATTATTGGAATAGAGTTATTTATTAAGGGTTTTTTTTCAATGCATGTTATTAATCTAACCCCACCTCTTTTCACTTTAAATCTTTGTTTAATATAACAGTTATACAAAGATGGATTTGTACTTTTGGCTTGATTAATACTGGACTTTTTTACAAAAACAGCTAGTGACCAGGGACAATGGCTTCAAATGAAAAATGACAGATTTAGGTTAGATATTAGGAGAACATTTTTTACTCTGAGGGTAGTGAGGCACTGGAGCGGGTTTTTAGGGAAGTTGTGGATGCCCCATCCCTGGAAGTTAGATGAGGCTTTAAGCAGCCTGGTCTAATGAGAGCTGTCTCTGCACATGGCAGGGGGATTGGAACTATGTAACCTTAAAGGTCATTTCCTACACAAACCATTCCAGTATTCTATGATTTCTTTAAAGAAAAAAAGTGAGGTTTAAAAATTCATCTATAATATTTATGCTGTCAATGACAGTGCAATTGTGTTTTGCTGATCTGGAACTCTGTGCAGGAGTGACATTATTCAGAGTAATTACAAATTTTTAAACAGTTACCCATCTTACTCTCTAAGAACTAGTAATTTGCAGTTCCAAATCAGTTGTATAAAAGTGAGAGTAAAATAGATATAAAGTGTTTTGGGGGAAGTCCACTTGGATTTCAGCAGTGATAAAGGGAGAAATTTTCAGAGTAAAATGCTAGTTGCCATTAAGAACAGAATTTCACTGCAGATCATGGTGAAAAAAAATCGTTTCAAAATATTTATCAGATGCTATTTTTCTTTATAATTTGAAACCAAAGTAACCAGTCACTGTATTTATATCAACTGGTTTAAATTTCTTGCTTATGTATTTTGTAAAGGATGAATTATGAGGCAATCTTTCTTTCATCTGCTATGGAAGGGTAGACAGAGTCTCACACTTTCAGTGTTAATGAAACAATAACACCAGAGTGAATGCAGATGAAATCATAGAAGGAACTTCAGATTAACTTCTATATCTTATCTATAAATGTGCATTTAACTTGAAATAACTCATTGGGAAAAGAGTTATATATTGAGTATAGAAAAAACTAAGATGGGACGATTTGACTTTTAGCTCTGGACTTGACTATGGGTATAACTGTCATCAAATACTCTCTTTCCCAGTCAAAAGAGTTTACTCTTAAGCTCTGTAAAGCATTTATCTGGTAGTGTGGGACAGAAACTGCTTAATAAGGTGCTACCATATCAGGTTGTGTTATCATATCCAGTTACAGGTTATATGGAGATTACATGGAGAAACATTTAGAAGCAGAAGAAATAGGAGAGGAGATGGGTAAAGGAGGGGTAGACCCTCTTCCGTGTGAGCTGTGTGTCCTGCCCAGCACTGCACCAAACATTTCTGTTCCTCTTCCCCTTCACCATGACACTAAAAGGAAAGGGTACCACCAGAATTGCAATTTGGGTTTAATAAATTGATAAATTATCTTCTTCCTCAGTTCAGGAAGAGGACTTCAAATAAAAAAGCAGTAAAAATTTTGAAGACTGTTTGCAAAAATAAAAATAATACCTCAGAATAATTACTCCTTCCAGTTCCTTGGTCTGTTCTGACAAATACATTCATGAGTTCAAGGAAAAGATTTTTTTCTACTTATCAACTTTTGATCAAGATCCATAGAGTTTATAATTTTATCTTGAACACACTCAACATCACATGATTTTTTTTTCATCTTCCCACAAATGTATCTGTTGCTACACTGTTTCCCAGCTGAAGCCATCAAAACTGCTAGTGGATTATCTCTGCCATTACTCAAGGCTTAGGCAGATGTCACTGATCCAGCTGGCAAAAAACCCACTCTACCTTGGCAATTCCATTTATCACTAAATATCACGGAAGTAGAGAATAATCATGGGGTTTGGGTTGTAGGTATTTCATCTGCCTCAAGTGAGCAGTTTTGCTAATAACCATCAGGATATTTTGTGCCACCTGAGATTGTGCCTGGTTGCTTCTCTGTGTTACACTGCCTCGTTTTCTCTGTCAGAAGTTGTAGAACTTTTGAAGAACTTAGAAAGCATTTTGTCAATGTTTTAAAAAAATCTATAGAGTTATGAGTGTAACTTTCAGGGGGATATGGGCTCCTCTGTTCACTTGATGTCTTAGAGAATACTGCAAATATATTTTTCTTCTTTTTTAAGGTGTGTGAAACTTCACTTTTATTGCTAAATACATTTGCATGAAGACAGGATTTATGTTGCATACGTCATTCAGTCCTGCTGCCTTTTTCTCTCTGAAAGTTGTAATCCACTGAATGTAAGTCCCAGACTTCTCCACTGCAAATTGTGATATGGCAGAAGGGGATTATGATTCTGAGGGAGAAAAAAGCAGCCGGAACAGATGAACGCGTACAAAACAGAAGTCATCTTCACATGAAACTTATCTCACATTTGATTTTCCATTTGCTTTTTTAAAGCAAGATGGGGGGAATGCAAATAGGGGAAAATGTGCATTTCCTCACAGAGAGAGGATATGATCATAAACTAAAGGATCTTAGGATCTTACAGGCTTTGATG
This sequence comes from Ploceus nigricollis, assembly GCA_013399945.1. NCBI lineage: Eukaryota > Metazoa > Chordata > Aves > Passeriformes > Ploceidae > Ploceus > Ploceus nigricollis. The sequence goes on from VXBC01010933.1 coordinate 288,705, forward strand.
AAAAGGATATTTTGGTCCCAATGGCAAAAAACTGACAAGAGTCAGAGAACTTCCAGCACTTGAATGATATCTTGGCATGGTTCAGGACACCAGCTTCTATAGCCTAAGGCTTCAGACACAGTTCATCAGTCAAAATTGACTGAAATGTATTTCTTAAGTAATGTTCCAAGCTGTATTTGATAACTTCAGCCATTTCATCATTCTGCTTTCATATACACAGAACACAACCATAGGTCAAAGGAACATGAACAGGAATACAAGATTTAAAAACCATCCACCTTTATGTCTGCCAATCCATTATACAGTCCATGAAGAAATGTTTCAAGGCTGTGACATGCCTGAATTTTGTTTCATTTTGTGCAACAAGGAAAATTGTTTTTCATGTACTTTCTCACTGCATGCATTTCTCTGTTATACAGAGAAAACAAAGGAAACAATCAAGGTGTCTTTCAGGCACCTAATTCAATAGAGAGTTAATCTGTAAATTTTTGACTCAGGTCAAAGCCAGAAGGTAAAATGAAACCACACTTCTCTCCTTCTGCGTAAAAACAATTACTATCTTCTTGTCCAGGGACTTGCTTTACCCTTCACAGAATTTCAGGATATATGCTGTCATAAAATGAATTTCATTCATATGAATCACAACAAATGCTACCTTCTACAGGGAACTGCAGCTGATGTCCCTGGAAATATCATCTTTATTGTTCTTTTTAATGAAGCTTAGGATAAGTTTTACTCTTCAATTCCCAGATCTGATCAAATCAGAAGCTTGCATATCTAGATTTACCTGGATGAAGTCTAGGTGGGTTTTTGTTGTTGTTGTTGTTGTTGTTGTTTTGATTTTGGTTTTTTTTTCCTCCCCAAAAAGAAGGGGATTTTCAAGTTAGCAGCCAAGTCCTGCAACGCCTTTTAGAGAAGGGAAATGGAAAGAGAGAAGGTGCTCGCTGCATAGAGCAACTTAGACCTCCTCCCTTTCTTCTCTCTCTTCGTTTTCTGTAAAAGAAGTGCAAAGTGTCTTCTTCCTCTTCAAATGCAAGAATCTGGAGGGCTCCCTCCTTCCTCTTTGAGAAGAGGGCTGTAAACAGGAATGATACAAAACCTTACTTGAGATGTCTTCCTACTAGTGATAAATTACTGCCTTCCACATGCAAGGAAGTGCAATACAAAATAAGAAGACAGAATGGATGAAACACAAAACGTGCAAGGGAGAATTTGGATTTGTGTGACAGAAGTGTCAGCAGATTGGTGTAAGTTTTTGTTCATTTGTTTGTTTGTTGTTGTTTTTTTTTTTGTCTGGTTTTGGTTTTGGGTTTTTTTTTTGGGTTTTTTTTTTTTTTTTTTTTTTTCTGGTTTTGGTTTTGGGTTTTTTGTTTGGTTTTTTTTTTTTTCTTTCTTTCTTTTATTTTGCTTTAATTTACAGGCTCAGAGCTGGATTCACCTCTTGCCAGTGATGAGCTTGACAAAAAGTCTAAGAAATTCTGCACAATGGATGCTTTTGGTTGTCAAGAGACCATTTTAGGAGTCAGAAATATATAGAATATGAAAAATGACCCAACAGGACAGGGACCAAGAATCTGCCTGGCGTGTCCCTTACACATAAACCCTCCAAGGTGTTGATGAGCCAGGCTGGCCATTTTAAAGTTACATTTTGTGCAAGTTTTAGGAGATTCAAAATGGATAAAGCCCAGAGGACCCAGTTCTGTTTTACTTACTTTGGTTTATAATTGTTGTTATTTCTCCTGTAATCTTTTAAGTAGAAAAAACTGTGGAGGAGCTGTGATCTTGTATTCTCCACTTGGTCAGCCCTCAGTGCACATACTCAGTGTTAGTTTCTGAGCGCTTAGCACTTACATTCTGGACATTTAATTACAACAGTTAGGAAGGCCAGCATCTCCTGGTATACTGCACTTACCCAGCAGTGACATACCTAATTTGTGAACTCAAGCCTGCAAACTAAAATTCATCAGCACTTAAATATTATTAGCAAGAGTTTGACATCATTCAGAAATGTTTACAATTCACTGTAGTGTGTCATTGGAACAAAACCCAGAATTCTGTTTACATTTTTAAAATCCCTAAAGAATGGGGCTCTTGTCCAACAACATGGTCCTCATGACTGCTTGATAACAAATAATAAATATTAGAAAAACATGTGAAACACAGATGAAGTAAAAAAAGAATCTTCTTTTTCCCCTGTTTTGCAGATGGGAAGGCATCAGGCCCTCCAGTGCTACCCCTGGCCTTTCCCAAACTCAGGCAAGATGCTGTTTAACATTCCAGTATGGTTTATCCCTTGTGGTTTTTTCCCCCATCATTTCGCAACAATGCTTTTTGGCAGATGGAAATGACTCCAACAGAAAGCCAGGTGCATGCTCTGGCGGTTTCCCTGCTAAAAGGGATTTAGTCAGATGTTTCTTCCACCTGTGAATTGGCTGCCTAGTCTCACCCAGCTCCTATGAATGTAATTATTATGCTCTATTTCAAAAAGCTGAAAAAAGTTCCGTTCAAGTTGGTTCTGTCAAAAAAAGTCTGATACCATTACAATTTCTTTCTGTTTTCAGAACCTGATTGTAAATGAAATAATTTCTGCGACAACCATTTCATTTTCGGTTTGAGGGCATAACCTGACCCGGATTTCCATGAGTTTACTTCAGATAAAAACCAAAGCAATAATAATCAATGGCACTCTTTAAATGATAAACAGGTATTCACATCTTTAAATCTGTTCCCAAAAAAGTCCTTTTTTTTTTTTTTTTTTTTTTTTCTGTGAAGAGATGAGTCATATTCAGACAGTAATGAGTGACTCTGTCTGTTTCCCCATGGCTTCATGGGGAGCTATGCTACCTGGAGGGAAGGCTACCAATATGTGGCTGCCATGTGATTTTTAGATTCTAAGGCTTTGAAATCTCCTTTTTCTTTATGAGGAGAAAATCCATTTTCTCAAAAGGACAAATCAAAGCAAGATTTGTTTCTTTCCCTGCATTTTTTAGCCTGACATGAAGAAGCCCATTAAACAGCACGAAAAGTTCAAAATGAACTAAAGTTCTATACTAAAATATTTTTTAAAAATCTGAGATAAATCTGAGGCAGGTTCCATATTAAAGGACTGAGGCATAAAACTTCACATGTACCAACAATGTATCACAGCCCTCTTTATCACTGATCAAAACCACCTGGGTAGAACCATCAGTTTTCACACAGATGTACTCCAAGACAGATTTGTGGGAGTTACAAATTGAAAGCAGAGAAAAGCAGTGTCCAGCATGAGTGAAGAAAATTCGGGGGCAAGTAACTAGTCAGACTGCCTAGGGCAAGGCTGTTTGGATGACTGGCTGCCCAGTCCTGTGCAGAGAGAGGGAGTCTTGATACTGCTCAGACTCCCAAGATGTAAAGCCAAATACAACCACAGTGTTCACTGAATTGTGTGATATAGGATGTAGATTTTCCTTGAATTAAATCCCATTCAAGTTACTGTGTAATAGTTAGAAAGAATGGCCAAACTTCTTTTGATTTTTTTTTTAATCTTTGATTGTTATTAGGATGGATGGTGGTCCCGAGGTAATAGTGCAATAGTAATGTCATGAAAAAATTGTCACTCCAGATATGATATCTGTATCCAGTGGGAAAGGAACACATGAAAAGAGATATATTTCCACAATATAAGAGTCTGTGTTGTGCCCTTTGTAATTCAGGCCAATGGATCAGCAATATCAGAATTAGCAAATGGGGACTAGAGTTTTTGTGATGTTCACTGGTCACCACAGATCTATGATCTGACTCAGATTTCTGGTAATGTATTTGTTAATCATAAGTTTTCTTCCAGAAATTTGCATGAACAAATGTCAGTTTGTGGGATATTTGTGAACTGTTCACTTTGACTATTTGCTGTATGATTGACTAATTTGCCTATCTGGCTGTATGAAACATTTTAAAGAGGTGAGATGAAGAGCAAACAGCGAACACTGCACTTCCCCCCAGCTGTAAACATGCAGCTGAAACTGTAACTACATTAAAATACACTAAGTGTTTGGAAAATTGTGACATTTCTGGGAGTATATGGTACCCCATCTTCATCCTGTCACACTTCATGTCCTGTAACAGTAACATGGAGCCACATTTGTTTATTTTATTTGATAGAATAACAGATACCTGGTTTCCTATGAAAATGCAAACAAAAGCACCCTGAAATTCTGTACAAAAAGTAATGGGTGGAAAATCCCACCCACTGTAAAGAGAAGCAGGGTTTTATTTTGTACTTAGCCATGATAGCTAGAACCTGGCAAGACCTCTTGGACGGTATTGTGCTTCTGTTCAGGCCTCTTTCCAGAGGATATGAGCAAAAAAACATCACCAATCTTTTTTGGTTTTATATTACATCTAGATTGATGATGTTTACACTGATGGTATTTTCTCATAAGAGGATTGTAGAAGAAAAAAAATACAATATTATTTGCAACATAAAAATAACACCAGCTTTTCACATGAAACTACCATAATGTTTGTTTCATGCTGTATATTACATGTGCCTGCTTCTCAAAGGTGACAGAAGTAATCCAACCTTCAATTCTTTGCAATGTACAGTTTTCTCCTCTGTGGATTTCCATATGTACTGAAAGTAACTTACATTATTATAGATTCTAATTGATCTAACAAATATAGCCAGATTTTCTTTAACAGGAAAATAAAAGAAAAAAGGGAAACAAAATGGGTTTGGCAACATGGATCATTTTTATTAGTTAGTGAACAGACCCTGAACTTTAGCTGAATTTCTGTCAGGTTGTCACACTGCAGTTACAGTGATGTAGCTGAGCTAATCATCTGGTAGGTGCTGGCAGGAACCACTAGCAAAAACAGGGGTTTAGCTCTTAAAGTTTCTTTTGAAGATGTCTATAAGCTGTCAGTAATACTCCATAGACCTTTAAACATATATCAACCTGAATGTGATACCAATCAACTAACAACTTTCTGTTTGACATAAATGTGCATACAGCCCAGGTTATTATGGACTGATTCCTTTTTTCTCTTTGAATAGCTTGAACTAACACCAGTATATTTTCTTTAAGAGCCATAAAAAATAAGAGGACTTTTTTCAGAATTGTTTTAAAAGCTGCATAGCTTTTTTAAGGAAGAAACAGTATTTTTTTCTCAGACCAGCTGACATAGTGTACCTATCTACAAATCTTTGAACTTCATGGTTACAACATCACACAAAACTGTAGGGTTGACATATCTCATCTCAAGGTTCTGGACTGTGTTATACAGGTGGAAATATTGACAGTGATAGTTTGCATTTCTCCATGTGTACAAGCTTGGTAAAGTCTTCCAGGAGTTAGACTAGTTACAAAAAAAAAAAACAAAAAAAACCTTTCAAGGATAGATAGATAGATAGATAGATAGATAGATAGATAGATAGATAGATGCTACTAATTTCATGCTGCATATACAAAATTCAAAGTGACTAAACTTATGACTCTACAAAACCAGCAACTGCACAGATTCTCTAATGTTGTCTGGGCAGGTGGCCCAGAGGTAGATAAAGCTGCTTTAACACTTTACTGTTAAAGCAAATATGTAGAACCGTGTATCTGTTCCTTCCAGGTACCACAGCCAAGGCGCTTCGGAGCAGTTTTTCAAGGCGCAACTTTCTCAAGCGAGAAGAAAGACAAAATGTAGCCATTTGAAACTCTGCCTCCCGTGAGGAAAGATGAATTGATTTCTTGGCTCAGCCTAGCTTGGAGAGATTATTGCATTTGTTCAAGATCAAGAGAGTCAAAAAAAAGTTGTCTCCTACATTTTATTTAGGATCTCCTACTAGAGTGCTTAACAGTGCTGAGCAATTTCACCCTTAACCTCTCACAAAATCACCAGATCGTTCTTCCTTAATCTGTTTGCTGCCAGTGTATGTGCTACAATTTCCTCACTTTTCAAGAAGGTAGATACTAGCATGAGGCATGGGATACCAATCTTTTCCAGGCAAGCTGTTGTGGCACCAGTACAAAATCTTCACTGTCTCGCTGTGTGGTAGCAGAAGCTTCCTTTTGTTTTGCTAATATAAAAAATGAGCAAATTAGTATTGCCCAGAACAGTTTCTTGTGTTACATACACCTAGGATAAATCCACACTTGGTCTAAATTAATTCTCACAACACCCAAATACTAGCACAAATATATCTGTGTGGATAAAATCTGACTTTTTAGTCTCATAACCAGAATGTCCTTCAAAGAAAGCTGCAAGAAACTTGTCGGTAGGAGATGTTGGTCACAGGAAAAAAAAAATTGCAAACATGTTTGGTTTTGGCTTTCAGCACCTTATATCTGCCTGGCATTTTTCAACAATTAGAGCGTGACTTCCTTCTACTTAGAATTTATTGAAAAAATAATTTATATACATAATTATTGTGCTGGGAGATAATTCAAACATTTTGACATTTGACATTAAAGTAGAGTTCATTAGACCTGTACCAGAAGGTCACAACATGTGTTTCTGTTTGCAGTATGAGTATGTATAATTACTGGAACTAAGTTTCTGGAGCAAAGACTCATAACTCCTATATACTGAATTTCCCTTAAAGCTTATAAAAAATTCACATTGTTTGCATAAAATTGTTTCAGTATTCATAGTATAAGGGTATCTATTCCTTAGTGTATTCATAAATAAAAGGATATAACAGTTGGAGACAGAGTGTACTCATTAATTTTTATAAATAGGCATGTCAGCTAAGTTACTTAACAGTATTCAATCAGTTCTGGTAAGTGTGGGTTTCACATCTCAATATCAGTTGAATTAGTTGGACACAAATATATCAGCTATACTGGTTGTCTAAAACACAATCAGCTCTTTCTGCTTTGACCAAAAATCATCCTGATTTCCTTTGTATGATGTCGTCAATTCCGAAAGATCAAGCACACACCATCAGTTTGTTCTCTCCTTGTGTTCTCTGTGTCACCCAGAGCACCAAGGGGCTGCCTTGGCCTCTCCCCAGTTATGATTAGTGCCCACTTCCTGCCAGCAAATGAGACCTGACATTTTCCAGAGCAAACACAGATACTTATATTTGTTCATGGTTCAATTAATGGTCTATAAAGATGAGCTGTATCATACAGGGAAAGAAAACTTCAAAAATGTCTCTGAGGGTATTTATCTGGCATGTGGTGTGAAAAAAATGTAGTGGGGGGGAAAATGCTGACAGAATGAAAGGAGCAGACTTCAGTTCATTATTACCGCAGTAATAATAAGAATCCCAACTACTTCAGATTACAATGTAAATATTTTGTGTGCTTTAGGATTTTTTTATTTCTCTTTTCTTTTTTACTTTTTTTTTTTTAATCACCTGTGGTGTGTTCCACAAAAATGAAAAAATAAAGGATTTTGGTAGCTGGTGCTTTAGGTGATGGCTTTTGAAACAAAAAGCTATAAGCTTACTATTTAATTTGCAGGAGACTGAGAATGAGGGGATTTGGAGCAGTTCTGATAACCAGCCACCCTCAGGGACAGTGTTACATGAAAGTTCATAAATATTGGTGAGGTACCATTACTGCTGTTACTCATGCTTGCTACATCAATTTCAAGAACTATATATTTGCAAATATTTTACCATTGCTACTTATACTTGAGCAATAAATCTAACAATGGTATGTTATCTATCATAAACCACAGCTCAGCAGTGTAGCACTTGTGGCTCTCAAGAAAATCATCCACTAAAACCAAAACTTTGAATGTCATTGTACTGATGATTTCAATGCTGTCCAAAACTTTACAGTGCTGGATCACTACTTGTCTCTGTAACTTGTAAGCCCCTGATTTGCTTGCTTTGGACATTGTCATCTTTTAAATTTGTTCCTTTGTTTCACGGATAAGACTACAGAAACAGGCTGTTTGTATTACATGTACTGCATTTGGAATGGCATATTACATAGAATTTTCCTCCTATATTGCACTGCACCTCTGAGATTTACTTATGATGGATAGTTTCCATGAAGATGGCCTTCATCCTGAATCTTTGTAGACTTGGTTTTCCCTGCTGAAAAATCTTAGAATGAAATAATGAGTGGAAATGATGCTTTTACCTGTGTTTTTTTCCAAGTTACTTACCTTTTCAGATATTAATTTGTCTGCTGAGGGTATAGCCATCAGTAATGACCTACACAGTGCTTCATGCTTCAAGTTGGTGCTGCCCGGAGATGCTGAGCCAAATACAGCTTCCAGTAATAACAATGTAAATCAAGGTACTTTGGGATCATTCTGTCCAAAAGACTGACACAGATTTCAGCGTGCTTACTCTAAATATACTCCAATAAAGTCTTGAACAGAATTGTGCTTTAAAGCTTAAATATTGTAATGGTACAAAAGGTAACAAAAGTTATGTATTATATATGATTAAGTCATAAAGTAGAATTATAAAATATTTGCTTTGGTTAAAAAACACACAGGAGTATAATTCAGTATATATAATGCTCAGTTTTTATGTGAGGGGAGCAGAAGTTAATATAGCACATTATTTAGTAAAAATGGGTCAGATGAGTGGCATATCAGTGGAATCCTGATACAGTGATGCAAACTCTGAAAACATGCCTGGTGAACATTAGCAGCAAAACTCTGCCTTCCTGTGCATAGGTATAATTCATGCTCAGCCTTATTAACTGTGTTTCATGGGGCTGTTACCCCATACCTGCTTTGGAAAAACACAAATATATTGATACAGCAAAGATTTCTATCACCTAACAGAGGAAACTGGGGTTTATCTGAGTCACTGCAGTGTGCCAGCATCTCAGCAATGTACCTGGTGTATTCTCATTAACAGTTACCAGCTTTATTGTCCATGCAAATGAAAGTCTGGAGCTGGTTTTAAAGTGTTGCTTTTCCTCTTCTTACTCAGCGTTCAAATCTTCTGCCACAAATATTGTATTCTGTGAGTAATTTTTCCCCCAATTAGATCATATTTTAGCTATCTCATTACCACAAGTTCAACATTTACCTTGTCTCTCTAATTTTTCATAGAATTCCAATCATTAAACCTGAAAAGCAACAATACTTGCATGGAGAGCATATGCTTTTCAGGATATACATTTTCTTGGAATATAGGTGATTATCTTGGCTTTTTACCTTCAGTTTTACTGCTATTTAAGCACCAAGCCATGGTTCTCATCCGTATTACCTTTAAAAATGAAAGACCAGGAAACATTGTGCAGAAACTATTAGATGACGTGAGTGAGCCAAAAAGGGGAAGCAAAACCTGTTTGTATTTATGTGTTTCCTTTCAGTAGGAAAGAAGTTGACTACTTTGTAATAACAAAGGTTGAAGTGATTGTGCTTTGAGGCTGTTTGCACTAACCTTTAAAATTATCATGACTGAGAATGAAAATAACAGGATGGTCTTTCCCTGCACACAGTTTTTAACAACTGTCATATTGTGCATCTCTAGATTTTAATTTGGGTCCACAATCTAGGGAAAAAATTGATAGATCCTAGATGTTGCCAAAGTTAGATAAATCACACTTGTCTCTCCTCAGATGTTGGACCTCACACTTAATGCCTCTGTGCTTGCAATGTCAGGTAGCCACCATGGCTGCTCCCCTTTCCCTTCCACCATTCTTCCTTCCCTGTGTGTCCATCACTTCACTCATAATATGTTTGCATAACTACACTTCTGTTATCCATACTTTTCTTAATTTTGTCTGGAGTTCTTAGGAAAGAGAAAAATTCACCCTAAATAATCTGTTTAAAATATGTGCCACAAGTTTGAGAAAGTTAAAGGAGTATTCAGTTGGTCCAATGCCCTTTAATTTGGGTGGTAATTTTTAGTAGTCAGTCATAGAAAATTTTGATTTTCTTCTACCTTGTGCTAGACAAGGTCTGTGCAGTATGCTGGATGAATAATCTAAAAAAACCCAGAACCAAAAACAAAGAAAATACACATATTTTGCGTGTTCTTCAGTTTTGGGCTTAGGTGGAGGTATGGGCAATCATGTAAAATCCGTAATCTCAGCAGTGTAAACAATCTTTTACAAACTGTAAAGCCAAGCAGAATGATTGAGATATTTCTCAATATTGTCGCGAGATATCAATGATAATTGGCTAAGTTTTCTGTTTCACTAAACATGAGAAATCATCTTTTCATTACATTGTATCAAATTTCATTAGAATGATAGCCATGAGTAGGTGGTTGTAAAACTCTTCCTTGGAGTGTTAAAACCATAAGACAAGTTTGTGTTTGACAAGAACACTGGAAATTTATATATGAAAATTACAGTGATAGAGAAAGTACAGTATTTAAGGTGGAATGAGAATTGGGCTTTTTTTGTGATGGGGCTGATTAACAGATATTTTACACTATTTCTTCAGATGAAATTTTATATTTAAACTACTCATGAGTTCTTGTTTAAGTAAAGAGGCTACTAATTGAATTGTATTTTAATTATTTCCCCCAATGGAAAGAGAGGAAGAGTCTTAAGACCTTTCCATTTCCTTACACAAATATTCTCTGAATTAATCTTTCTAATATATTTATTACCTGCTCCTTTCCCCTTGTGAGAATAGAGTGTGGAATACTAAATAAAAAGAAGGTATTTTTAACAGCAGATATCAACATTCATAGTAGCTGTTAGGTCTCTCAAAGACCTGATTTTCAGGCAAGAGTCATATACAGAAAAAATAATGTTAGTACATGTGTAAGAATAGTTGAAATAGAATGGTTCTCCACTTGAGCCATCACCTGAAACTTTTAAAACTAGAGGGAACATAACTCTAAAGACTTAATCGAAGAAGCCAGACTTTACTGAAACAGAAATAAGTCATTAATACATTTTCCTTGTCTCTTACTCCCATAACTGATATCACTCCTAGAGAAATGACCAGCACCTTTACCATCTCGATCATCACTCTGCATCCTGGCCATCCCAGCTGCCATGCTTTTAGATGCTGCCCCTACATTCCCACCTCCTAGAGCTGTTATGTGTCTCTGTGTTTTCCCATATTTTAAACTATTTTTGCCAGAGCTTTTAGCTGCAGAGAAATGCACTTTAAATGGAACTGAAGTCTCAAAAGGCCAATAAAATGGGATTGTATTAAAGCAAGCCATGATTTGATATCAGCTTTGCTTTTGTGGGGCTGTCTTTTGATCTTTGAATGCTTGGATTTAGCACAACTGAAGTGTCTTTTTACTTTCTGCTGGTCACTTTAAGATACAAATTTGTGAGTGTACTTCTTATGAGAAGTGCTCTGTCAGTCCTTTGTATAATGCTGCACTTAGATCCTCATCTGTCTCTCTTCTGTTCTTCCTCTCACTGTGGTGGAATCAATGTGGATTTTTGCAGTCAATATGAATGGCATCTCCAAAACAGTCTGAACCTGCTTTTTTGTGCCTTATCTGGAAAAGGTTAGATTAAGGGTAGCACAAAGTAAAATTTCCTGAGTTAGTTCTTACGCAAAAATATGTACATTTCAGGTAGGCAGGAGGAAGCAATTATTATAGAATTTCTTTGAATGAAAGCTACCTTCTAATCATGAAATCATCAATTAAAAAAAGGGTTATGAAAGGATATTGTAGACTTCTGCTTAAGGTGAGGCTATTTTTTCCATTAGGCAGGGTTTTCATGCCCCAGAAGGAAAAGGGAAAGGTGCCAATCACATAGAAATTAAAGACATCTCTATTATGTAAATATTAATCTTCTGCAGTGATGAAAAGACAGCTTAAAGTATTTATAATCAAGAACATGATGGAGAATAAGGGGGTGAGAAGGAAGTAAAAAACCCTCCATATCCATTTAAATTTGGGGAGTTTTAATGTACTAGAATAATCTGAGGCATTTGGTTAATAATCAAGTGCTATTATTGACTGCTTCTGATAAATACAGATACTTTCTGCCTGTTACCAAGTCTTAACACTTTAATAAAGTAGGCACAGGAGCCATGTAGATATAATAATCATATTAGCCATAATAATAAACATTCCTAATACTACATTTCAGAGCTGATCTAAACAGCTTTAGCCACAGTAGTAGCACAAAGTCAAAGAGAAAGTCATACTGTAATGATCAATACAATCTTTTTCTACAGCACAAACTTATTTTTGGCTCGCCTAACTCACGACTCACCAGTGTTTAACATCATGAACAATAATTATGGTAACATGAGTAATTCTTCAATAAGAATAATAAATATTCTTTAGGAAAACATAATTTTATTTTCTAGGTTTATTGCTAGACATATTTAATTTCATCAGGATTATACAGAGAGAACCATTTCTACTTTTAATAGTAATCAAATGCAAGGTGGCACCAAATCTTGGCAGGGATTTTGGACACACATTATGTACAAACCATATATATGAATGATGAGTGATGCACTTGATGAATTTACATTTTTAAATACAAATTCATTTGTTTTCAATGAGATGTATGCATGAACTCCACATTTATAGGCATCTTTGAAATACTGAAATAGAAAAAGGAGTCAGGACCTACCAGCAAGAATTAGGATTTACAGGATCTGGATGCTACCCTTTATACACTAGGAAATAGTATTACACCATATGTCAGTTCTATTTATTTGCTTACCCATATGAGAATTTCTTTTTACATCCTTGTTATCTTGTCATGACACTGTTTATGCCAAACATGCCTGCATGCCTGCTTCCTACCTTCTGTAACAAGAAGTAACTGTACTAGATCCATCCCCACCAGTTAAACTTCATGGGTCTCCTAGAGTTTACTGCAGCCTTACAAGTGCAGTTGTACCCTATGCAAGGACATGTGGGAGAAACCTGTTCCTTGAGAGGATTCAGACATCATTCTTCTTTAGCTTGCGTTCAGAGAGGCAGCACAGAGGTCAAAAAAGTCCTGTTAGCAAAGAGCCAGTGTCAAGGCAAAATCGGGCTCTGCATGGCTGACTGCAGCCCAGGCTGTCAGATTAGTCCCCAGGCTGGCACTGGACTTAGGGAAAGCTTTGAGGGGAGAGACAAAAACTCACTTTATCCTGTCAAAGCCATGCCAAGATCTGTTCTGTTTTCCCTTCTGCAAAATCTTTTAAAAGTGATTTTTCTATTCATGTAGAAAAGCTGTCCCCTTGCCCACTACACATCTGAACACCATCAGTGCCTGAGAGCTGCCTAATGTCCCATTTTCGGGGGGTCACAGGGCTTGTTTGAACTTCCACAATGCCTTCAGTTTCCAACTCTAACCTTGACATAAAGCCTTCTCAGCAGGACTCTGTGGCTTGAAGACAAAAAATAACTGTGAGGTTTTAGTACCATGAGGCATTTTGTACAACTCTCCTGTCTCTACAAATTTCTTATAAATGCGAGATTAAATCCATTTCAGAGAGATCACTGGGAATATCTCTCCACTGCTCTGATGACAAACACTCTGCAAATAAAGACCCCTTTGCTTGAGCTGTTAGTAATCTTTACTTTCTACTAGGCTGGTATTAAATTGCTACAGCAGCTGGTAAATACAATCTGGCCTTACAAAAAATTGCAAGGGTTAAAAAACTGCAGTGACTATGAACAAAGGAGAGAAAATCCAAATTAGAGGCTGTTGCAGTTCTGTTCTGAAAAACACTATTTTATTCCAAAGGAACTCCCAATGACATTTCCATTGGTGCCACAATGTTTTGAAATCTCTGGACAATAATTCCACTTGACTACATGATTGCTTGCAGTAAATGGCAAGAATCATGGTATGAGCATTTACTCAGTAAACTTTCTGACAAACTTGATTGTCAGACTTATTAAACTTTTCACAATTTGAACAGAAGTAAGCATTGTAAGAAAACAAAATGAAGAACGTTAATACTAAAAACTGTGAATATTTTAAATTAATTAAAAATTGCTAAAACTTATGTATCTCATTTCATTAGTTACAAGAAAATCTTGAGGCTACATTCTTGTGTTTTCAGACAGGATTTTCCACAGAATCTCCTTGAGCAAAGCAGACACTGTGTATCAGTCCTAAATCAAACTCATCACCATTTTTATCTTCCTTCATGTACAGGAATTCATCCATCTAGTGACGGTAACAATTTCACAGATAAACAGGTCGTCTGGGCCTTTATTAAGGTCTGTAAAATGTAATGGGAATCATCCTGATTTCAAGCATCAGCTTTTTTATCACCAACCAGCTGTTTCTAGTGCTGGAGATAAGCACAGGAGGTGTTGTATTTAAATCATCCAAGGTTTCTCCTATACTGCTAACCAAAAGAGTGCCATGGAAAAATCCTGTTGCTGAAGCCAAATGACTGAAACTGCTTCACAGCCACAGTGCATCTGAAACACTTCCACATCCATGTGTACATAGCCCGTAGTGGTCCCTGTATACCACATAGGAAGCATATACCCATACACAGGAAGAGTTCCACCCATCCTAAGACAATATTTCCTGGACTTTCTCAAAATTAAATACCTAAAATAAAATGGACACTTTGTTGCACATCATCAGAGGGGTATTTTTATAGCATGAGAATGGATATAAGTACAGCTGAACATTTGATGGACTGGCCATGTAGATCCATCTGGGCTGGCATGGCAACCCTAAGTTTTCTGTGGTCATCCCCAAGTATACAAATGGCTTGGGAAAAGCACATTGAATCATGTGTCTTTGAGGAATAGGCCTTTTACAGAATTTTCCTCATCCAAGACTCTACATTTTGAATAGAACAGAAATCTTGGCCATTACCTTAAGCAAAATGTGTTCAGTCTTACAAGTCTGAATTAAATCAGTAGTGCATAGATTCAGAATCAAAGGGATGGTTGACTACCCTCTAAGGACAGCAAATGCAAAAAAAACTCTAAAGTCTCAAAAACAAGTTGGCTACCCAAACAGATGGTGTCCCTCACTGCTACTTCTGTCCTTAAAAATTAAATTTATAAATAGCTGGTAATGAAGAAACAAAAAATATGCATACAGAAGACTAAAATCACCTTACATGAACAGACTGTAAAGAGAATAAGCTGAAAACCGGCATTAGAGGAATTAGTCCTGAGAGTCTCTTACTTTGTTATTTAGCCATCACATTTCTTTCTGTGGTGATGGTGTGAAATTGCTCAAAGAAGTATCAACTTTTTTCAGTATTTGTATCTGTTTTCTTGCTGTCCTTAACCTTGTGTGATAAAGGTTGCATAAAGCAGCAACAAAATATTACATCAGAAGTTTTTTTCTGTGAATATAACATTTTTCTCTCTCTAAGTAGAAGGAAGCAGTTATTCAAAGGGAATGCATTTTGTACATGGAAATTACAGCTGCATTGCTGTTGTGAAATGGAACAGCATTAATCCATTCCTTGGCAACAATCACAGTGAGAAAGAGAAATGATGCAGTAAACATATGTAACCTATTCCTCCTACAAACCAAATAATGTCTCCTTAGAGTCCTCCTCGGATGCTGCAATACCGAAAGGTTCCAGTAATCCTGTCCTGTATGAAATATTGCAGGAGAAGGAAGATAAATCAAAGGACTTCTATATTTAACTTTCAAATGTATTGGTTATTCTAACACTGTGCTTGTTCCAAATCATTTGAGTAGCTTGAGGACAATGAAGCATTGTTGGAATATATGGCTTTGAAATACCTCTCATTACATACACTGTAGCTCATCAAAAATGAAAAACATTTGCCAGACCTGGCCTTTATTATCTTTTCCTTTCAATCTGGACATAAAATTTTATGGCAGAGAAATGGGAGAGGACAAAATAAGGATTCCATTCCAACCTCTACCCACTCCCCCCGGGTTGTCGTGTTTGGTCCAAGAATTGCAGTTATGGTGGATAAGTTGGACCAGTCCCTCCCGCAGAAGCAGCCCTTAAGCTGCCCTCAAAGCCAAATTTACTACCCTTACCATCAGTGAACATGGATGTAGAGGCCAAGACATTGAGACTGATGTGGGATGGACTTTATCCCTGTAAATTGCCATGGGCAGTGTTACACTATGCCCAGGTTCAGCAAAGCAGGCAGGCAAAGAGCTGAGGAGTTGGGGTGGCCAGAAAATACCTGTTCTCTTCTGGCCCAGACACAGACCTTCAGCTCAAGCACAAATACAGCTCATAAGCAAAAACCAGAGGCAAATAAAACCAAAACAACCTAATCCCTTTATTTCAGTGCAGATAGGATTCTGTCTTTCAAATTGATTAAAAAATATAAATGTAAACAGATCTAGCAGTCTTCAGCTGTTTTAATATTGCAGATAATTGAACTAATGCTCAAACATTATGTGTTGTGAATAACACAAGATAATAAGAAAATCCAGGACAATTTAAATGAGTCAGTTTGTAAACCCTTATGTTTCCCAAAACAAAAAATACCTGAATTTAGAAATCTATTCTAGAATAACTTACTGATGCATGTAATAGCTTTTCCTTGTATGTGGACATCATTCCTGTGATTTCACTGGATCACTCTGGTACTTGTAATTAAACATAAGTTTAATCTTGTTCAGGACCAAAATATCTTGAGGCCCTTAATATATTTTATTGTTAAAACCAAAATTATTGCATTTATTTATTATTCCTAGGTTCAAGAAGCATACTCAACAGTGTTCCTTGCAGTAATATAAATTGATTATATAACCATATTTCAATAACTTAATTTTTCAAGTTAATGCAAATAAATGCTTTAGAAGAGTTACAATAATGGTAACTCATTTTCAGACTAGCATTGTCAATAACAAGTTCTGTCCCAAATTAAATCATAAAAGAAGCTAACAATGCTAACTTTAATTTTTTTTCTTAATTTAAGGCAAATTGAAGTACGTGGATAGTAAAATAAAATTCAAGCTTGGAGACATAAATTTGAAATCCAATATATTATTTTGAGCTATACTTTTATCATTATATGAACAAAAGCTTTAAAATTTCTAATTCTTTGGCAGAATTCTCATTTGACAGAATCCAGGATTAAACCTGGATAAACATGAAACCTGCCTTCATTAACAGATATCCAATTAAACCATGTAGTTTCTTAGGATCCCAAGTGACGGTAGTACATTAGGCAGAAATTACTCACTGCAAGGGATCCTGACTAATACTATCCTTGGGAAAATGCCTCTCCACCACCTGTCTGTGTGAGTAGCATTTATTGTTGCTCAGGGGTTTTGTCACCCTTCCAAGTTCCCACCTTATCACAGGAAGCATATCTTGACAGCTGCCCAGGCATTGCTTCTTGGACGTGTCCCTACCTTTCCCTGGTGCAGCCTGGCAATTCCTCTTAATGGAGAGTAGTAAATGGAGATTTCTGGTCACACTGACTGAGAACAGGAGGTGAACATGCAGCTCAGAAGGCTCCAGATATTTATGTACGATACTGTGTTATGGAAACATCTAAGGTCAGTTGCTGAGGCTTGAGTTAAATGGCTTTTTCCGGAAGTAACTGTAAAAATAAAATGAGGAAAAATTCTTGCTGTAAACTCACAGGAACCTGAGGGAAATGGGGAAGAGACAGAGAGTCTTTTAGCCAGGAAATAGGATAATGTGGCATTCAGGTGGGAATGGGGTAGGCAGCAAAAGAAATTGGGCACCTTGCCTAATACTTCAGCCCCACTGGGGCAGAACTAATGCTTACCTACAAGAAGAAGAGAATAAATTCCTTAAAATCCAATTTAAGCATATTTCTGGTGTGATCCTTCCAAAACAAGTGAAGTGTTTTAGGAGCATAAGCTTCATTGGAAATCACACCTGAGCCTGATTATGATCTTGTAGATCAAAAACCCTTTTATTTCAACCAAAATGTATCTAGAGTACTGCAAGAATTGCAAGATATAAGAATCAGCTTGTAACATATTGCCATGAACACAGACATCATTCTTTGCATATGAAGCTAACTACCCGTTAATTGTCTTTGTTCTCTTTTCATTAGATAGATCCATCCACGTGCCAATCACACTCTTTCCGCTTACCATCTCAAACTTCAGAAGCAATAATGTGGGAAAAATAGGTTTAAAACTAGGTTTTATATTTATACAATGAGCATTGCAGGAAATTCTGTGGCCGAAGTTGAGTAAGTGACCAAACTAAATTATGGCAGTGATCACCTTTGACGCAGTCACCCAGCTGAACCCCCAGTGCAGAAGGGGTGTTCACTCCAGCGTTGCCCAAGATGATGTGTGCTTGTGAGATAAGAACAGAAACCTAATGCTTAATGCCCAGCAAGATCTTTTAGCCTCCTGGCTTTTCTTCGTAGCTTTTGAAAGTAGAATTGCTGTAAACTGATGTGTAAAGAGTTATGCCTCGTGTGGGAGAAGATTTTTAAGTTGTTTCAGGGTAAGATGCCGACAGAAGAAAAGCCACTTTCTGTTTGTTGAGGCCATTGTGGATTTTGTCTGCAAGGATATGTCTTGAGGCAAAAGCAAGCAGCTGGCAGGAGCTGGTTTACAGCATCTTCTTGGTTTTGTGAGACTGCTAGGAAAACAAAAGGGAGTTCTTAGGGCAGGGAGAGTGCTCACAGAGCAGGGCAGTGGTGGATCATCGGCACATCCCAGCACACACAAAAGAAGATGGCTTAGCATCTGTTCTGGAGCTCCAGAGTGAGCAAGCCAAGAGTTCTGGGTACTGCCAGTCGTGTATGGAGATGGATCACAGTGTGCCTGCCAAGGGGTTTGGATACTGGTCATCAAGCACAGAGATGGATATTTTGGTTGGAGGGCACAGAAAATTAGCAGTAAAATTAAGTATGATTCCTTCCAGTGCCTTAAATGTGAGCAGGCTAAAGAACCTATTTACATTCTCATTAGCTTGAATATTTCCCATAGCAGAAATGGGGCAGAAATAGAGTAGAAATCTTAAATAATAGGAATATATATATTTTTAAGCAATGTTCCACACAACTTATTTAATCTATCTGTGCCTTGATTCTTCATAATTAAAGTCAAAAACATATAATAGTGATTTGGATAGAAATACATGCTCACATAAGCATCCATATTGCAGACAAAACTCAAAATTATGTAAAAAAAAAAAAAAAATCACATTCCCCTGAATGCAAAGGTATTTTAGACTCCAAGCAAGACTTTCCTGTATGACAGGCATTTCTATTGTAATTGTAAAATGAGAAATGTTTTTTCTAAGGAGAAGCAGGTGTAAATGTAATGGCCTGACTTCTTCAGCACCTGAATTACGTCTCCTTTTGTGCTATCCCGAAGTGTTTGCGTTGAACTCCACAGGGTGGCACCAGCACATGCGAAATTACCGACAAGGAATTTTTGACCTGCGGCATTCAGATGGCACCAGACTGGCAGTGGAGAGAATGGATGCCATCTATTCCTCAGGGTGTAGGGGTTGGGCCACCAAGTGCCCTTAGCAGTTTGAGGTACATAACAACGATTCCGCCATACTTGTTATAAAGGCAGCTTCCATGGATTTTGAAAACTGATCAGGGACTGGTCCCTCTTCCTGGGGGACCAGTTTGATTAATAGGCATTAAAGGGTAATTGCATTTAAGTAATTCAATAATGTATTTGCAGTGACTCAAATGCCGGAATAAGAGGAACAAGATAGAAACCAAGCAAAGATGTCATCTAACACTCAGTGGGCTGTGAGTGTTTTTAACAGCATGTATTGCATGATCAACCTTTTTTTGTTTGTTTTAATGAGGATAATCCACCCTAATGTTGGAATAATGAAGAGATATTGAGATGGTCAGTGCACACCACGGCCTCAGTGCTGGCAGGAGTGATCTGCTGACAGAAGACTCTTGTGTATTTCACACTGCAGCTGCAGAACTTTGCAGCACACAATTTTTATTATTATGCAGCTGATTAATTGTTTCTGTAATTATGTTACCACCTGAAAATACTGCTGCTGTATAAAGTGCCAGCCCCATGCAACCAAAGTGTGTTGGTGTCACAAGAGATGTCCGGGTTTAAAAAGTCATTTTACAGCAAATAAAATTTATCTGCATATAGCTGCACACGCACTACTCTTGGTCAGTGGAAGAGTGATGGCAGCTCTGTCCATGTCACTCTCAGGTCTGTTGGTATTCAAGAGAGCCCACTGTCTCCTGCCAGGAGTCCTTGAGGAGTCAGAGATGTACCAATGTTCCTGCATCAGCTTTTGGATAGCAGACAGATTGAGAAACTAGCTGGCAGTGTCAGCAAATAAAGCAAATGGAAGAAGGGGAGGGATTAGCACAGTAGCTAAAGATCAAGGAGCTTCAAAGTAGGGTTGGGGATGTTATCTAATTTACAGTTTGTCAGAAATTCATCAGACAATTGAGCAAATATTCAAAGTAATCCTGTTTCTTCCTTGCATCAGACATGAAATTTCAACTCTCAAAATCCAAATTCTCAAAACAAATTAAGTTTTTGCATTTAGAGACAATTATAAGATTTTTTTGTGCCATTCATAGTGGAGTGGTTGCATTCAGAATGATAGACTTCAGTAGATACCTGTGGTGCCTGTTGTGCATTAATTCACTGTGTCCTGCCAAAACTGTTTTCTCCTGACCTTCCTCACAGTCTCTGTGTAGCCTTGTGTTTTACCTATGAAATACAGCAGGAGCTGTGATTTTTTAAGTATATATTTAACTTTGCTGAAGAATTTCCCAGAGACTTGATCTTATCATTCATTATCTTGCTCCTTCAGTTGCCTAAGATACAAAATTCATATAATACTTATTATTTTCTAAACTGCTTTGATATTCTTATATGAAAAGCAACTAAGTGCAAATGACTACTGCAGAATGCCATAAACGCCAGCTAGGAGCCACCAATAAGCACTAGACAAAAAGCTACCAATATTCATGCCAGAGTTAAAAAAATTCCCTGAGCTATCAGAACATTTCTGAAATTGTTAATTTAAATTACGGCTTCACTTATTTGTGCCTTCAAAAGTACCAATCTCCAGCAGTGCCCTTGTTTTCATGTCTTATCTGATATTTTAAAAGATCAGTGCAAACAAAAAGCTATGCCAAGATCTTGAAGGAAGAGAAAAAAGGATAGAAGAGATTTGTGCCACATTTTATACTTATAGAGAAAGTCCTGAATAATCCAATGACAGGGACAAAAAAGAAAAGAAAGCCCATTTCAAGACAGCAAAATTTATCACCCTCCTGGAAGAATGCTGAAGATTGGGTAATACAGCAACAATTTTCCAGCCACAAAGGCACAATAACTATCATATTAGATAAAGACTACCATGATTCAGAATAGTTTGGTCGCATCAATAGTGGAGCACAGAAACATTCAGAGAAAACACAGCTATCTTAAACTCCTTACAATCACAGACAATAGCAAGTGCTACAAACACACAAGGCACAATAACCAGTCGGAAGGAAATCATTGTCCCAGTGTTCTTCTGACACAGCAACATCTTTTCACCTATGGACAAATCCTCCAGCCATGCATCCTTCTGAGCCCCAGAGCAGCTGTGAGCTGGGCCTTCACAGCAGTGAGACATTTCCACCACAAGTTTCCTCCCTGAAACTATGGGGTAAATAATTCACAGCTCTTGTCAGAAAGCTCCTAAACACGGAGAGAGAGGTGTGCTACAATTTTATGGAATTGGTTACAATTCAGAGATGAACTGGGAGAACAGGAAGGTTGTAAATAATCCTTGACTGCTCTTCCTAGCTTACATTTTGCATAAGCCATTGCCATTATGGCATTTTTTTTTAAAAGCACTGAAATATTGTTTCAGGAAGTCTTACCTGTTCTAACAGGACATAGAAATTACTTTTCTTACATGAAGCTTTATTCAACATTGTTCTATGCTTTTTTGCTGATTTTCTTCAAGATTTTAGTGTGAAAAATAAAATTAAAAAAAAAACCCAAGGCAATATAATGGGGGCCAAATTAGTCAAAATAAAAGTAGAATCATTTTCATTGCCAAAACATAGGTGTGAACCAAAATATCAAAAAAAGGACTCATGAAATTTCAAGCCTTTGAATGTCATGAAAATATTATGTCATGAAAACCTTATAATCCAGTGAAGCTATATTTTCGACATTTAAAATTGATATGAACATCTTCTAAGTAATTTATATTTTGGAGTGTGTCATTGACAGGAATCACAATAGTGAGGAGTTTCAAAATACAAAAAACTTCAAATTACCCAACTCAGAGAGTTATAATCTGATTTATATTTACTTATGTCCCAGCTCTTCCCATCAAGCTCACATGGATACTTGCCTAATTGTTTTATTCTATTCCACAGTTCCTAAAATAATCACCTTTACAATTTTATCAATCTCTCCCTTTAAAAGGACAATAATTAGGCCTGATTTTCAGAAATATTAGGTAGCCAGACCTCTAATTTACTGTAGCAAGGGTGACCGGAATTCAGTGTTAAGTTTCTTATGGCACAAATCCAAAATTAAAGAATAAAAAGCAATAGATATTAACAAAAATATGCACCCTAATTCAATATGTATTCTCTAAAACTGAGATTTTTTTACATTGATAATCCATAACAAAGAAGTGTATGAATAAATATCCACTTATAAATTCTGTTTAGGGTTACTTAAAGTTTATTAAGCTTACGTAATTTTTTTGTGTAAGAGTCACTGTACACTAGCAGCTATGCTACTTATCTCTTAGATCAAAGACAATTAAAAAGCAATTAATATTGCTAGTGTCATGTTGAAGAGCATTCTCTAGCTAAAACCAGTGCTCTCCAGCTTTTCTGTGGAGGTTAGAAAATGCCTGAACAAGTGAATCCAGTAAAAGAAAAAACCAAACCCACTAAATATTAACACTTAACCTTAAAACCTATCAAACCTGAGGGAGGTTGAATTCAAAATAAATCATAGGCAAGGGATGGTTGGGCAGGCAAAAGTATCCCAGCACCTATTTCATGGAAGGGCAAGCAAGCCTGTTTTGCCTGACTGGCTCCCTCATTTCTTGGATGCCCAGCTGTTGGTGGTGGCCCCAGGTGCTCTCATGCCCCCCATGCTCAGTGTTAAATTCACTGACCACCCTCTAGGTCTAGGCTTTAAAGAAATTTAAGGGAATATAAAATGGAGTCTGTCTTCCTCTCCTAGTAATGTGATGAACAGAGTACACTGTAGGTATTCAGCAGATAAGAAAAAAGAAAAAAATGTTTCAAGTATTTTATAGCATTAGTTGCATATTTTAGATTAAAAATCAGCCGTAGACAATATACAAGCAGATGTAGGACAAAATGTTCCTGTTCTAGACTGAGACAGTTAAATATTTTCTAACAAGCATAGTTTCAAGGTGGTAATTCACAGTACAATTCAGAAAGAAATATTGTATGCAGTTTCACATAATAAACCTTTACCCATTTCTTATGAAAATCTCAGAGAAAAATCTTTGGTGTTTCACATTAATAATGTTCACATGAATTTAAAACAAATGTAATGGCCCATTACACTTTTGTGCCCCTCAACACACTTTGCATACAAATTGAAAATAACATCTTACTGCCTCACTTTTATTGAAATCAAAGCAAAATAATGCATCCAGTCTAAGTATTTGAATATACTCAGTTTATTTAAAAGCATTAAACTAGTTCTATGAGCTTTGATCTTCCGAACACCCTAACTTCCCTATGTCAGAAACCCTCACTTTAACTAAATTAAATAGGAATATCTGTCTACCTTATTGCAAAGTAATGCTGCAGAACTTATACTTTCCCTATGTTGAAGACCTTCTATCTAACTTAATTTATTTTTGGTTACAATCTTGCCTAAAAGGAAAGGGCGCCTATTAAATTTAATTAGAGATTTTTATTTTCTATAAATCAGATCAAGATACTGGGTACAAAATTCAGCTGACAGGTGTTATTGTAGCTACAGCTGCTTGATGATCTGGCCCAATTTGACTTGACTGCATGTTTTGTTCAATAAGCCCTGGTGCTGTTGGCCAAAAGTATTCATGGCCAAACAGACATTTTTGATGCCATCCATTGGTTAACATTCTGCCAGCTAAAGAAAGGAAATAGCAGGAATTATAACCTCCATCTTTCTTTACTTTGTTTATTAACGCAGGAAAGGGGAGTGGTAGGGAATGTTTTACCTCCATACTGGTTTGTTCACAAAGTTGTTTTTTATCTGTTATAAATTCAGCTGCAGAAGCAGGTGGGTGGTTTTCTGATAGCTGGTTTCTGGGTTTGGTTCTTTGTAGTTCTAATATCCCTAACTTTTTTATTATAATGGAAATTAGATTAAAAGTATCAAAACATATAATACATATATGTAAATAGATGAATCAGGAAAAACAATCAGCCTGAAAATGGCATTTAGAAAAAAGTACTTCTAATGGACCAGTTATTTGATAACCCTCTACTCTAAAATCTGGTTTTAGAGGGAGGGTATTAAATTAAGATAGTTAATGGATTTGTTTGGGGAAATACCTACGCTTTCTTAAAGGAAACTCAGAGAAGACCCTGTTCAATCAGCAGGTTTTAAAGAAGGTGCCTAAAACAGCAAACTGCTCTTCTGAAAAATTAGAGCCCCATTATGAGCTGAAGTCTCGCTGAAGCTGATCAAAGGACCTGTAGGGCCGGTAATGCTCTGGGAATTCAGCCCTTACAATTTTTCAGGGGACCTCCAAGAGTTGTTTAGTTTATTGTAGGAGACTTGTGCCATTGTACATGGTGGCAGCTTTTCCTGTGCTCTCAAAACTTCTTTCTTGGCAAGGTATGTCCCCTTTAATTCCAGAGAGGGAAGAACTCCATTTCTTGTGAAACTAGACAAGGTCTACCACCTTTTTAGAGACATCACTAGCTGTATGAAGTAATTCTTTGGGCATAACTTCAGCACCAGCCTGTACCTTGGCAGACTCTTTCAGCATGATCCTTTTTCTTTTCTGTGCAGCCTAGTAGACTATTACTATCCTAAATATTTTGTTTACCATTAGCTGTAATAATGAAACTGCAGTTAGAAATCATGCACCACTGCCTTAGTATTAGATGGTTAGGTTTACTTTATACATCCTAAGCAATTACATGTCAGGTGAGAGGCTGTTTTCTGTTTTTCATGTGCTTTCTAATCTGTATAAATCTACAGGGTTTCTACCATCATTCAAAAACAGACAAGTATTTCCAGAGTATGTGCAAAAATATTTGCAGGGATTCCAAACAGATTAAAATTGTGACTGGCCTGGTAGAAAAATTACAAGATTTTACTCCAGCAGTGTTTGTACCATATGTTTCAATTAATTACGAGTCATCTAAAAGACTAAAAATACAGTAGTTATGAAACTCTTCTTTATCCCTTGGAACTGTGCTGAACAATGCAGTGCTGACTCCCTTGCTAGATTACTGGAAGGCAAATATTAAATTCCAGCAAAGAAGCAATTACTAAATCCGTGTTTGTAATTAATTCATTACTGATTAGTTCTGACATGTGAGCAGTCTGACTGGACCTAGAAAGGAAGTAAAGTAAAAGAGAGGAAAAAAGGTGTAGTGTAAAATAACATTTGATTCTGTTATGAGCAAAAACAATACCATTAAATGAACACTGATTTTTTTTTTTTTTTTTGAGGTGGCCAGATTTGCAAGTTTGCCCTTCTCCCATGCTAAACGTCTCACATTGCTTTCAATAATTTTATTATAGACGCTCTGCTGTATATCAGCACCTAGCCTGGTGGAAATTGTTACAGGTCTATTGAAGATTATTGTTTACTTCATATTATTGCAGGCATAGGTGTGATTTTTGTTTAGTGACCTATTTATTATAAGTAATCATGCAAAAATATGGTTTTTTGTTCACCATTGTTTCTCAGCAGCAGTACTAATTAGAACATTTAAGTAATCCAGTTGTACAGCTTGTGTTTTTAAGTGACTGACAAAACATCTGTAAGTGCTAGTATTGGAAGAGAACAGCTGTAAATGTTCTCTGCATTAGCATAAATTACCTGGTGAATATCAATAAATGCTTCTGCAGAAATAAGATTGCTGCAGAGATATTTCAGTGGCTCACACTAATCAACTAAAATAAAATGTAAACAGCTCCAAAATTAGACTCAGTAAATCATTTCACACCTTGGTGGGAAATAAACTATGAGTTCCAGTTTTTCAATTCAGAGGGACTGAAGAAATACATTTAAATTTCCTTTAACACTCTTCTTGCTACTCCTGAAAGCTTCCTTCTCATGAAAACAACTTCTTGATCTTTACATACAAATAAAACTGCTCCTGAGGCAGAGTGGGAGTATAAGCATAAGGTGTGTGGATTTATATACCCTGTTTGTTTCATCTGGCAGCTCCAAAGGCATTCAGCAGCCAGGTATACTTCCTTTCTTTCCCATTGGCTCATGTCTCAGCATGACCAGTTTGACCCTGGATCTGCAGCATTCAAAGCTAAAGAAATGGTACAGCAGCACAGAGGGAATTAGAAACAGTATCACTGATTAAACTATTGATCAGCCTCTCTGCTATTTGGAATTATCAGCTCTCCTCCATTAGGAATTAAGCTACTGAATATGCCTTGCCACAAGGTGAAAGGGCTGACCCAAACACAGAAAAGATACAGAAATGCTGAGATAAAGACATGCAAGAGAGGTGGAAGGAATCTTGGGATCGGTTAGAAAAAAACTGTCATAGTGGAAGAGGAAGTTTGCACAAAAATTTTGCAGCCCTGTTTCTAATGGTTGTTGTCTGCATCACCATCATGCCTGCTATCCAAACCCTGAGTAGGACTCAAGGAATGGCAGTCTATTTTTAAAACTTAACTAAAAGAGTGGTGCCTCATTTTGATCCTGAAGTGAGTGCACATCTTAGGTGGGGAAGATACTAATAAGTATTCATGTTCAAGGCACTAGAGAAAGGAAAACTGGAGGGGAAATTATGGAAGGAGGTAAGGTTTTGCCAAAGGGACTAAAGAGCAGAATAACTCAGAGCATCAGTGCTCTGAGAATTAATAGTGTAAGACTGTATTTGTCAGACAAAATATAATACAACAATCAGAAGTTGAAGCCCAGACAAAGAGGCAAGGCTGGATCTTTGGGCAGCTGTGGACAATGAATGCAAGTTTTAGTTAAAGATGTTTGCCTACTGCAAAAATAATTAATCAAACCATAGCCAAGAGCATTTTATAACCTTTGGCTGTTCAGTACATAGCAGGGACAGACCAAGGGAAGGCTTAGGAGCTGAGTTGACAGAGGACACAGAGGTTTTCCATGTGCTTTGTCACATCAAATGCCCATTTGTTGATAAGTTCATGTCTTTGCACAGTGTAATATGCATGCCAGTTATGGAAGTCATCATTCCTATCTGGACTATGTCCTGAGTTCATGTTAATTTTTTTTAAATGCTATTTACTGTAACTTCTGTGTCTTCTCAGTATGTGCCTTTTAGACTTAAGGCTCCTTTGAGCAATATAAAGGACAAATACTTTCATATATGTTGTCAATTAAATAATAAAATTTAGTAGTCTACTTCTTCTTCAAGAAACACAAAAAAAAGGAGTTGCAATGAACACCTCACCTGCAATAATTTTTCTTGTAGATATTGCTTTTCCATAGCCAGCTGAAATAAAAGCACTTCTTCTTCCATCAGTGGTCAAATAGAATTATGTCAAAGGGCAGCATTAGGAATGCACTGAGTATAACTTGTAAAAATCAAGAGCAAAAACATCTTACTGCTCAGTCCATCCCAGTATGCCTATGTGTGACCCGTGTGCTGCACCTAAAACTACTCTGTGATTTGAAGTTGATCTGAGACAGTAATAAAATCTTGTGTAGAGATTGTTTCCTTCTGTGCGTTCATATAAACAGAAAAATTAAATATAGTAAGTATTACTAATGGAAACACTGCAGTCATATGTAAATCTTAAACTTTCAAGTAGGAAGTAATTTGAACTGAAATGTCAGGAAGAAATACTTTCTGTGAATATGAACCTAACCTTATTGAAAGCCATTCCTAATTAATATTTCATCAGCTGCTTGATGGTAACTTCTAAGCTAAATGAGCTGAAGAGGGTGAAATTAAACATTTGTAAATGGAATTTTCCTGTTCACTTATGACTGTCTCCACAAGAATTCTCTGGAGCAATACACAGGTAAACATACTTCATTCTCACCCCTGTGTTTTCTCAGGTGGATAATGTTTTGGAGTAGTGGAAATTTAACATAAAATAAAGATTATTTTTTATCTTCTTACGTGAACAGTCTGTTCATTAGGGTGACAGTAAAATGTTCTGAATCAGCATAAAAAATTGACTAAGAGTGACCAAAAGAATTTGGGAAAAATAATAATTAAAAAAAGTCGAGACTATTGGGTCTGTTTTCCATTGGGAAGTAAATAAAATAGTACCTTTCTCCTTCCCACACAGTTATGCTATACTATCACCACAAACAATGGAAGAACAGTATGCCTTTATGAGAGCATGCCATCATTTTCTATTTAAAATTATAGATTTTTTCTTTCCTGAGAGCTTTTTGAATCTGAGTGACCTGATGAGGAAAGATTACTTCCTTTTGGTTATAGTTCCAACCATCAATTATTTACCTCTCCTCAGCTGGGTAGATGACTCATTTTTCAGGCTGCTAATCTGCTGCACATTACAGCAGATAAGATGCTGCAAATTATATGTTTAGGAAAACAGGTAGATGCTGTGTTGCTGAAATCAGTTGGTGTGTAGCTTGTAAAGGGTCTGCTGGCCTCTATAAAGAGTGAAATTATCCCTGCAGCCACAGTGACCTCTAAGAGGGATTTCTTGACTACTGTGGTGATAACAACTACAATTAAGCTGAGATCTATGCATGTCAATCGTAGGTTTTATTCTCTTACTGTTTGGTGTTTTTAAAAAATCCATCATTTTCCAACAGCAGGATTCATAGCAGAGAGCACAAACTGGGGTCACTGTTGCATATTAGCTTAATTAATCCCTCTGACCGTGTTTTACAATTTTATACAGCATCACCCCAATTATGCAGGAACAGACTGCTTTTATGCCTCCTACATCTATTTAATATCAACTCCAGTTCAGAACAAAAAAGAGTTTTGGGTTTTGCCATGCATTCTCTAAACTGACCATAAATTAAACAGTATGTTAGAGAAACAAAGGGAAACAACCAAAGTCCAGTAAATCACTGAGCAATTCTGACTGACCTTGATGGGTTTCTATTCATTGCTGAAAACTTTCTATTAATTGCTGAAAAAGTAGGCAATACTGCTGGGTTTTTGATACTTTTTTTTTTCTGTGAACTTTGTCTTAATTTTTTTCCTTCTTTTGCCATTTGTTTTCCTTTAGTGTTGTTTTTTGCAAATTTGACAGTTAATGAAGTTACTATGGCAAGTGCAACCAGGAAGAGGAAAGAAGACATTGAAGGATACCTTGAGAAACTGCATTTTGAAATCAGTATTAGTGTGAACATTTTGAATATGAAACTCAATTCTCGAAGACTGTGCCAATGAGTTATGTAAATCTTGTGCCCAGTGACACTGTTCATGTTTTTCACGTCAAACATTCACATTCAGCTGAGACTGAAAGCAATCTGTAAACTGGACATGATTTTGCAGATTCCATTTACAAAACAGTAAATGTCTTCACATAGTTTTCAAACAGAAAAGAGCAGATATTTTTAGCCACCTTGTTTCACTTAGGAAGAAATGCACATGATCTGTTCCTACGAAGTACTGCAAGGAGATGGCCGCATGCCCTCCAGTCGTGAGAATTCAGGGCTTGTAGGTATCAATCTGTCAGAAATGCTTAAAGTGCATAATTTCCCTGGCCATCCAGTTATCATTTCACCAGTATGATCTCAGCTCCACAGCTTATTGCATGTGCCACATACAGAGTTACAGAGAGGGTTATTTTCTGTCTTCCTGCTGATGGATAAGGAACAGTGACAGGAAAATCAATGAGTAATCAATTCAGTGGGTAATAGATACAGCCCTTTGGGGTGGTCAGGCGTGGGGGAACTGTACTTCATGGACTGCTAAAATCAGAGGGCAAGAAGGCATGAATGTGTAATTTGTCTTTTTTACCATAAACAGTACCAGAAATGGCAAGCTGCAAGAAAGGAAACATTTAGGAAAGAAAAGGATCATGAAGGCAATGGACCAGCTACCACTGACCTTCGTAACTCTGAATCACACCTGTAACAAGGAACTGTGATGAAGGGTAGTGCATCATGTTTCTTTTTTAACCACTATTCTGTGCTCCAATAGTTTCAAAAATATTGGGTTATTCTCAGCATAGAAAATAGAAAACTATATAATCTCTGTGAGGAAATAAACTATGGTCTTTAGAATACCAGCATAGTCATTAAATACCAGCAAAAGTGACTTTTTTTCAGTTTTGGGTGTTTTTTTCAGATACTATCATAGAGATCATTTAAATAATGTGACTGTAGTTTATTATAAGTGTTAAGATTAGTTTATAAATGTGAAATTTATGACCATGCTATCAGAAGAAATGTTCATTCAGATAAAATAAAGGAAATTAATAGAAAGCTTTTATTCCACCTCCTAAATAATTATTCTGGTTAGAGATACTTTGGTATGAATCTGAATGAACAAGTGAGATATGAAATGCATTACTTCATTCAATAAAAGTTAAAAATATGTATAGCTTATTTCTTATAAGCATAAGATCTACTGCAGTTATGAGCAAATATAATATCCATATTACTCTGTGTTTGCTTCCCCAAAATTCCTGCATTTTACTCTAGAATCCTTATCAGTTCTGACAGTACTGTTACAGTTTTTCAGTATACTGGTATGTTTATCTTTATTTAGTATTTTTCCCTCCTCTCCTTCTCTATCATATTTATTTTTACATTAAAAGCTACCAAACTATCAGATTTAGTTTTGTAATGAAGAGCAACTTTGGTTTCTGCAGTTCTTTTTCAAAGGACTAGGAGGGTTTTTAAAGCATTCACTGATAGCCAAGAAGATAAAATCATGCATGAATGCTCAATTTACAATTTCTTTCTTAAGCTGAATATATAGTCAGTGATTTGCCAGTATGCTTGATCAGAGAAGGTTTAAGTTATTAATTGAAAACAGAGAGAGTAAAGTTTAAAAGTTCATTCCATTTATATGCATAAACATATATATATATATATACACACATATATATAGTTACTTAAAATTACATATATTTCTGAGACTATAGTATTAATCTGATACCCCAAATAAGCTTGTGGAGAGAAATCATTTTATTAATTAGCTGATGTGTTCTACACTTTTCTCTCTGGTCATAAAGTATCTGTATTTCTGCACTGGATAAATAATTTTTAGTTTGCGAGGCTCTTGCAGTTCATCATTAGAATTAGCAGACTGGCCATTAACTTGCAAAGTACCATTTTTGATCTGTGTTCAAATTAATAGAACTTCTGAAAGGAGAGGATAAGAAACAAATAATGAGAAATATAAATAATATTAAAAACCACAGGTATCTCTTAAGAATGAATGTTATTCTGAATGTATTTAAAACATTCTTGCCTCAGATGACTATAAGAAGATGTATAGTTTTTCTAGGAAGTTCTTGCTGATGGAGAAAATAAACATCTAGCTGTTCCACTACAGTTCATTCATCTGAAATAGCTTGGAGAAACAAATAAATTTTTGAATTACTAACAGTTTAATAAAGCAAGAAAGGTCTGCTTCTCCTCTGTTTATGATGCAGGTTTCTCATTTTTTAGGGCTTCCTATGTCACATTCATCCATTATAGTTAGTCTGGTTCTTTCTGTTAACGATAATTACTAGTTTGAATAAATGCTTTTCTTCTAGGTGCAAAAAGGGAGCTCAAATTCTGTCATTTTTAGCTGATGAGTAAGATCATTATGTTCTCCTAGTAAAATTAACAGTTTCTGATTTCATTGTCTCTGTTACTCAGAAGCTGATCTGCTCCTTAAGCCAGGGGAGCAGAGGCCGGTAGTCCCTGGCAGGAAGCGCTGAGCTCCATCCATGCAAACGGATTTGCGATGCTCACCCAGCAACAAGCAATTATCCTGTGACAGGGGTCACCGCCGGCGATAAGGGCTCGCACAGCGCCACACACCCGTGCCTCTTAAAAAGTGAGATAAGGAAGAGTTCCAGGGAGCAGATTAGGAAGCCAGCCTGTTGGCTTTCATGACTCGAACAAGGGAAAAAGAGAGCAGTGCATTCCCATCTGTCTGCTTCTATACATCACTGATAGGTACCTGAAAACGTGCACTGCACCTGCGTCACGGGCGGTGCTTTACACGTGCACTACGAGCCCTGGTGGTGGTGTCTGGGGACAGGGAAAGGTGCTTCACAGGAATTAGGATTTAAGAGTTACAGGTTTCATATGAGAGAACTGCTTGCTGGAAAATTATAAATGTATTTTCATTTTTGCTTTTCTTTTTTTTACAAGCAAGTTGTCTAACCAGCTGTGGTTTTTGTGGCTGACATCTGCTGAGAAAATCAGTAAAGACTTGCCTCTTGTAAATGACAGGTAACCGCATCAAGAGCACTGCCTAAGCCAAGCTGAGCTGTCAAAACCAAAATTCCCACCATGGATTGTAAAAATAAAACTGATGTACTTTTTAAGGGTGTACCCAAAACAAAATATTCCAAACTGTTCCCATTTTCTCCTATTAGACAGACTTGGGTTTGCATTGGAAAACTCAACAAAGAGATTTCACTGGCATTTTCATGCTCTACAATGTGGTTTCTAGGATATGCATGACTTAAACAGAACTGGATCATGTCTGTGGAAATGGACCTAAAACTTGTCTTTGCAGTCTCTTTCTCTAAATTATAATCCACTGCCCTCCCTCCATGCTCTGAGTTTTAGCTGACGAATTCCACAAAGTGTCACAAGAAATCAAAGTATGCTGGGTGATCAGAACAGTGAAAAAACATTTCAGCCATGAAGTCTTTTAAAAAACTTTACCCTAGAAATTGAGTGTACAATAAAAGCCCAATCATTATATAGAATTGAAGAAACACCCTTTAATCTGGGATGAAAAGAAGCACCAAAACCAAGCATTCAAATGTCCTGGGTCAAGTCTTAATCAATTGGTTTGGATTTTTGGTTTTTGGGGCTCTTTTGCTTGAGGAGGTATGAAAGAGAGGTAAGTTGTTAAAAGAGATTTAAAATAATCATCTCTTTATGATTCCCTTTAGATTATTATTTTGGAGTCTTGAAGTCGGCTTGGATTAAATGTTCTTTCAGCATTATTTTCTGCAATCACAATAAGAAAATAAAAAGATAAAAGGAAAAAGACATGAGAGTCTCAAATAATTGTTTTGTTTGGACACTAAATATTGTAAGGTTATTTACAAAGTAACAAAAATGGATAACATTTTTCTTTCTTTTCCAGATAAACTACCATTAAGGTCCATTTAGCCACTGCAAAAATAAGTCCTCTCTGATTGGGTTACTCAGCTGTCCTGCTGACATTTTCACAATTAGCCTCAAACACCTGCAAAATCCTTAATGGAGACCTTCCTTGATGCAACAGTAACATGACTGCCTCAGAGAGAGCTGGGCTCTACAGCCGTGCACTGATATTATTGGAGCAACAGCTTAATTTTTCAGCTTGCAGATACAGACCTAAGTCTTTGGGAGTTACTCTACTGGGCCCATCATTTTTAAGAGTAAATAGCTTATCTTTATTCCTTCAGACTTCTGATGTTCAGAGGATTTTAGATGTGCAGTTCTCCAGGGAAGCTGTCTAGGAGGTGTGGAGTTTTTATGTTAGAAAGCAAGCAAGCTGTGACGGTGTGATGAAAATTCTCCCTTGTGCTCACTGTGTTCACTTGTCCAACTGGTTTCATGCACTGTTTAACAAGGCATCAACCAACTTCAGCAAGACAGCAGATACCTGAGGAACACTCACAAAGTGCAAGAATGGTGATTTCCTCCTAGGCATGACATCTTCATGAAAATGAAAAGGCAATTTTTAGTACAAGGAATCTGGTTCAGTAAACTGTGACAGACATTCAGAGATCCTCAGCCCATCTAATTCAGTTTGACTCCATTAGAGTCAATGACATTACATCAATATTCACCAACTGAGCATTTAACCCAGAAGGCTGAAATCATGATAAGTCACTTCAGAGACAATACTGGCAACTTTGAGAATAGATTTACTTTGCCATTCATATTTTAGTCTGCATTTAGATGTCCACTCTGACTAGTATGTCTATTGTTATCAAATTATAGCTGCTAATAAGGAGAGGAGAACAAGATGACTTCATCTTTTAAATTCCTTCTTTTCCACTTTTCACTAGAAACCTCTTCAAGTCAAGTGTCTGTCTTTTGCCTGTTTCCTTCAGATGCAAAATCAAAATAGCATGAAAATAATTGATACATTATTTATATAACTTTCCAGTGTTCAGTGTTAAATGTGGTTTTGGATAAAGCATTTCTTGGTGTTTGAGGCATCCCTAAATCTAGGAAAGCACAATTTTAGGTTTGCTTAGCAGCAAGGAATGGATTTAGCTTTATGAAAAAGTACTTAAGACACATTGACACGTCTTGTATCTCTTGGAAGTAATGGAAAGTGATTATTTAAAGTTACAGAAGACAAATAGGGAGATAAACATACATTCAGTTACCAGCTGCCTAAAATTATTAGCTGGAGAGGGGGAAAATATGAAATTAATACAGTAAGCATCTATAGCTATACAGTATTTGTGCAGCGTCCACGGAACAGCATGGAATTGAGATGGCCAAACTCACACTAGCTGGAGCACAGTTGTGTGAAAAGAGGAGATAAACAGCTTTTATAGGACTCTTGGTTGAGTTGCACTGTTAATTTAACAGCCAGTTCTGGCTTTATTATACTAAATAACATCCTCATTCCCATGTTTAAGCTCTCAAGAAGGGATAAAGACATTAATAGCTGGCAAAGTGTTTGCAGTCAGCCAGGAGTGTGTACTGAACTGGCAATTTTGGTGCATTCCTGCACTGTGTACAGAGTGTGAAGTATCTAGGCAACCATTAAAGAGTATCATCTAAGTAGATGTCCCTCCAGGACAGGAGAGACTGAGGCTCATTTAGAAAGCCAGACAGAAATTCTGATTCTGCTATAGCTTTGCAAGAAGTACAACGTATATACCTGTGTGGTGAGATGGGCCAGATGTTCTTCACTGATGTGACTATAGCAAATTAGTTTCCACTGCTGTATTTTCATTTATGACTTTTTTTTCATTACTGGTTGGTTGACCTACATTTCCAGATCTGTGTCCCAGATAAAATCAAAGACAGCATCATCTGGTCATCAGGATCCCTTGAAAGCCACCCACTGACAGAATCTTCCTCAGAGAAGAAATCCTCTGAAAACTGAAAGACTCCAAAGATGCTTATATCTTAGTGACATATATATTTATGTCACAGAATCTAAAGGTTGGAAGAGACCTTCAAGATAATCTAGCCTGACCACTAACCCAGCACTGCCATAATTGCCCCTAAACCTTATGATACCCTCAAGTGCCACATCCAGACAACTCTTGAACACTTCTGGAGACAGTAACTACACCACCTCCCTGAACAACCTATTCCAGTGCCTAACCACTCTTTCAGTGATTTTTTTTAATCTGATATGTAATCTGAGCCTTCCTGGTGCAATTTGAGGCCATTTCCTCTCATCCTTTCACTTGAGATATGGCAGAAGAGGCTGACCCCCACCTCACTACAACCTTCTTTCAGGCAGTTGTAAAGAGTGATAAGGTCCTCACTGAGCATCCTTTTCTCCAGGCTAAACAGTGGCACTGCCCATACAGTGACATATGTACATATCACCTACATATGTTACAGTACCCAAAGAATAGGAAAAAAAATCGAAAAATATGCATTTTTCTGTGCCCCCCTACTTCAAGAATAATTGATAGGTTCTGTGAAAGAGTATGTAGTATAGTTCAGACTCCATGTCAACCTGTTTTCTGTAATGAGACCCACTGGTCTCAAATCAGTCAAAGTGGTCAGAAATCACAATGACTTTCTAAAGTTATCAGATAATACAGAACCCCTTCAGACTTTGGCTGTGTTCCTATGCCCCCACTAATTCCCATGTAGGCTGCTTCTGGATATGATGGTTGAGGTGAACAGCTTTTCTTAGCAGAGTGGGTAATAACAAAAAGCATTTTTCTTTTTCCCACAAGTGTTAAGCAGGAGATTCTATAAAGTACCACTAGAACTTCTCACCTATGATCAAGGTTAGATACACGCATTACTGAGTCCCCAGCACAAGAAAGACAGGGACCTGTTACAGTACCTAGAGAAGACATCCACAAAAAGTATCAGAGGGCTGTAACACCCCTTCTGTGAAGAAAGGATGAGACAGTTTGGATTATTTAACATGGGGAAGAGAAGACTCATGTGAGACCACACTGTCACCTTTCAATATAAAAAGGAGGCATAGTAGGAAGATGAAGAAAGACATTTTACCAAGACCTGTAGTTACAGCACAAGGGGTAGTGGTTTAAACTGAATGACAGCATATTTCTATTGGCTACAAGGAATTTATTTTTTTCTTTTATGATGAGTGTGGTGAGACACTGGGACAAGTTTCCCAGAGAAATAGTGGATGCCCCATCAATGGAACTGTTCAAAATCAGGTTGGATGGCAGTTGAGCAAACAGACCCAGCTGAAGATGTCCCTTCTCGTTGCAGGGTGGTTGGACCCGATGATCATTAAAGATCCTTTCCAAGTCAAATCATTACATACAGCCATGATTAGACTATCTCAGCTGTGTAGAATGCTGGGCATGCAGAACTCTTTGCGATAAAGAAGAAAGAGAATGTTGTACTTAAGACTATTCTGCGCTCTTTTGACATGGAATAAAAACATGATGTGCTTCCCTGCCTCAATGATAATTGTCTATTTTCTACGATGCTAATTTTATTTTCTGAAACAGAAATCAAATAAACAAAGGTGGATTTACATCCCATTGGTCACCAATACATGCATGTAACTATATGTGTGTGCCACTGCACACTGGAAACAGGATCCCCACTGAGCCATTTAAAAGTGTGAATTTTATTATCCTTTACATTAATACATTATCCAGCCAATTTTAATTTTTTTCTGCCTTTATTTTGTTTAAGTATATCGGCCCTCACACCCTGAAGTTGAATTAAATAAGAGTCTGCATAGCATAATTATTGTGCATTATTAGTGGCTCATTCACACCAATGGTGTTAAGTGGGTGGTAAGCTTTCTCTCTTCAGTTCCCCTACTTTAGGGGCTTACAGACATTATCCATTCAGAATCTGTCCTACCAGATATTTAATAACCAAGGACTCAATTCTGTTTCATAGGTCATTTTCTTTCCTTCAGATGAATATCAATTTCAAGAAAGGCAGGATGAAAGCTATATATATCAACATGAAACTGGTTTTCTTTCTTTCAGGTTTGAAGGAGCTTTATCTTTTTCTTTGCTTTATCCTATTTTATGAGAGGAAGGCCTTTTTGCTTTTTCAGGCTGCAAGTAAAATAGATGTTAAGATGTTTTTCTGCATCACTCTGGAGGGGAAAGCAAGTAGTGATTAATTCAAAGCATAATAGCAATAGCTTATATTTCTGTACTAGCTTTCATCTTGAAGGATACCTTTCCCAAAGCACTTTACAACCTAAATAAAGCAGGAATCATTAAAATTCTACATTTGCCATTCCACAGGGATTATTGTACTGTACCTTTAGTGTTATGTGTAGATCAGTACCATGGTTACTGCAGCTACCTAGAGCAGAGAATAATGAGCTTTTAATGATAGCTTCTTTTTTTTTTTTTTTGGTGGGTGTTTAACAGGTCAATTTTCTATAGCTGAAATATATCCCTGTGTCAGGTAGACCACATTACTTATTCCATAGCATGCAGAAATTCTAGTCATCAGCTTAGAGGATATTTGAAAAAACACCAGACCTACTGGAAAACATATTAAATTTAAAGTAAATGGAATATGATTATATGATTGCCTGGGTTGGAACAAGACCACCATATCTAGAGTCATCACTGTCTTGTTTATGAAAAGTGATAACTCATCTTCCATACTGACAAGTGGTCAAGGCTTTTGTCTTAAAAGTTATTCGGCAAATGTCAATGGCAAAAGCACAAATACTCATTTTTCTGCTTATTAAAATACTGACTCTAGTCTGGGTAATATACTACAGTAACCTTAAAGAATCACACACACTGCTCATCCCAAAGTTTTCCTTCCAAGTAAACACAGGTCAACTCCTACACAGAATAGGATCTTCTCTATTACCATACCATTGCCATCATAGCCTGTCTGTCAAACTACAACCATCATATGTTTTCCAGTAAAACAAATAAGTTTGCCAGTGTGAAAGAAGTTCCTCAAAAATTAGCTCAAGTTCTTGTAAGGAAAAAATATTGGACCTTGTAAAAAATGTTAAATGTATATTTACACCATGAACTGCATACAGGAATTTCATGAAGAATAATTGTCCTGAGAAGAGCCCTTAAAAATATCATAAAATGCATAATATTATTTTGAGAGAATGAAGAACATTTTAAAAATCCATTGGAGTAAAGGCTCAGAAGAATCCTGTGATCACCATTTATGTGTTTATATTGTTTCAAAGGTCACTCTGTCAAACTGACCAGCTGTTTTCCCTTGTGAATGATGAAAAACAACTGTCAGTACTTTATGAGCAAAGATTTACTATAGATTCAACCTATAGGAACTATTAAGATTCAAACTATAGGAACAAGATCACATAATGCAGCTTTAACGTCATCAAAATAATGCTAATAATTTTCCCCTATGATATACAATAGTGAAAGGAGGATCTATAATGTCACCTGCTTTTCAGGTAGTCTCATGATCCAGTGAAACAAACAAAGTGATTTGGGAAAGTTCAAAGGATATAGTTTCACTTCCAATAAAAAAAACAAAAACAGAAAAAAACCAAAACAAACAAACAAAAACCAAAAACAAAACCAAACCAAAACCAAAAACACAAACACGGAAACAAAACCAACTTGGATGTTCTATTAGATCTCAATTGAATAAGAAGAAAATCATCTTCTCAATATTCAACACGTTTACAGTAAAAGGAATTGAAAGATAAAATTCTGAGGGCACTGACCAGCTTTATAAAACCAACAAAATTTCTAAGGGAGAGAAGTACACCTACCACTCCAGAGGTATAATACTAGTGTCTCATGTGATTTAGGTGATTCTAAGACTCTAAAGTTTCTGTTAATTCATGGAAAAAGTTAATATAAGATATGTAGCACCTGGCTTTCTAATTAGTTTACAGCTGTATTAAACTTGTGATGTTGAGATGTAAGGTTTCAGACAACTGAAATTAATTGTTGCCCTCTGGTAGATTACATGGTCTTAACCGTAAAGGTTATTACTCCTTGTCATTTAGCCTGGTTATGACCCTTCTACAGTATTCATCATTTTCTTTTTTTTATTTTATTGACATTATTTGAATGTCTACCTGAAATTTCCATTTGCACAAAGTAAGTTGATATACTCAGTTACAGATTTAAATAATACTCTTGAACATGTGGCATGCTTTGCCCAGATCTGACTGTAATTATCACTTTGTCATGCATTTCTAATAAGAAATTTGGGGGACAAATAAATCAGGATTTCAGAAACATACAATACAAGTTAGACAAAACGTTCTCTTTAAATAAAAAAGAAGACTTACAGAGAAGGAAAAATAACAATTAGCCATCCTGTTATTAATCATAACTACATTAATTAACATTCCAACTAGAGAAAGCAATAAATTAAGAAGTCAATTATGGTTTGCACATATAAACAGTTTTGCTAACATCTGGTTTGGTTCATTTTGAAGCTTAGGCCCTAATTCCAGCAGCATTGCCAAATTCACAATACACAACAGCATGGTGAGCAGCTCTGCTGATCGGCTGTTTTAATCCTTTCTTGGTGTTTAGTATTCTCTGATGGGGCTTTTTAATGAAGGACAGCAATTTGCCAACAAATTTTGTAGCAATGGATTTTCAATGAAATCTTAATCAATAAAGATCTACTTCAAAACTGTTCTTGAACTTAAATTTTTTCCTGGGAGAAAAAATGCTTTTTCTGACATCTTAACTTAGTGATAATCCCAGAATTTGGGGGAAAAAAAGTGTTTATTTGACTTTCTTGCATTGACTTCTTTTCATTGCCCCCAGTTTTCAGAAATCAGGTTGCAGAGATTAATGCTCTTGGATGATCTATGGCAGCTCTGGTTTTAGACAGCTCAAAGCAAATAAATCTTTGCTATTTATAAAGAAAACAAAAGATTAAAGGTAAGCTGATTACTGTGGCTGCAAATGAGATACACTTTTGTTTCAGCAAATCCTTAAAGGAGCACAGACAAACCTCTGCCGCTGCTGAAAAGTGAATATAACTAGTTACTTTTTTTATCCCCTACAGTGGTCGAAACAACTGTTTAGATATAGCAATTTGTCTTGAGAAACATTGTATGCACTAAGATTTAAAACATAATTCAGAATTTTAATAATGCAGCAAGCACTGACTTGTCTCTCCTCTTTAAACAACTCAAATTCATCTGAAAATTATGAGAATAAAAAGAAAACATGCTACATTTTAATGATGCCCCTGCTTGTCTAATTACTCCTTGATCCTTCAATCTGCAAAATTAGCAGTGATATGGGTCATGCCTCCAGGCAAACATGTTACACTTCGTCAACTATTCTTCACAAGAGTGCAGGTATCTGAGTGGAGCCATCATGCTGGGCATCCCTCTGAGTCCTGTGAAATTGTACAGAGGTTTCTAATTTGGCTTCTCTGGATTTCATTAAGAAACAGCCAGTCTCAGTTCCATGGTGTGTTGTGAAGTGCTTCACAACATTGCTTCCTTTTGCATCTGTGAAAAACAGATTTGTTTTCCAAGAATGTTAACACAAGAACTTTCCTAAATTTTATGCAACATATCATTAAATTTTTAGACAGTTTACCCTGTGTTTCAGAAATCACCCCAGAAAGTTGTTGTCTTGTATCATCAGGTCTTAATCCTGATCTGTCCAGCACTTGAAAATGATGTGGTATGAAATAGAGGGTAAAGGCAGGTTTGCAAACAATACTGTTGTTATATGTCCCATTCTACAGATAATTTTTACAAATGCATTGTTTAAGTTTAGTGCCATGTGACTTTTCCCTTTTTAATATTAGCCATATAGGAAGGCAACTAGAAGATTTGCAATTCTTGATTCATTTTTGGTTTCTTTCTTTCCAAGCAGAGAAGGGTAAAGAGGAAAGACGCAACTGAGAGGGAGATGTCTTACATGTTTCCAGCACTTCTGATTCCCAAAAGTCATTTTTCTGGCTCCAGGAGACTAGATGGAATGCTTCTCCACAGAGCATCCAAAATCCCAGAAAAGGCTAAGACTGCTGATTTTCATTTTGTAGTCACAATATTTAGAAAAGATGTCAACAGTGGTCGTGTTCCAGAGTTTTGAGGTCCAGAAGTGGCACAGACATAATCTTCTTAGAGTGCTTAAAATGATCCCCCAGGTGATGAGAAACATTGGGTTGTATTGGGTGTAACACTCACATTTGTATTTGCAGACAATAAAAATGCCTATAGGAGTGAATTATATTCATATATAAATTTAGGAAAAGAGCTCACACAAAAATAAATACTGCTATTCTAGAAAATAAATTCTTACTATTCATAAACCATTCATAAAGATCACATATTCACATAAGTTTATTTAATATTCCTGTGGATGTTCTACCTCTTTCTCAAGTCTATTCAAAAAAGTCCACCCACAGA
Organism: Ploceus nigricollis; assembly: GCA_013399945.1. Lineage (NCBI taxonomy): Eukaryota > Metazoa > Chordata > Aves > Passeriformes > Ploceidae > Ploceus > Ploceus nigricollis. Next base: position 330,295 of record VXBC01010933.1, read on the forward strand.
TCTTAAAGAGCTTCCACAATTAACTAGTCTCTGTGAAAATGCATATATACATATGCATAGATATATGTAAGTACAGGTGACATTATGTGTATGCATGTATCTCCTGTATTAGTGGTGAGAAATTTCAGAAATAACTAGATTCAGTCTGTGGATGAGCCTGACACAAATATCCATTATTTTTGTCTGCTAGATTGATGTTCTAGCCAGTGGAAAATGCCTCCTAATATTTAGGTCAGCACTTGAAAAACATATTGTTTACCTCTGAGGTTGTCACATGCATAGCAAGTTAATGATACTCAGTTGTGTTTGTAATGCACCTAAAAGGAATGGGCATTCTGCTAACTAATTTGCTTTACTAATGATGAGCAGAGAGGCAATCACAAGAGATTTCATTCCCGCTTGGTATCATGTAACTTCTAAAAGTGATGCATTTAGCATCTTTGCTGGTCGATCACGTAAATTTTTCCCCCTCTTTAATATGACAACGGAAGAGATTTCAGGCTTTTGAAACAGCTACTTACTTTGGCTTCCCAGATGATTTTGAGGTGAATACATTACAAATGCAACTTATTAAAACACATGTGCATTAATGGCAACCACTGCGTAAACTGCAAAGCAGCTATTATCACATAGTACAATTAAGTTCCAATTTAATTCATTTAGATCTTCCTCATTTTGCACACCAAGCATTTTTGGAAGTTAATTGGCATGAAAGACAGGGTAAACTATGCACAACAAATTGAGTGTGAAATAAAGTTAATTTAGATAAAATCCATTGTGAAAACTGCTGTTTCAGCCACATTTGCAAAGGAGAGGAGTCACCAGTGCTACATTAATGTCATTGACTCTTTGCACTGTTTCAGAGCTGAGATTTCATGCAGCATTGCATTTATATAAGCCCTAGTTTGAATGCAAGGCTCTCTTTTGTGCTCATTATACAAGAAGCTATGGAAACTACTTAATGGAATGCTACTGGCATTAATGAAAAAATTAATGGATCTTAGCTATAGGAGTTTTTATTTAACAGACAGTTTGTATGAGTGATTTAGTCTTGTCAAATCCTGACAGCCTCCTGAAGTTAGTGTTTAATTTGTTATTTTCAACCTATGTATTTTCATAATAATTAGCATAAAGGTAATTCACCAATGCATTTTAATAAATCTAAGTAATGACATAATTCCCCAAGAAGAGACATTCCAGACAACTGGGAGAGGGAGGAGGAAAGAAGGAAAAAGTATGAGATTTTGATTCAGGCTTGAAACAAATGAAAGAAAGGATTGCATACATTCATAGTTAGAAGTGAGAGTTCAAGGCAAAGAGCACTGCAAGTAATTTTGCAGTGGAAGTACAACCATTCATGTTGACCTTCATCCAGTGTAAGGTCCTGCACTTGGGCTGGGGCAACCCCCAGTATCAACATGAGCTGGGGAATGAATGGATAGAGAGCAGCTCTGCTGAGAAGGACTTGGGGGCACTGGTGGGTGAGAACAGGAGCCAGCAATGTGATCTTGCAGCCTAGAAAACCAATCATATCGCGGGCTGCACCAAAAGAAGGTTCTCCTCCTCTACTTTTCCCTCGTGAAGACCCACATGGAGTACTGAATAAAGGTCTGGGATCCCCAGCACAGCAAGTGCATTGACCTGTCGGAGCAAGTCCAGAGGACAGCAATGAAGATGGTTAGAGGAATGGAGTACCTTTCCTATGAGATAATTGAAATTGTTCCTGCTGGAGAAGAGAAGGCTCTGGAGTGACCTTATTGCAGCTTTTCAGTGCCTGAAGGAGACTTACAAGGAAGCTCGACAGGGATTCTTTTACAAGGGCATATAGTGATAGGACAAGGGCTAACAGCTTCAACCTGAAAGAGGGTAATGGCTTCAACCTGAAAGAGGCTATGTTTAGATGAGATATTAGAAGGAATTTTTTCACTATGAAGGTAGTGGGACGCTGGAACAGGTTGCCCAGAGAAGTTGTGGGTATCCCATTCCTGGAAAAGTTGAAGGCCAGGCTGCATGGAGCTTTGAGTAACTGGTCTAGAGCAAGGTGGCCCTGGCCATGGCATAGAGGTTGGAGTAAGATGAACTCTAAGGTCCCTTCCAGCCCAAGCCATTTGATGATATACTATCACAGAGCATGAAACTCATTCCATAACAGCAAATGTACTTGAAGCTACTTTTTAAATATAAATATTAAAAGATACAAGTTTGCTTTCACAAGGAATAAAGACAATGAAGAATTACATGCAACTAGATATTTGGATGGATTTCTTAACTACTAATTTTATTTTTTTTTTTTATGGTATAGAAATCTGTTACCGACAGCACAGCGTTAGGGTTTGGCTCCTTACCTGAAATCTCTGTACATACCACTACTCTTTAAGTAATTATGTCTTGTCATATCTTTGATCTGCATTTTTCATTATCATGCCATTTTCAGTAGCAAAATGAAAACAGGGTTTCTGGTTTTTATTCCTGAAAAAAGAAACATCACCAAAGTACTTGATTTCAAATAAAACAGGTCTTATAATAGATGAAATGTTTGATATTGTCCTTCCAAAGGATTTGAAGATCTGCCTATTAGGAATGACAATGGCTAACAAGATTAGTGAGATTAGTTTGAAACACCTTGTGTATATATTAGTCATTTTTAGGAGAAAAATGTATTTTAAAGTGCTGGACTACATAAGCTAAATGTGCATACATTGTGTATCCCACCACTAGAAAGTATCTTCTACATATAAACATTTTACTGTATATATATAGAATGGTCTTCATAAGGCAGAGAAATATTTGAAGATAATTCAGTGAAAGTAATAAGTCTGTAGGTGTTACAAGAAATTAAACACGTGCATATAATATGCTATTTTGTGTGTTTATTATACAGAAATTTATGGTGCCAGATTAGCTGATATGATTTTTTTGTGGTCCTTTTTCCAGCTGGGTAAATGATCACAACTGAAGTGCATCATTTTTGTAAAATATTTAGGTATGATGTGATATGATATGATAATGATTGAGATGGTCTTTCTCAGGATTGCCAATCTGTTGGGAAAAATCATATTTCCTTCTGTATTAAACTGGCTCCATATCATATTTTCCCAGTTAGATGGAGTTCAGCACGAATCATTGCCTGATAAGGATGCAGACCCTGGGAGATGCTAAGCACTTTCAGAACAGGACAGGGGACCACATCCATGAAAAAGGAGTATCAAAATCCACCTGAAGTGTCACTATAAATCTATTATTATTTGAGCATATAATACTACTAATGCACAAGCTACTGCTTGCAGATTTGCAGCTGGTAATCAGGCAGAAGTTATTTTGATTGCTTTGGTTGCTGGAATCAGTTTATATGTCTGTATGCAAGACCTTTTTCAGTAGGTCATAAAACTCGGAAGGAATTCAGCCTGCAGTTGGTAGAAATTAAATTCCTCTCATCCATCACTGAAAGATTGTTTATCAAGATGCTGTGGATGAATTAGTGTAATCCTTATCACTTAATATAGTCTGGCTTGATACCTTTACTGGAATTGGTTCTCAGAATTAATCAGCTTAGAAAATGCTAAGAAAGAGAAATATCAGCTATTAATTTGCAATTTCAAAAAAACCCCAAGCTTGCCCATCTAATACAAGAAGAGGAAGAGCTGCTCTCTACAAGTATAATCTTGTGATTTTTATCTGTGCTGCATACGTCAAATGTCAGCTATTTAAATACCTGCAAATATATATGAACTGTGACTGTTTGTTAGGCTGCTTTTATTTTGTTCTAGGCAGCAACTCCTTAAATGGGGATAGATGTGTGCAGGGTTTGGTGTATACCATTTATCAACTCCATTTGAAACACTGATACTGTTTTTTGTAGAAAAGTAGTCTATCCAGGAAGGTATTAACTTCAAATGTTAGGCTTTCATTAAACTTTAAGACAAAATACAAAGTAGCAGTACCTGGTTTCCAGTCAGGTTTTAAACTATGCCTTATATCATCTGCAGGAGATACAGGTTTGTGTGTCATGTCCATATGTACCTTCAAAAGATTTTACTAATGTGCTTTGGAAGAGATTATTTTCCTACTCAGCAGTGTGCTAGGATGTTAGGAACAGCCACATCACTGGGGTAAAGAAAAATCCTGTAAATGGCTGTTTATAAAATTTTCCTTTCTTGGCTCCCTGCTAAAGTTGTGCAGCCAGTTTACATCTTTGGTGCTAGATTAAAAGAATAGGAAATAATAATAAATACTATAATACTAAAAAATACTATTGTATTTTTCATTAGTTCACGACTCATAATTTTCATAAGAATTCATGTGTGTTATTTCTTCAGTACTCCTACTGTATGCCAGGTGAAAGAGTTTCCTGTGTAAATACCTCTCTATTGGGGCAGACCTAAAGTGGGATTTTAGTGTATTGCTTACATCAATCACAAAAAGATTTTTAAAAACTTTGAGCATGGCTTAGTTTTTCCAGTGGGTGTGAGGACTCGAATTTCATTAAAAGCATCTCTAGGGAATCATTACCTTGACCTAACCAGATAAATTTTGAAGGAGATTACTTAGGGAATGATGGGAACTTCAGACATCCCTAGAAAGAACCAAATTATTTTGTCACATTTTTTTCTGGACACTGCCAGGGCAGCAACTGAATTTCCTCTGTCTTTGCTACCAGTGACATGTGTCATTCAGATAGTGGGAGCAGAGGATGAGAGTGCAAAATTCATCTGAGCAGGGATGCAAACAGGGATTTGGGAACATACACTTTCTTTCTGGTTTGCTGGGAAGACTTGATTTTTTTTTTTTTGATTGAATGCTTTAAATTCTTTCTAACATTCTTGGAGAAGATAAGAACAGATCTCTTAATTATTTCTTTACAGTTTTCAAGCTCAATAAGATCTTTCTTCATTCTTATGTTCTGTTTAGGAGTAGGAGCCTTCAAACTTTTTCTTTGTTACTCTATTTTTAAAGGAAGAATGACCCCTATCTTATGTTTATATTGAATTTTTTTCCTAGTGGAATAGCGTGTTGTCCCAGATGGTACCAAAATTATTTCTTGAGCAAATGTGATCAACCTGTTTTTAGGGACCATTATATGGTAACATTATTTGGAATTAGGTGGAGAAGGTTGATGCTACCTTGCAGTCATGTTTTCCACTACAGTATTTTAAATGACTGTGAACTTAGGGTTCTCCTAGTGCTCATACCCTCACTGTGACTAGAAAAGAACTATGGCAAACCACATTGTCACTCTTGTGAAGGAATGAGTACAGCAGATGAGTACATCTCTCCAATTTATGCTTTTCTGGAGATACTGCACTTCTGTTCTTTGGCCAGACATACTAGTGCCACCAGCTCTGCAAAGAGGGGCCATATGCAGCTGCAGCATTCATATCACAGAGCCTTACATGAGGAATCTAACAAACTCTGTCAGTTCAGAGTCTGCAGTTAGGACTAGATATGAGAGAATTGATAATTATGTGAAACATAACAGAAAGGAGGGATTGATTCAGGACATTGCAAAAAAACAGCCACGTATAAAGGCAGAAGGATGTACAAAGGAGTGGTCTGTTAAAGTGAATGTGAACACAACCATTAAAAAAGGCTTTCCAAACTCTTTTCTTCTTCTTGGGATATGCAGGTAAATGCTGTCCAGCTATCCAGCTGTTCCTGGCCTTTTTTTTCTGTTAGAAGAATTGCTTGGTGACATCAGAGAAGACTCCTGTTAGAACAATTTTATGAGGGCATCAAAGTTATGAAACACAGAGGATGTAATAATAATTAGAGGAAATTTAAGTGAATGGAGTTCAGGAAATTATACAAAATCCTCCATTTATGGTTAATTATCTCAATACAGGCTCCACAGCTGTCTTGCAGGAAATGAGTGCTTGCTAGGAGAGTTTTACCCAGTTTTGTCCAAGCAAATGAACAAGAGCAGCAGAGAGGTTGAAGCAATGCCCATGACATAACCCTTTATCCTTCATTGCTAGGGCTTTTTTCCTGAGACTGAACGGTTAAAACTGAAAAATTATTATTTTCTTCAGAACAAAAACTTTTATGAATCCAGTATATCCTGTGTATTGGCTGCCCATGTGAATGTTCATAGGCCTTATGCTATAAGGAAATAATATCTTTTTCTGCTTGCAGTTATTTTTCTAGTGAGTGAGCAGCAGACTAAATATGTGAATGCATGTTTAGAAGGCACATTGATTCATATTTAGCCATAACTTTCATGATGGCCACAGCAGTGTAGAGGAAGAATCTTTGAAGGCTTCACAACTTTATTATAATAGTCTTAATGATTAATTTTGCTGTGTCAGTATGATTGTTCACTTACAAATAGCTCCAGTCCAGAAGCTAATGAATTCTTTGGCATTGGGCAGTGATCTTCAAGGTTATACATGCACTATTGGAGCATATATCAAGACAAAGCACCAGAGAGGAGTTATTTTCATACAAATATTTTCTGCCCTTTAAATTCCTCTCATCCTCTCATCCCCTCTCCAAAATAAATAATAATAAAAAAACCACCTCAGAACACCTACTACTGTCTAAGCCTAGTATAACTTTAAGTCAGACCTACTCAGTCTGACTGTGCTAGTAATGACTGTGCTTTCAGCCACTTTTACTTATCCTGCACTTGGTTTGCTCCAAGACACAGAAACAGAAGAGCAGGAAACAAAAATTATCTGGGCTGGAATACCTTCAATTTCCTTCTGCTTTTTTAGCAATGTATCTGCATGGGTTTCAACTCATAGAAATTGGAAGGGAAAGGGGCTCTGGTGGCAGTAGGACATCTAATTTGTCTTCTTGTACAACCATTTATTGTCACATTCTTCCTAGTTTTTTCACCAGTCCAAGTTATAGATTTTCTAGTATTTCTTATGGGAGACTATTCTACATGTTCATATAACTCCAGTAAGAAGATTTTTAACAAAGAATACATTTTTCTTGTCTTAACTTCAATCTATTAACTCTATTCACCTATTTTTCACTATGCTTATTATGGTTTCACTTCTGTGTTAACAATTTGGCTTTTAACATTGCCCACAGTGTTTTCTTTGTGTATGGTTACAGACCATTGCTTTCTGCACCATGTTGTCTCTTATAACTCTTTTTTAACTCCTGTAGTCTGCCTACCTTTATGGCATAAAGTGGACTGAAATTGAACACACTACTGGTGCTGCAGTAAATAGGTTTTACTGCAGAGAACAGCTTCTAACACTGAGTTATGGCACAGTTCACTACTCTATCAATTTGTTTCCCTCTCTTCCTCTAATTATGCATGTCATGTTTACAGTCCACTGTGAAATACATGTATATTATAAAAACCAGATCATTCTAAAATGATTTTCCCAGTCACAAGTGTGAGATCACATTACTAACAGAAAGGTTTTAATATTGATACCTTTTTTGAGCTGTACTTCAAAAATGCTTTGCAATAATAATTTTCCATTCCAAATCATCCTTCTATAAACACACATTAATTGACTAGTTCATTTCTTCTTTCATGAGAGACTTTATTTTGGCTTAAGGGACTGATTGCTCTGTTTGCTGCGAAATACTTGTGGGAATTTTGTGAATTTCATCTCTAAGATACAAGATTCGGGTTAGTAATGTGAGTTGATTGTTATGATCAAAAGAAAACGGAAATCACAGAGAGGAGGATATATTTGGTTTACAATGCATCTCTGTTTTAAATTCTCTTTCAAATTAATAGCTAGGATTGTTAATTAATGACTTCTGAAACACCTTTAGCATCTATGCAAGCTGCCTGTTGTTATGAGTAGGAGATTCATGCAGCAAAGCAGTACACAAGTTTTTCTTATTCTAACTTATTAATTTTAGAGGAATTAGAATCTCAAATAGAAAGGAGTAGAATTAAACCAGATTTGTCAGCTGGGCTACTCTGTTTCTGAGAATACATTAAGTATATTTAAAAAAAATATTTATGATGCAAGTATTTTTCTCAGTGGTATCAAATTAATGAATATAATAGTATATTCATTAATTAATAGTATATAATGATATCAAAGCCAAAATTAAAAAAGTTTAAAGTAATTATAGTGGTACATATTTATACCACTATATGAGGTGATTTTCAGTTGGTACTGACTTTGATACCCACTTAAATCCTCTAAGTCCATTAGAGCTTTGTCAGTCAAAATTAGGCAAAGCTTCTTCTTACTAGAAGAGAAATAATAACAAATGTCTTAAAAATTTTGGTTTTACTGATGTCAGATTTACCTCTATAACAAGAAAGGGCCCTGTAAAATGAGAGAACACAGTAGAACTATGTTGACAAGTAGTATAATGACTAAACAGGCAGAATTTGGGCTAGATTTAGTGAACAAAGGAGATTTAATTTATATGCTCAAAGTCACACATTCACTTCTAATTAAAATGTTTTTGTACCTCTTGGATCCTTGCTTTATGTCTCAGCTGAAAACAGCATCACTATCTGTTGCAGGGTAGGATTTTAATTCAGTGCTTGTTTTGAAGGAAGAATGACCCTTATAGTGCTTAATCAACCACAGCATTTCTCAAGAATGACCTGGGGTAGTCTCAGAGGTCTCCCATGCAAGTAGGAGCAATAATTACTGCTCACTGATGAAATTGAGTGTATCATTATAGAGTGCAGTGGTCCTAGTCCTAATAGGCTAAGTAAAAAAGGAGAAGGATTCTTAATTTGAAACTTCATTATATTTATCAAAACTGAAACAAAACAATTAAAGTTGGTCTAACGCTGTTTCCAAGAGCAATTTGTATTCTGGAACTCTTTTGCTTTAGCCATCTGTTCAGGTTCACAGCTGTGCTTTTGCTGCCACCAAGGTCACAGGAATCTACCCCCTGTAAATCCTAAATGTAACCTCTGTTTGATCCTCTGCCCTTCAAAGACCCTATGGCAGTGTATGCTGTTCTGAGCTTGCAATTATTGCACCATCCACATCAATTTATCGTATTCACTTCAGCCTGTATGCTGTTAGTAGATCTGAATTATGTACAGTGACCTCTACTGAAAAGTCATGCCCCCGATTAATACAATATTCCATCTCTTTTCTGTTCAATTTCTCCTTTGCAATTCCCTGCTGAAGCACATTTGCCTTAATTCAATTGGACGTTCGATCTTTCTGTGCAGGCCACCACCAAACAGTCGAGGGCCCCACTGCAATTACAAGTAATCCTGCAAAGAAATGAATAAAGACTCAATTATGGAGCATTTAAAATGCAGACTGCACCATGGCTCTGCTAACACGTCACCCCCTACAAGCACTGTGCAATGAAACTGGAGATTGGGTCTCTAATACGAATTAGATTTCGGCAAGATCACTTATGGGTGTGTTTTTCCCCTTCAAGCCAGCTCCCGTGAAAATTATCTTCTCCACACACCCTCCACTTCCTTTTAAATACATAAGTGTCTTAGATATTTTCTGCAGATTATTCTTTAGCAAGCTGAGGAGATAATTTTGGTTTTGGACAGATGCATTAGTAGTATATTATTCTGGCGAAAATAGGATCCTGCCCATTTTTCTGAAAATTGCTCTCCTGTAATTTGGATAGCACTAACAGCAGCACTCAGAGATAATTTGATTTGGGCCAGTTTGTAATTACCTTTACAACATGAACAGAGATGGGGATTCAGATGTCTTTTTTTTCCCCCCTTCCCCAAGATCCCTTCCCTGCTCAGGAAAGATATACTCTGCCCAATTAAGATGTGGTATTAGGACTCTAGAAATAGATATGTAGGTACATTTTTGTCCATGACTGTGGTCTTGGTCTTTGATCAAGTGTTTAATATCTTATTTAAAAATTTTTGCACTCTTTCAAATGGGCATAGTAGACATCATATTTTTGCCCCTATGAGTCACACTCACTTTCTTATCTTACCTATCCAAGCTTTGTTTGCTAAGGTAAATACTAGCAACTACAAGCTGTAAGTCATCTTATAATAAATTTTCTGACATATTCATTTTATAACTGCCTGCACCAGAATGCTTTGCTGCACAGGAATTTGCTCATAAAATACTTGTTTCAAATGAATATATGCAAAATAAAGATGGACCTATTTAAAATCCTCTAAAAAAGGTTTAGTGGTGTTGTTGCATGCTTGTATATTTAACTTAATCATAAGTACTTTATTTGATTGAATTTATAATTTAATGTACCCATATTTGCCAAGAAGGTACATCTTTGAAGTACTGAAAAGGGTAAATGTTCCATAACTCAGCTGCATAAATATATAAAATTCTGTTTATGGCATGAATCTACATATCAAGCCCAAGGTATCTTTTACTTGTTTCTTTTTAATCAACCTATATTCACTCAAGTTTGAATTCAGGTTTTACTTGAAATTTTAATAGTGTCTGTATCAAACAGAATTACAGCTGACTTGTTAGTAATATTCTTGATACAAAGTCTTTTTATTTCCTTTATTATTATTTCAAACACTGTTTTTTTCTTGGATGAAAGGATAATTAATATTGTGATGGCAATTTCTGTTAGAAGGGGCGAAAACCGTTATTTCATCTTAGCTGAAACTTGGGATAACTCCCTAGCAAGAAATATTTCATTATTTTTTCTCAAGTGCCCCCAAATCTGTTCTTGTTTCTGCCTTAATGTCTTTAGTCTTTAGCTCAGAAAAGGAACAAATACACTTAGTCCTTTAAGTAAGTCAGCTGCTTGCAGAAGACACCATTAGTTTATTAGGATCCAAAAAGGTGCAGTGTGTCTAAATGCTTCTCACGTTGACTGCCAAAGTCTATTGGATGATCTGCACCAGTTTCCAACCACTGTCTGTGTGAGCCAAGAGCTTCTCCAAGTGTATGTTTAGTCAGTGGACTTTTCTTGCTTGTTTTAGTGCTTTTCTGCTGTGTTGAGAGAAGGGAATTTCTTCTACATTTTTTAAAACAGAGCATTCTGGTGTAATTGTTAGTATTTTTATTTCTTTTTTACCTTTGTACTTTTTACCCCTTTATTCCTTTCATGCTTTCCACACACTCAACTCTCACATCTTGTTTTATGTGGGTAAATTAGAAATAAATACTGAGGCTGCTGTGATGTCATATCACGATAATCAGTAAAGCTCAGACTACAGTTCAGATCGTGCTCTTATCTCATTCCTAAGAGATATGGCTGCACTTGGAGGAGATGGTCAGAGTTTATACAGACAGGGACCAACATATATGCAAGGCAAACATAAAAATGTATGGGCTGTTTAGTTTTGTGGGAAAAGCGAGTAAGGTAAGATACAGTAGAGAGATAACACATACCATAATATATAACATAACAAATGCAGAGCTCTCATCAAAAGAAAGTTGATCTATGAGGAACAGCTTTTAAAAAAAAAATTAAACAATGTTAAACTATTGATCCTTACTCACAGCCACAGACAACTCTGGAATCAGATTTTAGAAGACAGTTAAAGACAACTAAGCATTTGTGTGTCCAGTGAGAACAGTTACAGTTACATTGCATCTCTGCAGAGGAAAGCTACGTAAATAGGAAAAAAACCACAAACCCTTGACTTATGTAATGAACTAATCTCTAACTAAAAGCAGTTAGAAAAGTTCTCTGTGGACAATTTGTTGCATAATTGTTTAAAACTAATTTATTGTCATCTTTCTCTGAAGCATCTGGTACTAATCACCATCAGAAAAAGGATATTGGGGTTGGCAGCCAGTTAGTTTGAGTCAGGAAGTTAATTGCTATGATGCTACTGCTTTGTATGAACTGCTATACAATATATTTTGTAGCCACAATGTGGCTTTCTGTAAAAATGTTCATTGTCATGGCAACAGAAGTAGGAGGACCAGTTTCCTTTTTGAGGATTTTAGCAATATCAGCCATATGACAGACTGTACCCTTTCTTTGTGGTTTGTTTTTTTTTTTTTAGTATAGGCACTACGCTTCTTAAAAAGGGAGCTGGAGGTCATGTATAACCCTCTCGAGGATGAGGGAAAATGTTTTTTTGGTAGGAATTGCACAGATCCACAGAGAAGATTTCTAGGAAATTACAGGAAGAAAGGCTACCAGAAGAGCATACAGAGGGAGACAGCCTGCAGCTCTAAAAGCATCAAAGACAATGCTCAGAGAAACAGGAACTGGAGACATTGCTGGGCCCAAGGCACTGCAAAAAGTGTCCAGAGGGGTTGTGCATTTTGCTGCATGTCAGAAAGCCACTGAGACAGCTGAGACAATGGTCTGCCTACGAGGACACGGTGGACTAGGGGAAGTTGGCTGACAATCCCTTTAGTTACTACTCCATCCTAGTTTCTGTATTAAAAAATTTAATTAACCTACTTTATTTTCTACTAAAACTGGGAAATTTTCTTTACTTGTGTGTTTGTTTGTTTGAAAGCTTTTGGTTATTGTTTGGGAAACTCACTGCAGAGGTCTAAATTCCCTACGTAGTTGTGACTGGCGTTGAGATCTCATCTCAAGCCAGTCAAAGGAAGATCTCTTCTGCTCCTTGCTGTCAGACTCAAGCCAATATCCAAAATAGAAATCTGTCATTCATCTTCTGTCTTCATACCAGATCATGACTGGTATGGCAGTCACAAGGGTACAAAATGCTACTATTTCAGGAGACACAGCCTGGTTGGATCCTGCAAATATCTCAAACTGGAGACACATCACAGAAGTTTACTCAAATGATGCCTAAGAATCTTCTTTAAAACTTACTGTGGTTTATCAACTCATCAAAGGTGCAACACATTCAGACTCATGCATAAACATGGTAAATGGCCTACATTCAGGGTATTGTTTACACCTTTGCAAATCCCCCTCAGATGAGCTATCTTCTGCATTGCCACAATGAAAGCAGCTTGGCTTCTGTAAAGCTTTTATGTCTGAAACGTCCCTGTCAGTTGTTCAGCATTGTCTCCTCTTGGTCTGGGCTCTGGGAGCCCACAGCCCTCCTTTGGCACATGCCTTATTCTTTGAGAATGAAAGCTACCAAGCCCAAATAAAAGTCCAGCAGCTTTCAATTAATAACCCAGCTATTGCTGTCATAACTCCTTTGATTGCTGGTGCAAGAGGCTTTACTTGAATTCTTGCTGCTGTGCGCTAATACTGAATCTAAAAATAAAAGTAAACCACCAGTTCCCATTAACAGTGCTATGCATTCAGACATGGTTGCACTTAAAAAGGTTAGACAGACAGTTTGTCACAAATATGAGTACTTGCCTCATGCATTCAGCTACAAAGCTTGTTATTTGCTATGCTAGAATGAAATCTTGATCCTACTAAAATAGATGAGACCTTTTTATTATCTTGCACACAGCTGGGATTTCAGATTGAAGAATAAAAGTTACATGAGGATGTTTTAGGACATTGTCTCAGTAAAGAAATCTTAATAAGAGAATGAAAAGAATTTGTAGATTAGTATTAATAAATTCTAAACTGGAGAACAGTCAATTTAATAAATAAAGTCAATTTTTTAAAAAGAGATAAAAATCAAATATTATAGCAAGTAGTTACTTTGCAGCAGCCTAATTAAACTATGATGAAGATAGTCTTTTTCATCACACTTACTTGTGCTGTGCATTTTTTAAATAGCAAAAATAATTATTGCCTTTCAAATACATTAAATTTTGTCATTATTTTTTAAAAAGTAATTAACCTGAAACAGCCTCTAGAATCAACTTACTAATTATTAATCAGTAATAGAATAGGTTAGTGAAACATACAAAACAGAAACTAAGACTAGATGCACTAGATTTTGACTATATGGTTTTTATTGCCTACAAAAGAAAGACAAAAGGCTGTCTTTTAACTTTATTTTCTTGTACATCCGAGAAAGAATCATCTTTAATCTTCTATTTCTTTTGTCAATTTTAGTTCATTTGCTTTTAACTTTCATTCCATGCATTCAGTTAAGAGTATCCCTGTTATTACACACTAAGATTCAATCATAAAATTCATGCAGATCCAGTGACTTCAAATAGTTTCACAGACTTACAGCCCTAGGGCAGATCTATTTACAGAGTGCAGCCACTTCTCCAATCCAGTGTATCCTAGTTTGGGATTGCTGAAATAGTATCACTTACATGGAATAGCAGTTGTTTTAAATTTCTTTCTTTTAAAGTTCCTATTACTTCTTCTTTGGAGGTTCTTTTGAATGCTTTATGAGTTATCCCAGTCCTTAACTAACACAAACTAGTTTGTAAGGTATATCTAGGAAGACATAACAAAAAAGTGTTTTGTGTAATTTCTTTGTCTGTTTAAAGTGAGGGAGAAATAAGGCCAGGGATAGTTATCTCCTGGGCCCCAATGATTTATTTCTTTAAAACAGGTAAAATAAAGCATCCCTTTCCATTGGGAGAGTGAGCAATACACTCAGTTCTTTTCCTTGGTGTCTATGACATTCAAGAACTATCAATGTTCCTCCATCCAGGGGAAGATCTTGATCCAAAAAGAAACCACAGCATGACATATCACCTTCTTGCATGAGAGCACAGCTCTGCAGCAGACCCTCTCCATAAATAGACTCTCAAAAAAAGGTAAATCTACAACAAAGGCAAAGAAAAAAGCGCAGCATGTCCACTGGGGTCACAGACTCCTATCTATCCAGTATCCCAAAATACAGGGCATATGAAGTCCTGCTGCCACTATTCAGCACAAACAATGCTTCTGCTCTTGCGTGTTTTTCTGAGTTCTGTTTTGGCACTTCTTTGGAGCACATTCTTCATTTTCCTACCACATTTTTCCATACTTTCTTCATACAAAGGGTCTTTTTGCATATTTAATCCTTTAATTTAATTTATTAATTCATTAAATCATAAAACTTGCACTTGAGAACAAAGAAAACACTGCAAAAAATAAAGATGTCCACAGTTTTAAGAATTAAGCTCTGCCCTTTGACAGAGGTCAATTAATTCAATTGATTACAACAATGTCAAGACATGCTTCTTTCCTTTTATTTGCTGTCCTAATCTCTAACTAGGACTATCAGATTAAACTAGAGCAGAGAGTACATTATGAGCCTAAGACACTGCAGAAACCAGAAGCAAAGCTCATAAGCCAACAAGTTTAGACTTTATTTTAAATGGTGCGAGCTAACAAACCCATCTTAACCGAGAAGTGCCCTAAGTACATTGAAAACATGTGAATAATGTATAGTAATATGAATTAAGAGCTGAGTGAGTAGACTAGATGGTTTTCAAGGATATTCTGTCCCCAAAAGTGACATGCTATTATTCCACGAAGCCAAATGTCCTTGAAATGGATGAGGTAATGACCACATTTGGAGACTATTCAGATAAATTTCAAGAAAAAGGTTGCTGGCAGAAATGGTAATTATTTGCATGGATTTATATAATTTTAAGCAGAATATATTTTATAGTTTTCTGAGAAGCATTCAATGTAAAAGGCCAATGATTATTTTGTACATTAATTGTCCCTGTCACAGAGATGTTCTTCAGGACTCTGCTGGTAATTCTGGCACTGCAGTTATCCCAAATTACTCTTCAAGTCTGTGGCAGAAATACTCTGATCCACTCATACTGATTTCTCTGTGATATTTGTCTTTGCCACAGTGCTTGAAAAGTTCATCATAGAATGAGCCACATCCCTCCATCACTAAGGAATTAATACAAAAATAATCTGCAGCATTTGGGAAATTATGTAACTCTTTCACTCTGCCAAAGTGGGTAGGAGAGTAACACTCTAATTTCTTACTGTGCATCATGGATTTCTTTCTCTTGGAAGTCTACAGTGCTGTTGTATTTCTTATTAAGAGTCTTGCAAATTTATGCCTTTATTTTTTCTTCTTAATGCCTAGAGATGTAAAAGATTTAGCATTTCATGTTACCTTGGTCTTTTACATAACATTATTTTAACGTATGAGGACACAACTGAGATGATCCCTTAAACGATGATCACTACACAATGTTTTAAACTAGGAAAGAATTTAGAAAGAAAATAAACCAGTCTGCCAAGCTGTCTTCACCAATGAAAAAGCCTTTAGACATATGCTTATAACTGCAATTATTTTTCTTTACAAAGCCTCCAAGAATCCTTAATGATTTTAATGATTTAAAAACCTGGTTATACAAAACAGAGAGCATATGGCTGTCATTGCTGCAGATCCATTACAAAGAATGCAGTTACAATCAGCTGCATTTTTGAGAAATGAGTTGGTAAATATCATAAAACTTTACATAACACAGTTTTATCTTTCTTGAGGAGATTTATAAGGCCAAAAGGATGTCATGAAGGCATCACCTTTTATGCTTATCATGAATTGTGTGGATAAAGGATAAGAACTAATTTAGATGCTTAAGCTGAAGCCAGTATAATCCTAGCATGGCTGAGGAAAGAAGGAAAATAACCAATGTGGTACAAATCATATTTGTTTTTTTTCAGTCTTCAGTGCAATTTAGAAAAGTCCGTGGCTCCCTAAATTATGCTCGGCTGTCTACAACCCTAGGGATTAAGTCCTGCATCTGAAAAGTGCCATGGGAGAAAAATGTCATGGATTCCCTCTCCAGGATTAGACCAGAAGGAGACAAGACTCTTAGCACCATGATGCCTCAGCTTGGGGAAAGAAGTTTAAGAGGGAATTGCTTCATTATGTGTTTGTGTGAATGTTCATAGCATGCAGTACCAACTTCTTTAGGCAATCAGCTACATCTCATCCAGCTTCTATTGGGGTTATTCAGAGAACTGCTGTCACTATTTTCCAATTATGTGATTTTCATCCCATCCAGGGGATAAGGACGGATGGAATCAGCACATCATAAATGTCAGGGATGCAGTGAGAGGAAAAATGAAATCCATGTATATGGAGATATAATCTGAAAGATTGCTGTTTAAATATGGCCAGCACTCTGGGTCAAGGTCAGCAGTGCCACTGTTGACTGTACCTGATGTTGATTGTGTACACTGGGTTCAGATATAGTATTTTTATTTTATGTTTTCACAAAGGTTTTTGTTGTTGTTGTTGTTTGGACTTTTTATAGTGGTAAAACTTAATACATACAGGGTTTTGTTATTGTTGGGACTTTTTTATGGTGAGTAAAACACAACAGAAAAAAAATTGTATAGCTTCAAAAGGGACTAACTCTCATTTAATTTAATTTCATTTAACTTCATTTTCGTAAACCTTAAAAAGTCACCCTGCAGGATCCATATGGATGACGAAAAATAATTAGGCTGTAATCTTCAGTTAGAAAACTGAAGGTTCTAGGGAACATCTTGAAAAAGCTGCATGTAACCTAGGAGCTGTGAGCTGAGGACCTCTGAGCCACCATAATAATGGCATCAATCTAACTGGAATCTGTCTGGAAGACAGTGCAAGGTAGGGAGTGTCTGCTGCTAAAAATTTCAGGCACTTCCTTTGACAAGATTAAACAGAAAGATTTTTGCTTTCAGGGCTTGGTAACTGTTTCTGTAGTCTCATTATTTAAAGATTCAAAGGTGATCTAGGTGTTCAGCTATTCTGTGGGTATCCAAGTGGGCAGAAATTTCAGAGAAAAAGATACAAAGGAAACACTGCTTTTAGTGCCACCAAGAGTAGAAAGACCTCCCTGCATCTACAGCGAGGAGTAACAAATTTCTCTAAGGAGCTTTTGAATAGGAACTTCTTGGATGAACTAAGCAAACTATATCCATGTGTATATATACATATAGATATAGATATATATATAAAATGTGTATGTAGAGATACACCTACTATCTAAAGTTCTGCTTATTGCTCCATGTACATTTGAACCTTTTTCTCCATAGAATGTACCACATGCCATGTATTATTGAAGTTGTCATAACACCCAGGTAAAGATCAGATAAACTGTGAACTTCAAGTTCTTTACAGATTTCCTGTTGAAAACATGCATTTTTTCACCCTGGAAATCTTGTTAATGGAAATGCTAAAACAGAAGTAATAAGTATTTGATATGTCACATTTCCCCTTTGTTCACCTCTTCCTGATTTTATGTCTAGACCTTGAGTACAGGATTCAACTCTTTCTTGAAGTCACAAGCATCACCTCTGTCTTGGGACACTCATAAGAGATTTTCCAAAACACAAGGGGTAGCACTTTCAGGTGTAAGTTACTGATTAACTTTTTATTCAAGTCCATATTGACTAGAAATTTCTATCATATGATAGCTGTAGCCTACTGTATGAATGCAGCTAAGATTATCTAAATCTTACCCACACTGAATATGTATTCACCTAATTAAAACCCCCGTCTGGCTTTTATCAGCATGCCCACTAATCTCCTAGCAAAGTCATGAAAGAATGTAAAAGCTGCAATCGTTTCTTTAGGACAGAGCTGCACTTGAGGCATATTAGTGTTAGAAAGCTGGTGCTGCCACTATTTGTCTTATGAATAAAGGATTTCCGTCTCTGTGGCCATCAGCATGAAGCCTTTCAAAAGTCATAAATTCACGAAGAAAATAATTGAAAATCTCTGAAACAGATCTCTATGGGCAAAGTGTCAAATTGTGCAGCCCTAATGCACAGCTCCACAGCCCTCCCTAAACTGATTCTTTTTAACTGTGCCAGTATTTGTTGTGCTCACCTGTGGTAACTGCCACCACTTCCATTTCTCAAACAGCAAGAAATGTATTACTACTATTGTTAAAAGGCTCCATAAGGCAATTACCGGAGAAGCCATGCCACAGGACTGTCAAATTAGCTGTGCAGGTTAGCCTGCAACTGCAAAACCACCGGGACTCTGCAGCTGTTGTGCACTAAACAAGTGCACTAAAAAGCCCCAAGGAAGCAGAGGGGCCACGGCAAAGACCTTACTACAAGAAATGCAAAAGGTAGGGGTAATCTTCCATCACCAGCCAGAAAATGAGTTTACATTAATAGTCATGGCACTTGTGATGCAAATGGACCCCTTCCCCTTTTCCTCCTTGACAGGTTGTTCCCACCCAGTACTAATGCACACCAAATCTCCATCTCAAAGGAAATAAGAGTAGCATATCACTTCCAGTATCACAGAGGACAGGAACTAGAAAAAGGGTCCCAGGTCTCTGCACACACCTAGACTCTGGCTCAACCTGTGTGTTGCTGTTCAGTGTCTTTCAGTGTGGGGGAATACAGTGTATAAACTGTGTATGTTTTTTAGTAGGAATACAAGAAATAAATCTAAGGCTGAATTCAAGACCACAGTTTGGTTCTAGGTAGTCAATACCCCTACTAAATGCAAAAAGAAGTTGCATAATTGGAAACCAGAGAGCCAGTGAGACAGCCCCTGAGGTCTTTTCACATGATACTGAGTTTATTCCAAGTGTTTGTGGTATATGTATTAGCACCACTGGTTTATTATTTTTTCAATGACCATGGGACATGGTCCATAGCTGTATAGCTCTGGATAGATAAGTGCCTTGAAATGATTGCAATTTCTATGTAAGAACCTGTTTCCCTCAAAACCAAAAGAATTCAAAATGTTCCAGGTTGAAAATCCCTGTTACCTCCCATATAATTCAGATTATTGTTCCTGGTGGAACAATTCCTGACTCCTGTTGGTAACTGGATTGTGCTCCAAAGCACAACACCTCTTGCAAACTGAATTCTACCTTATGTAGTTGCAGCAGCTGTTTATATTTGATACAGTACATTTTCTTCAGAAAAGATTCAAAGGTTTTGCCGTGATTTTCAGACAGGCTTATACTGTAATAGCTACTCATACAATAATAGTGAATATTACCCTTCCAATTTTAGTATAGCTACGTCTATAGACAACAAAGTACACAAAGTAAATTTCAACTTATGGACATGGCGAAGCCAATGGCAAAACTTGAAAAACAATGCAGCAGTGCCAAGGGAAAGGCCTTGAAACGTGCAAGTAGAAATGAGATTTTAAGGCTCACTTGCCCTTGAGAAGATATTCTGTAGGTTAGAAATCAAAGCACAGAAAGCAATTCTAAAATATGCAAAATGGAGAAGCATGTTTCGCTTGGATAAACTAAAAGAAAGATGTCTCTAATTTGGCCACTTAACTGGTCAGATGTAAGAGGGTAAAAGGGACTAGAAAAATTCTGAAAAAAACCACATTAAAATTATAAACATCAATACAATATTTCACAAGTATTCTGTGTAGTAAGTGCAAAAGCAGAAGAATTGTAATGCATAAATCTGTACATGTCAGCTTAGCTATGACCTTTGGAATATGCAGCACAGATTTGAAGACACGTTTCTGAGGCTGCTTAAATCTGAAAGGCACTGAAAAGTCACAGTAGATAGGCACACATTGAGGGAAAAAGACGACTGCAAAAAACTCCAGAAACTATTATTAGCTAGATAAGTGAAGAACAGCTGTCATGACAACCCAATTCATGTAAATGGCAAGAGATAAATACGAATATAATCAAGGTGCCTCAGTAACACTTTATTGACTTGAAGAGAGAAGCATCCTCAAAGGTCAGAGTAGCTTATGTAGTTCACACCTGCACCTTAGGCATTCACCTCCTGAATCTCAGCTGGTGTAAATCAGCACAGAATAACTGGACTGAGGTTAGCCACACTGATTTTAACATCTGCTGGGAATTTTGCCCTGTTCTTTGCTCTGTAGGGCTAAATAACAGGGTTTAATACTCTATGTGTCCTTACTCCTTCTGGTTCTTTGTCTCTAGGGATAACATATAACTTATTTTACCACCATGGTGTATTTTTATGAGTTAATAAGCGCAGACTAAAGCTGAAATGGACAGCTGGTTTAAAAAGAAGATCAGTAGACTGCTATTTTCCAGGAATGACCTCTCTAAAAAATTTGGAAATAAATTTTTATGTAAAAGGAATGTCTCAAATACTATCTTTTTGAAACAGAGCTATTTGGTTTTGCATCATTTTGAGACGGCTTGATGTAACTGGGAACTCATTAATAATCAAATTCAGTTGAAGTGAATGCCTTGGTTTTTCAAAAATATGTATTTTTAAACACTGAAAGATTTAAGATTTTTTGCTGTCCATGTTCAGATAAAAAAACAAAACAAAATGAAGCAAAAAACCAAACACAAAAACCCCAGACACCAAAACTGAAAAACAACCCAAGCATGAAATCTCCCAAATCAAATAATTTTGTCATAAAGGTAGCTTTATGGTATCAGACACCCTCACCAGGCAAGATAAATATTTATCTGAGTTAAACAGTAAGGATAGTCTTAAAAGCAGCTGTTGCTAAAACTCTAGCTCCATCAAACAAGATTTTCATACAAATTATTGATTACTTGAGTTCTTTGGACAATAAGTAAATATTTGTAGTGAATTAATGTACCAGTTAATCGAGTAGGTGATTTGAAATTTCATAGGAATTTTTAAAACTAATACATGAAACTATTATCTTTTTTCTTACCAATGACCATCAGTGAGTTCTCTAACTGCTTTTCCATAAAGTCACTTTTTATCTGGCCAACTATTTTCTAGAAGCTGAGCATCTAATTTCAAAATAAGCATTTTGACATTTTGGAGTGATTTCTACAGGTCTTTTTCTACTCTCTTGTCTGGCCATGAGTTTCAGCCATGGGTTTGTATCCTGTGTGGTAAAGCATTTAAGTTTTAAAGGTATTCAGTTGTGCAGGAGTTGAAGTAAACCATATTCTGGATTGAAAGGTGCCCATTTCCTGACAAATGGTTTTCTTCATCCTAAAACAAAATGAAACCCATAATTTTTATTCTTGTAGAATATCAGGAAACTTCCTATTGTTGTTGATATAAGTGGAATGGTTCCCCTTCCACTGTGAAAAAATAGCAAAAACATCATGCAGCACATTTCACTAGCACTGCCACACTTTTATAAGAGACCATTAAAAACACAATGTTATCAGAACTGTATTTTTACTTCTGAATATATTTATACTTCACTCAAAATTAGCCTTTCAAGGTGTGTCTATTAAAATGAAATTTTCTTTTTAGATTATTTCTTTTAACATTTTTCTTCACAAGCCATCTCTGAAGTTCAGGCAAGAGCTGAGCTAATACCAAACATTTTTTCAGTGAATGTTTGTTTCAACGGCTACATGAATTCATGAAATACTCTTTGAATGTTTTGTATGATCACTTTTTGTAAGCATTCATGCACTAAGCTTTATGAACCCTTGCTCTCAAGTTATTTTTAAACTAACATCAATAAATATGCATTGAGAATTTTTTTTTACAATGTGATTTAAGAAGCTGAGGCCACATTGGCTTAGTCCTTCAGCTATCTAAGAGATATAGTGAGCTTCTAAAAGTTCTTGTCACTAATGAAACGAAAGTTTGGTGATGCATTACCTGGTAACTCTCTTGTCATTGTCATGAGTAAAGTGAGAGTAAATGATTCCATATGGAAGAGGGCAAGGGCTGACGAGTGGCATATCCAGAACACACAGAATTTACAAATGACTGAAAGACAGCTCCTCTTTTTATGCAATCTGTTCAGTCTGTGCATCTCACCTCATTTGATTTCTCTGGCTATTTCTTGATCTTCAAAAAAATTGTGGCTGTGAGAACTACAGTAAGAAAGAAACATCCAACCTCTTTTTTCCATGGGTTACATATGCAAATTCCTGTAAGAGTCTGGAAGTAAACAGCTATACTCCTACTCAACAGGCAGAGTGCTGAATATGGCACCCTCTGGATCAAATGCACACTGCCAGGAACAGGGTTCTAGAATAGGAGATCAATTCTGTCATCTATCAGGTACTTATTATCTCCTTAAGCATCTAAGATCTACTGAGGCAATAAGCCTGCCAACCTAATTGTTAAATTTATTGTGTTTCATTAATATCTTTCTATCAATCATATTGAGCCTAATCCAGCTTGGTGTGAAGTCTCTGAAAAATTACCATTGGCTTCAGGGGAAGCTGGATCAGGAAGCAATAGAGATGCCAGTTGATGAAATACATGTAGAAAATGCAATCATCTCTTAAAACAAATCATATGCTATCTCAAAAGTGATAAAATGTCATTTAATTTCTGCTGGCATACCTACTCACTTCTGCACCTGCAGAGACAATATTCTTAGGGTTGAATGATATTTACCATGAAGACAAAAACAGAATGTCGACAGGTAAAGTAATTTGGCTCTCATATTGACTACAGCAATTTGGGTGGCCGCTGCTGTGAATTAGATGAATGACAGCTGGAAAAAATCAGATCTCCGGCAATAAAAATACAGTTGATATGAGAAATAGATGTAAAAAGCACAAAATACTGAAAAGTTTGATTACCTTTCTACAGTTGCCTAGCAAGCACTGTTCTGTAAGTGCTGTCCTTAAAGAGAACAATCTAACATTTCCCAGGGACACATGTGACAAGTGTCCTCTTTTCTCATACTGTACTCTTAAATGTCTATGGATCACACCTTCCACACAAACAAACGAAGGGAACTCTAATGGCATGGCACTGGCTGGCTATTAAATAATGGTGAAAGACTAGGACTTTCACAAAAAAGAACTACACAAAACAGCTAAACTAGATTAGATCAACAGACAATGGAAAGAGCCTTCAAAGGAAGCTTTTGCCACAAAGGATATCTGATAATTATTAATTACTTTAATTAGCCTTCAGGTTTTAACCTGTGGTAAAAATCATGGAGCAAGGTAAAATATTGCTGGGTTAAAGTGCACATTCGTGTTTTGCCCTTTAGCCCCCACTTTTTTCAGTGCCCAGTACAGCTCAGAAGTTCAGTCAAAGAGAAGTGAGAGAAGGGCGTGACAAATGTGCTCGGCAAAGGTTTAAATTTCCTCAAATGACATCACCTAAATTCAAGTGCATGTCAAATACATATATTGCCAAATAGATAGAGACCACATAATTAAAGTATACATAGTTATACATACAATTAAAGAACCACATAGTTAAAGTATAGCTGTAGGTATAAATACAGATATGGATTTTATATACATATGTGGCAATTTGAAATCAAAATGTTTCATCAGAACTTTTTATATCTGTAGATTTGGAAGAAGGAAATATTTTTAAATGGCAATATATTTTGTTTCAACCTTATAAGAACAGTATTTCTTTTAAAAAAAGTATTTTAATACATGCATTTGCTTGCATGTACTTAATTTAATTGTATTGTGTAATTAATTGTATCTGTGTATTGTGTATTTAATTGTATCTGTAAGACGGATAAAAGCAAAAGCAGGTAATTAAATGTGCCAGGAAGGTCTTCGCAACATTTCCAGAATAACTTTTTCGTGTAACCTTTCTTGCAGACAATTTTAAAATGTTGTTTTATTTTTCCAGTGTGAGATGAAGAGAAAATGCATAAATTGTAGGAACAAAACCACAGAGTTCCAATTAGTACCAAAAATGCATTGCTACATATTTGCCTCACAAGTTTGATGAGAGATTTTGTTAGATGTGGCTTCTCAAGCTCTGAAAACAGATTGAGGAACGGTACTCCTTTTCACAAACTCCAAGTGTTATTTCTATATTGGCTTCTGAAGCTGACACAGAGGGAACTCCCATTCCAACAGAGGCAATTTGCGATCCTCATCTACGCAACTGACTTGCATACACAGTTCTCCCCTTCAGGGGGTATTTTCTACAACTGTGTGGCTTTACTTATTTATTTTGCTAGTAGAAGGTAAGCCACATCTGTGCAATAAGCAGTAAGAATCACATCTCGAAAAAGCCGGGGTTGTTCAGGCTTATCTCAATTCCTTCAGAATGAAATACTTGCAGTAGTACCTATTGAGCTTTCATCTCTGGGGACAGTCAAATGCTACAGTTTCATTTACTCCAGCATGTGAAGAGTAGAGGCATGTTTTATTAGGAATGTATGGAGAGAATCGATAACCCAGCCTTACCCAGTAGCAAAGAACAAGATCCCCGTCTTGCAATTCTGCCTCCCTGCATGGCTGCTTGAATTCCTATAAGGATGTAATATCATGTTAATCATTCTCTTTTTGTAATAAGCAATACTTAGTTTGTGTCTCAGACAGACCTTCTTTGGCAAATTTCTGTTTTGAATGAGAAGGAAAAAAGAAAATATATGGATTTTTAAGATGTGCCTATATCATGTATACATACATATATATGTATGTATATACATACA
>VXBC01010933.1:355348-441159 GCA_013399945.1 Ploceus nigricollis
CTGATCTTTCAGGCTGTCATTCAGTTCTGCTGGTATACCTCAGTTTGGACTCACACTGATTTTTCTAAATTCCAAACTCATGGCTGTGCCAGCTTCATCTCTTAACTGCAAATTTTCCTTAGGATTAGCATAGGACAGATTCAAAAAATAAAACCATGCCTCTTCCAATTAACCAGACAAAGAGTAAGTGCCTAACTGTGTTGGATTTGAATATATTTTCATCTTCAAGCATTCAGTGCTAAGGTTTTGTTACAATGTCCACTCACAGCATTCCAAAACTTGGATCTGCACAGATGTTCAGCATTTTTAAGTGTGTATAATTCATTTTCAACCATTCTATAGTATATCTGGTAATTTCATCTGAGAAGTGCTAACCAGAAGCCCTGCAGCAAATTTACTTAATTGCTGCATTTCATTTTTTGACTC
The DNA here is from genome assembly GCA_013399945.1 of Ploceus nigricollis. Classification (NCBI taxonomy): domain Eukaryota; kingdom Metazoa; phylum Chordata; class Aves; order Passeriformes; family Ploceidae; genus Ploceus; species Ploceus nigricollis. The sequence continues at coordinate 355,775 of VXBC01010933.1, forward strand.
ATTTTTCAGGAATCTTTTTTTGGCAGGGAGGGTCATTTGTTCATTTCACTTATCTGGAAAGCATTCATTATTTCATAGGAGGAGTAGTATTTAGTGGCTGTGTTTTGACTTTCTACTCTGCTTTATTGCCTATGCCTCTGTTCACATTTTTTCCCCTGGGACAGTGTGAGCCCATATAGAATCAAAAATAGGATAAGAACATTTGCTCCTGAAAGCTCATTTGTCCTATATATCCTCAAGAACTTGTAACAAGTTAGTAAAAGTTATCTACAAAGCCTGTATTGTATATCAGAATGCAATGAGGAACCTAAAATCCAATAACATTGATCCAGATGGTTATAAACTTGTACATACAAAGGTCAGCTCCTTTCTTACTATTGTTCAAAGCACAATCCAGAGGGAATGTAAAATGTGAATAAGGAAAACAATAACGTGTTCTTTCTTGTGAAAAGCTACTCTCTAGACTGACATTTAAAGTAAGATTTGAAAGGTGCCTACAAACTCCAGAGTATTAGATGATTAGATGGACGGATCACATCCCCTACAAGAAAAGGCTAAGAGAATTGGGACAGTTCAGCCTGGAGAAGAGAAGGCTTTGGGGTCACTTAATCCCATCTTCCAGTACCTGAAGGGAACCTACAAGAAAGCTGAAGAGAGACAATTTACAAGAACATGTAGCGACAGGATGAGGGGGAGTGGCTTCAAATGGAAAGAGGGTAGGTTTAGATTAGTAATTAGAAAGAAATCCCCTACTGTGAGAGCGGGGAGGCACTGGCACAGGTTGCCCAGAGGAGCTGTGGACGCCCCATTCCTGGCAGTGTTCAAGCCAATGTTGAATGGGGCTCTGAGCAGCCTGGTCCAGTGGAAGATGTCCCTGCCCACGGCAGGGAGATTCAAACTAGATTTTTTTAGACCTGAAATAGAATATTTCAGGTCTATTCTAACTCAAATCTTTCTGTGATTCTATGATTAGGTCATCATTCCTTGTAAACATGCTAGGTGAGCCACTTAGTTGCTAAAATAATACAATGAAAAAAGCACAGAGAAAATGTTGTGTGTGGAATTTCAAACACCTTCAATGACAACCCATTTAGCACTTTTTCAGGACCACACAAGAATGATGAAAAGGTTTTTCTTTCTCAGTATATTGTCAAAAGATGATATAAAGGCTGATGATCATGTTCCACATGATCCAACAGCTCTTCAAGTGCCTCAGGGATAAGCGATAGGTTAGAGGAAAAGTCTATTTGATCTCTTTTTATCTTTTTTGAAATAGTAGGACATAGTACATATAACAGGATGAAAAACAAGCGTAAACAGTACAACCACTGCAGCACTTTGTGGGTTCAGTGTTTGTAATTACTGGACAAGAGCACATTGTCTTTCAAATTACACGGCAAAGGCAACAATAGTAATGATAACGAGTGACTCAGGCAGGCAGGAAATTCTCTGTTATGACAGGATTAGAAGGTATAGGAGGAGAATCCCATGAACACTTTTGCTTAAATTCAGTTTAAAATCCCAGTGTACTGAGAAAAATTGAAGGCCTTCAGCTTATGTCTTGCATGTTTCCTTGGGAAGTTCTTAGAATTTTCTACTTGGGGTGGTTAGTTTAGGGGCTGAGGGTAGCTAAACTCCTGGGGCTGAGTGTGGCTAAACTCCTGACAGGCCTAGCCAAAACTGAGCTTTTCTACAATTCACTATATCAAAGCTGTGTGGTGCATATTACAAAAAACAATAGCACTTTATAGAGACATTTTCTGAAAGGATAGAGGTAATGAGCCCCAAAAGATTTAAAGAGAAGAATAAAAAGAAACAAAGTTTCCTTCTGACAGGTTATACTGCAAAATAAGCTTTCTTCAAGATAATGTTCTTGGAGTAGTTTTAAGAAACCAGAGAGCTCATCTTTGAGAAAAGTCACAAGGGGTTATGCAAATATTTGTCAATAAACTGATAACTTCTTTGCAGCAAGATTTATCTACAACTGTTGTACCCTGGATTGGGTCTTTCTGCATTTTAAGAGGATCTCCTTCAGACCAGAATATCTGAAGGCATGATGGATGTATTTCACTCCTAAATCAAACTAGGGGTAATTTAGTACAGGCTCCAAAAGAGGTAAAGGCCAGAGATCTGTGAGCCAAGGACTTCTCTAGTTCTGATCTGTTCTCTGAATTCCACATAGGAACCGAGCAACAAAATGAGCATCAGTGCTTATGGTACGCAGCACTGATCACACAATTAAGCCATGAACAGCACACACCACTTTCAATTCTTATTCATCAAGGAAAAAATAAAGTTGTGGGTACAAGGATTCTCATGCACACCTTATCCATCACATGTAATTTGACTTCAGGCCAAGCCCTTTATTCCATAAATATGACAGACTAAAGGAGCCTTCTTCGAGCTCTCCCTACTAAGAAGCTGGCAGCTGCTTTGAGTTGGGATTCTTCTCAAGGTTGCTCCTCCAGGCAGAGAGACTTCTTAACAATTACAGTTTTTTGGTTAGTGACTGATACTGCACATAAGCTCATAACAGAGTGCTCAAAGATTTTGTCTTGGTAACACTGATTTTATTTTGGTACTTTTGAATCATTGTTATATCCTTTGAGCAGTACAGTAATAGAGTGAACCTGGATACTAAACTTTGTTAAGCCACACTTTTACAGCATCATATTTCAAGAGAACCACTTCTACTGACACCTTTGACAGTGGTTCTTTAAGCAGTTTGAATCATCCATTTGCAACAAATTGGCACAATCAGCAGGATTCCTAAATCCAGCTTTGCTACACTGTAACTCACAATTGACTCTTTTGCTCTTCATATTAGTTTCTAATTCCAACATTGTTCATTTAATGTTTTCAAAATTGTAAGCATTAATTCATTTTTACTATTTCATCCCTCTGATACAGATGAGAAGTCCCAACAATGAGGATGGAAAATCAAAAAGTATTTTTTGCTAAGTTGTAGAGAGTAAAATGTGAACCAGAATTGACCCACAAAGACACAGTGGCCTAGTAAAATGTGGAAGTAAAAGGTGGAATAGATTTGACCTACAAAGAAAGTTCAGGCACAAGTTTCAGCTGTAGGACAAGTCCTCAGAGACAATCTGAAACACTAGGGTTTCTTTTTCCTTTTTATTTGCAAATAAATCTGATGTTTGAGGTCCTCGAGCACTGTCCTGCACGGGTCACTGCTGTGCTTGGAGGATGCCCTGGAGCTGCACCGTGTGTCTGTGCCAGCCAGGCTGTGGCAGGCCCTGTGACCACGACCTCTCCTCCTGCAATAACCTTGGAGGAAAGAAATAGCAGGACACAGAGGGTTGTCCTGTGCTTGTGTGATTCTGTGACAACAGAATCATAGCTAGCAGAAGCCCCAGTAATGCATACTAAGATATTTATAATGGCACAAGTCCTTAATGTTACACAGTCTCACACAATTTGATGGAGTCATTATTGTATCCACAAAGAAAGGACAGATATCTCCTGTTGGGAGGGAATAACACTGTCTGTATGTGTCTGCATGTCTCTCTGTGTGTCTGTCTGTCTGTATATACACAGTGGGTGGTTAAAAATCTGTTCATTTATGTTTTAGATTTGGCTGGCAGCAAATTTGGGGACTCATATATATTGCTTGAAGCTTGAAACATTTAATGGATGATTTATTCCTGCTTCTTAATATTGTACCTGAGAATTATATGCAAGTATTATTTTGCCTTTACATAGTGTGTTTTGTAAAATGACTAGCATTTACCACAGTTTCTTTCTTTGGTACAAATATTTGAAATATATTTGGATTTGCCTACAAGCTAGCTTCCTAAAATTTTTTATTCTTTTTGGGGGATTCAAATGGAATTATAAGAAGCAGTAATCTCATTTTCTGTCAGATGAGACTGGAGGCTGATTACATGTTCTGAAACAGGGCACATGCCCAGATATTCATCAGAAAGAACTACTGGTACGGGCAATGTTGCAGTTTGAAACCTTGCAGCATAATTTCAGAGAGTCCTGAAGAAACAATAATGTACTCCAATGTGAATTAAATTAACTGGGCAGATACTGTCAGTATATATATGCTGAAAATTATGTTAATAGGTTGAAGACCCCCTTAAGGGCTGAAAATGAATAACTTTTTACAATCTCTTGGAAAAAATATGTGTGATGCAAAATGTAGTTCTTTGCTAAATCTGTTTTAGCAGTAAATTAAAGATTTTTCCAAGCACTGAAGTCAAATTCATACAGAATATAACTTCACTGACTTCAGTAGAGTTATCCTGCTGATGGTTTTAGATCAATATTTACAAGACATTTTATTGTAAAATATCTTCTTTAAAAAGATAGAACCTTTTAATTCTAATCCAAAGTATTACCATTGTAACAGAAATCCATTAACATCCTTGGTATGAGGGATGACCTCTCTTTTTATATTATTTTGGGGGTAGGATGGTCAGCAGAGATTATGCTGATGAACAGGTGGAGCCATGTGCTGTTCAGATCAGGACAATCCTGTAAAAATGCAAATGTAGATGAGGAAATTGTCTTGGGGTTTGACTTGTTTAGAATTTCACTATGCCCTCCTTAACACCACTAGTAAAAGTTTCATTCACTTTGGACCTTGAAGACCTCTGGTAAGACAAATCTCTCTGCAGGAAGACAACCAGCAGCATATAAGTGAAAATTTTCATCACATAATCTATTTGAAGTACACTGTACAAGAAAATGAGTGGTCTTTCCAGGAACATACTGAACCCTTTACTTTCTGAAATTGGCGTTTAGATGTTCTAGAGTCAGGACTGATAAAAACATATACTAAAAACCGAACTATGTTAAACCACAACAATATCCTACCTTCAGGGATCGTTGAAAGAAATTTTACTCTCCAGCAGTCTGCACCATCTTAGCCCATTTCTATCCATGGTTCGGAATTTACACAGAACTACACTGATTCACACAAGTATTTTATTTAATCCTTGAAAATTATGCTGTGATTGCAAACCTTTAGCTCTTACATACACAAATTTTCATGATGTTCAGCAGCATTGAATTCTTGTTTGTACTCAACTCCAACTCCTTCATCACTCAAAAAATATAAGTCTAATCTTTGTAACAAAACCATAAAGTAACTCTCAACCAGAGCAAAAAAAAGAGAAGATAATTATATTAGCAAAATTGATAAAGATATTGTCAACCATTCTATCTGTGCTAGCTGAGAATCATACCTCTGGTGCAATCATACATGCATAGATTGTATTGTAAGTCTGTCTTATGCTACCTCAGAAAAAAACCACGTGAAAATTGAGGAGTCTAGGAAGAGAAACTGAGAAGTGGAAACATTTTGAGCTTACAAATTTACTTGTACCTCTCAGACTAACAAAACTGATTTATGGAAATTGATAGGAGTTCTGACTTTCTTATGAACAAGAGTTCATCCACATACACGAATTTATCCACAGAACTGTGCTTCAGGCAACAATATTATTACAGAGAACTGAAAATGGAATTGCTGTCCACTGTGGGGAGATAGATACAGTTAAAGAGAGACTAATAAAAAAATGGTGTTCATCATTCTCTCAGAGATGTGTTACTCAAAAAGTTAAGATGAACGTTACAGATTCCTCTAGACCTCTCTGTTGGATAAATACTCTGTCAAGTCCTTTCAATACCAGAAAAATTCATAATTTTATTCCCATAGCCAGAATTCCCTACCAATAAAAACAAACAAACAAACAAACAAAAAAAACCAACCAAACAAAAAACCCCAAGAAACACTGGAAAAGAGATATATTTAGCATGCATTATTACCAGAAAATGCATAGTATATATCCATCCATCCATCCATCTATCCATCTAGAATGGTTACTAAATAGCTGTCCACCTATACGTGCCTATCTATGTGAATATCCATCAATATCTACCTCAATGGAGTGCTCATGCTCTTACCAGCCTGCTGTCCTGGCCTTGAAGGTCCAGAGTACTACCCTCCCCAGTTCTCCCCAGTCACTCCTTCCCTCCCTGCGAAGGCCATCCAGTACATTTAGTGGGAAGTGAGAATGGAAGAGCAAGCGATAACTGACCTTGTTCAATATGCTGTTTCCATCAATCCTCTCTGTTACCTTCAGTGAGTAGGAAAGCAATACTGGGAAAAAATTTGTCTCCCAAATCTGCTAGGATGTGGCAAATAACAAATGAGAAAGGGACTGAAATGCAAAAATGTGTGTTTTTATCATTTCCCATTCTCAGAAGATAATGGGAATTAACTTCAGTCAAAAACTTTTCTGCCAAGACTAAGCATCATGGTACCATGGTTTGAGTATTCCTATTTTCTTTTTTCTTTACTATCTAGGAGATGATATCTCATCTGCTTCTTTCCAGGGATCAGGAAGGTGAAGGAATCTTATCTTGTGCTCTGCTAGACAGAGGTACTAATGGGGTATTGCCAGCTGAGTCCTAAACACGTTCTGAGAGAGCTGCTTCACTCTGCTCTACTTCATCAAACAAGTTAGAGAAAATCTCTGGTGGGATGAAGCACAACAAGCAAGGAGCTCCTGTGAGCTGCCACCTTCTGCCTCTGCCTCCCAGCTGGGACACCTCAGTGCAGCTCCACTCATGGAGTAGCATGGGAGGTTTGGCTGGAGGCCAAGCAAAAGGAATTGACCACATGCAAATGTTGTTTACCTTGCTCAGCCAAAAAGCTGAGAAGGGCTCTAGCTGCATTTTTTCCGGATTACCATCTAGAAGTGCCAAGCCAGAGGAGCCATGCTGCTTACTAAGATGCAATAAGATGCTTTCCCATGTCCACCTGCAATAGGCAAGAGGAAAGCATGTGCCAGGCATCTGTACAAGATTTCAGCCCCTGATTTTTATACTCCTTTGCACTCGGAACATGCTCTGATATGGAGGATCCCTCAGCACTTTTGTAGTATTTCTTTCTCCTTCACAAAAAGTAAAGACTTATCCATAAACAGTTTTTTGCCTGGTTTCTTAATTTAAAATTTGGTGTGAGAATCTGGAGTTCTTGTTTTTATACTCATTTTGATGGCATACATGCAATTTGCCACAGGCATTGAGAACAAGCTTGTTCACCATCCATATGGATGGGATCAGAGATCACAACATTACTGACAGAGGAGCAAAAAATGCAAAATATGACAACCTGTGAAAACATCTGTCTCACCAGTTTGGGAAAAGTTGTGCCTTTCACAGCCAGCCAAACACTTCACATTCTGGTCTTCTGAAAAGCAAAAGTATTCATATTCAAATCGTTAAATTAAAAAGTCAACTCTCAGGCAAACAATGCAGGGTCTAATGCCAGAAGATGACGTGCAACACAGTATTTCTGAGACAACTACAGTATCAAAAATGTTCATCAAGACAGTGACAGAAGGCTCTAAACTCCACATAGAAAGACAAGAAAGAATTTATCACAATCGTTGCTTCTATTTATTGCCTTGATGTGCATTAAGACCTCTAGAAAAGTAAAATTAAATCTTTCTGATTTGACTGGGCTTCCAAAGAGACAATTACTGGTGTTGACAGATACTAAACTGAAATACGGACAAAAAGAATGAATGCATCAGGCAAGTTTTTATCTACTTGATCCAACGCTGTCTTTTAGACATTATTAAGCATGTCTTGGGAACTGTCTTGCTACCACAGAAACTGCTTTTCTGGCCTGACCTGAATTTAAAGTCTCCCAGCATTTTCCTAGAAGTCAGACGAGGACACTGAATTTTGTCTTTCCATAAAGAATGAAACTAGAGTGAGGTTATAGACCATCCCATGACACTTTTCAGAACAGCAAGGGTGTACCAATGCCAGCTCACTGACTAAATTCCAAGCTAGCTAATTATAGTTTCTCTCCCAAATGTTTTCTGTGGTTTCAATTATAGAAGTTATTAATTACTTCCTATCCTGAAAAATGTGAACAGTGTTGCTGGCCCAGCATATCTTCTGTGCTTTCTCAGTAGTATGTTTATGCATCAAAGTACCTTGGAATCTTGTGCTCAAAGTCACTAGAGAAATGTGCACTATTGCTGGCTTTTATTGTTTTGTCAGCCACAGTACTCTTAGATTGCTTTTACTGTTAGTAATAATTATATTTTATTTTTATAATGCCCAAGGCATCTAAGAATCAAATATGCAGTCATAATTCTAATTAAAAATATATCTTCTTTAAAATAGTATTGAATATTGAATGATTTTAAGATGTAGTGTGGTTCTAGTATCAGTGCACAGACTGCTTGTGATGATGATATTCAACTTACTGTCTGTGAAGGGGATCTTTGGACTACAGAAACTCCAAACAGATGCTTCTGACACTATCCAAATGATCCACGTTTCAGTTGCTGTAATTCTGCAGTAAGTTTTGGGTAACTTTTCCCTGGTCTATTTAAACAGTGTGCTTTTATTCTCTTCCCTATGCCCTCATGACACATGTAATAATTCCTGTTACTCCTGGATCTTCCATTTTTAAAATATCACAAATGTTATCCATCTCGGCTCAGGCATACATTAGCCTAAGCATAATCTTTCCTCATAAAGAGATTTTGAGGACCACTAATTCTTTCTTTTATTCTTCTTTACAGCTCCATTTAGACATCACTGTTTCCTCCAACCTGTGAGATCTCAGTAGCAAAGATATAAGGAAACGAGTGGAACATACAGGATTATTGATTTTTGAAACCAGTTTTGAAAATAATTCAAGAAACACATTATAAGGCGTGTCTGGAACATGAGAGCTGACATGCAACACTCAGTGTCATGGTAAGATAGAAAGCAGAGTCACCTGAAACTGTGCTGAGGCAGCAAAACCTGCAGTGGATCATCTGGGATAGCAATGAGAAATTAGTTCTGTAAAATTTTAAGTTCTCTGTAGCAAAGCCATTCTTGGATGACCTGACATCTTTGCTTCTGTCAGGTTTAATGAGTAATCTGCTCAGACCACAAGGGTCTGGTGTCCTTCCTTCCCTTCATTCAGAGGACACAGTAAGTATCATTTGCCTGGCTTGCCACTTATTTACCAGAGTAAATCTTGGGGGTTTAGACAGACATCCACACATACACAACTCCCAACACATACTTTTTAACTTATGTGCTGCATTCAGATCTAAGATAAGGCTTCAGATTCCAATTACGAGAAAATTCAAAATGAAGACATGTCATCATAAATATTTTACAAAACTAAACTAATATCTAGTGGAAAACCAGCTATGCAATATATTTCCCTCAGGACATTTCTTCTGTGAGCTGTACATATAGGGCCTTCTATTTCAATTCTTCTAAATAGAATGCATACAGTCAGTTTCTATAGAAAGAATAAATGCAGTGACATTTTAAATTAATTGCATCACAAAAAGATTCAGCGTAGATGTAATAGGCTTTGTGTTGTGTGAAACACAATTAAGTCTTTCTAAATTGCACCTGTGTAAAAATATCTATTAATTATGTGCCTGATAAATGACAATAGAACTGTTTTACAAAATTAATTCTTATTTAGCTTAGATGTAATAACTGAAGAAAATATTTAACATTTTTCCTTTGAGGAGTTTGTAGGCTAAAAGGTTCACTGATATGGAAGGCTGTGAGTCCAGTCTTGTTCCAAATTAATTTTAGTCTTTTCTCTGGGAATATAATCAAACATTAGAGTAGTATAAAAGTGATAATAGTGAATAGATCTTTCCCATATAAACATTAAATAATTAATGTACAGGTTATACATTCTTATAACTGCTCTCTACAACATTTTCAAATCTTTGTGATGCTGCTGTTTAATAATGCAAAGGCATGCTAACAGCATGGTTCTACAGTAGACATTATGAGTGCATAAGATATATGATGACACAAGCATCTATGTCACATATATACCTGTCATAACTGTGGAATAACTTTCTCAAATTTTCCTTGTGGATATCAAAACTTTTTTGAAGACAGGTATGGTTTTTTGATAAACTGAATGTATGCTTTTAAGTTGCTGCCATGATAAACCTGCACATGTCAATAATTCATGACTTTCAGATACATACAGCTGCTGTCAGAAAAGAAAAGGAAGTTTATTTTCCTGCAAGGCTATCAATAGAATAAGACTCAGGTAAATATATCTCTAGGCACACCTGTGATGTTGTACTTCCTCTCACCATCCCACCTTCCATAACCACTAGCAGGGATTGTGATTGTTGCTCCCAGCTTTCTCTGGAATTTGGGGGATGGATGGCAACATGGTAGCCAAGGGCTGTCTGGAATGCTGACCTGAATGCCTTGCTGGTATGCAAAAATGAGTATGATCTTTCTTTGTAAGTAGGAGACAGCCCAGGGCCTGTTGAGCTCTCCTGCACACCAGCAGGCTGCATGCCAGGATCTCTCTTGAGTAGGGGCACCTCCCAAGGTCACTCCTTGAGGCTGAGAGATTCCTTGCCATAACAAATTGTCAGACTGATAGCATACTAAACTTTGAAATCATACCTAGGTGATATAAAGGATTTTCTGTACACATTTGTTATCCTATAGGTAAAACTATTGGCCAAGTTTGGGACTAGGACTGGATCCAGTTGTACCTAGACTCCTGTTTGAGAAGTTTGGAAAGCAAGGGGAAATCTTTCTGAACCTTGTGACTCAGTGGGAGGGTCTTCATGACAGTGTTATCTGACTTTGACCTCTATGCAGTAAATACTCAAGTGTACCTTGCTTTCAAATCTTTGTTGTCAAATCTTGTTAAACCACAGCTTGATATGAATAAGGAACATTTATGCTTCTCTTGTATAACTGGGGTATCACTCCACTCAACAAGATCATAAGAGGCAGCATATGCAGCTACCTTGGTACATGCAAAAGAAATTCTATCTGTGCCTGATGAAGGGAAGTCTGCAAAGCAACAGTCCCAGTTTTTTTCAATAGCAGGAAGTTATAAAGCAAACAGAGAAAAGAAAAGGAGAATTAGCTTCTTAGAACATTGCATTTAGCCTATGTGGGTTTGTTAGATACTGTTAAAATGTCACAATAGCCTTAGTGGAAATCCCACTGTACTTCATCCTATGCAAAAAAAGCTGCAAGAAAGCAACTTTTCAAGTGCTACCCTATAACCTAATGGTTGTAGGGTAGCACTTGTATCTGACCAGAGATGTTGTAGATTGCTCCATCCCCAGAAGTGTTCTAGGCCAGGTTGGACAAAGCTCTGAGCAACCTGGCCCAGTGGAAGGTGTCCTTGCTCATGGCAGGGCTGGTTGGAACTGGATGACTGCAAAGGTTCCTTCCAAACCAGATTCTATCTATCACCTACCATGTGCGTCTGTGTACATTTCCCTGTGCAAGTGCAGGAAGAGTATTGGATCTATTTTAGGACATTTGAAGTATTTCAGTTAACAATTTTGACATAACTTCAATGGTCCTGTAATATTTGCTGTTATTACCTATGAAATCTTTGGAAATATTTCCAGATGGATGGATTACTCTTCTGTCAATGACTGACTGTCAAATGGGAAGTATAATTTCTTCATGAAGTCTCCCCATTTTGTGACATAGAGAAGCTCTAAGGAAAAAAATGGGTTTTGAGACAAGCAAGAAGCCATGCAGAATCGAGCTGCAAAATTCTTCACACTTCTCCATCGTGAAGAACAATAATTTTTGAAAGAATACACCTGACTCTTCTCATGCAGAAGGCAAAATGCTCAGATTTTTTTCACATGCTGAGTGCTCAGGAGATAACATGGTTTCTGAAAGAAACAGCTTTAAGTATTAGTAAACAGTCCCCAAACTGTTAGAAAATGCTGCTTCATTTCTGGAGTGCTGAAACATTCTCAACATGTTGCATGGAGAATTTCAACCAAGATTCTTTCTACACTTGATCAAGGTATTAAATTTTGAGTTGTCCAGTTACTGTGACTTTGAAGGTAATGATTTATAATTGAAGTATCTGAACTTTATGTTTCACTCAGATAAGGAGCGAAACATAAAGCATCAAACACTTGAACCACAGGCAGAGGCAAGGACAAAGGATAAACGTGGAGTAAGGGGTTTTAAAGGGTAGGGCTAGGGTGGAGTTCAGGGCTAGAGAACCAATAACTAAGAGACAGGGGAGGAACACAAGGTGGGGATTACAATGTTGGGACCAATAAGGGGGTACAGAGGAGCAGAATAATCTAGGTAAACAAATGGGACATCGAGGGATACATAAATGACAGGGAATTCTCTGGCACAAGGGGTAAGAATGAGGGAGGATTGACAGCAGGGACTACCAATGCCTCAGGGGAAGGCGGGGTACTACTACATAGAGGACTCCACCAATTTTATGTGCTATATATAAATTGTACCTTCTTTCTCTGGCATATGAATAAGAAAAGATACATACAGCAGTTTAGGAAACCAGTTGAGAGCTGATATAGCAAATTATGTTGAGATGTTCTGAACATATCCTAAGGAAATCTTAGATGCCAAGAGGCAGGGTGGTCATCACATTTCTGTGTGGTTTCCTGTGAGTCATGCAAACACAAGTGTGGGTAATTTACATCATGAGAAAAATATAAAGAACATTCCCTGCTTTGTGACCTGGAGAATTGGATGTGACAGTTCCCATTACTGTGCTCTGCTGACAGAAATGATACAAGGAATTTGAGGATGAAGCCTCGCATAACTTAACCTCTCTCTTTTAACACACAAAGTTTGGAGTGAAAATTATCTTTTTTTTTTGTGCAACAACCTTACTTTGACCATGACACCCCAGTCCTCTTTTCTTCCACCTGCTTTGAGTTTTTGCTGTAGTTCATATGTACAAAACCCTAAAGACTATCCTGAGTGTGGGATTGTTATATTGTGTTCCAAATCACTAAAGAAATGTGGACTATTGCCAAAGCAATAACCCAAAAACAATGCTGGACCATATTGAAACTGCTTCAGTCTGCAAAGCTTGATTAAAGGAGACAGGGCAAAGGTCCCTAAGTGTGCTGTTTCAAATAGTTTTTACCATGATTTTTTGAACTTAGGCTGGCCCTGAAAAGAAAATTCTCATCAGATTCAAAACAAGCCTCATTAACCGTGAGGTTATAACGTCTGAGGCAGATTAGCTTTTGGGTTGTTTTAAATAGTGCTGATCAAGATTAACTGGGAGCCTGCAATTTAAATCCCTTAGTTCAACCTCTGGAAAATCATTCTCAATGCATATGCTACTCCATACTTGAGAAACCAGGTTTGCAGAGAGGAGGTGCCCGTGAAAATCCATGATAACCTTGTGAAAATCTCTGTACCAAACTAGTACATTTTGCCCTCACCATTTATTCCAGAGAACACCATGACAACACCAATGTAGCCATGCTTTTTCTTAGAGAAGCACAAGTTACACATTTTACTTGTATATAGCATTAAATTGACCATACCACTTCTGTGAGTAATACAAAGTGTGTATGTTTGAATATTCAAAAATTATAATATTTTTAATAATATTTCTATGAAGCTAAGCATTTGCAGGAATATTACAATTTAGTCTGGAGGTTTCAGTGTAACTGGAGTCCCATTCCCTTAAAAATATAGGGTGAAAATATAGGAAGAGATAGTCCAGGTAAATTCTATGAGTAATTGAGAATTAGAAGAGGAAACTCTTTTACAATCATACAAATGAGCAACTTCAGCAGGATAATGATTTTAAAAGTTTTAGAAATGGGTCAGCTCAACCTGACCAATTATCCTACCCTGACTAAAGCCACCGGAGCTGCTATTGAGGCCAAGAACAAAAACCTGTAAGATATATCCTGCCTATTCCCTTTTATTCAGTGATTTCACTAATTGGCCTGGTACTTTTCTGAACTTGACAATACTCTCTGCTTCCATAAGCTTCTGTGATGGAAAATTCCATGAGCCCATTAGCCACCATGAAAAAAGGCAGTAATTAGAGATAGATGGATGGATGGATGGATGGATGGATAGATGGATGGATGGATGGATGGATGGATGGATGGATGGATGGATGGATGGAAGACAAAAGATAGAAATACACTTTCTACCTGTTACTACATTTTATCTATTTGAAATATATCTTCTTCAGATGTCTTTTAGTTGTAGGATGGTGGCACTTGGTCTGTCCACTCTATATTCAACACATCAACCCTTCATGACCATGAACTCAGTCATATCCTTCCTTGAACTTCTGGTCTCCACAGTTTTGGAGGATCCCAGGACTTTTCGGCTCTCTTTGTAAGGCATCTGCTTCGTTCTCTTGGTTATTTTCATTTCCATTATCTCTGATCCCACTAGAATTGAATGCAGCACTAACAGCGTAGCCACATCAAGCATTTATATGGAGGTAAAATTATGTTTTCCACCTCCTTGATATCAGATGATAGACACTATTTTTTAACCATTACTGCCCACTGAGGCAATAGTTTTTATAACATGTCAGGGACAGTTAAAAAAAGCTTCTAACCTGTAACTCTCAATTTGAAGACTAGCTCCAGGGAGTTGCATTTATCAGTGGTATAAATATTAGCTGGATTCTATATTTATGTCATTTTTCATAAGATACACTAAACCAGTTTATAGTATGATAAAATTTGTATGATGAACAAGATAATCTATGTTTCCTTCAAGAAGTTTTCCTTCATGGGATTACATCTTTCCTTTTTAACTATGGCTAAGTGTTCCTAGTTGTGTCCATTTAGGAGTAGCAACACCTGCCATTATGTGAGAGTTGAGCTGAAGAACAGTTAGATCCATGTTTGTTTGACAACTCAGGAAAATACTCAACCACATAAAATGCTGGAGCACAGGAATGCCAAAAAGGAGTTAACTACAATGTAAAACTTCCCTGTTTCTAATATCAGAAAGAATTCTGAACTTCTGTGCCTATTGCCAGAGCATTGGGACCAAGAAGGTAAAATAAAAGACATTTGGAAGCGACTGGGATCAGAAAATTACAAAACTAATTCTGCCACTGTGTTTTGCAGCACCAAAGATGAACTTGACTTTTACTTCTCTAATGGGTGTCTGTTCAAAAAATTTTTCACATCTCAATATCCATCTTTTTGTTTACAATGTAAAGGACTTCACCACCAACAAAAGCTTCTGTTGCTATCCAGCAAGCACATCTAATCAGTTTAATGAACTTCTGCTAGATCTGAGAAAATACCCTTTATAAATAATTTAGACCTTAGATATAAACTCATTCTGTTCTCTGCAGTGAACTGCCTGGTCTAGTAACCATCATCATCTTCAAAAAATCCCATATAATGTGAAAAATTTTGAATTAGATTCACTGCCTGAAGCCATTATAATAGTAAAATCCTATTTCTCTGTTTTGAAGCCAAGCATCTATATTTCTCCTAGGTAAAGGCATTGAAATTCAATGGAGAGACAGGTAATAAATGAGAGAATTTTCTAAGGTAATAACTACAATTCTCTTTAAAGGTCATCAATAGATGAGAAATTATTATACTCCATTAATGTTACTTGTAATGTTCTGATTGGGTTCCATTGCAGGTGAAAAGGAAACCTCACTTGCCACTCATTCTTTTATTAAAGAGAAAACAAATTACCACACGACTAAGCATTAACAGTGAAAAATGCTCTCTGTTGTGCTGGAGTCTTTTTAAAATAAAAGGCAACTACAGAGCCAGTAACTATTTTGTTTTCAAATTTCAGAACTAGACTCTAATTTGATTGATTGTTCATTCATGTGAAGCCGTAAAAAAGAAACCAGCTCAGAAAAGAGCCCTGATTCTGAAATTTTGCTCATACAAACTGTACTCCTAAACTTTGTTGTCTCACAAGGTTTTAAGGTCAAGCAATAAGGAGCAGCAGGAAGAAAGTTATGTCTCTGCATAGAAGAGGATATACTTATGATAAAAAGGTACACAAAAATCAGAAAATACAACAACAACATTAATAATGTTGCTTTATTTTGCTGTGGCAGCTTTTTTTATTTACTAATTTATAAATATTTGCATACATTACTAATCAAGCTAGAGAAAATGACAAGTGTCATATGGCCAAAACTATTCTCTGCTCTATTAGATCTATGACTACAACAGAAAATTAATCTGTTTCAGGTCCTTTTTTCATCATTGAGACACCACTTTTTCTTCAAAAGCTGAAAGACACCTAAAGGTCGTTCAAGGCATATCAGAATTTTCAAGCTTCTTAAGTTTAAGATCTTAAGTTAGAAAGAATTAGATGTCTCTGGGGAGCATTTTACATCACCCATGTGTTACCAGCCCAATGGTATGATACGGAATCACTTAGAATGGCATTCTAGAGCTAGACTCAAAGACTGCCCAAACCAGAGGTGTTTTCTTTTTGTTTAACAGATGTTGATGTATTTTTTTCATGAACTTAGACAGACTTTATAATCATTATATTTCAGTGGAAAAGGAATATCGAGTCACTTAGGAATAAGAGCTACTTAAACTTTGTGGAATTTTACAATTCCCATGAGGACTTCAGGTAATGAGTTATGATCAGGTACTATTTGTACTACTACTGGTAGCAAACACCTTAGACCAAAATAAAGGCATTCTTGGAGGCACAAAGAGAAGGAGGATGGAATATATTTCTAATGAATTACTAAGACTGTATAAAAGACAAAGAACACCTAGACTGGCTTCAGGATCGTTTCCATATCTAAACATGTATACATACAATACATTTCATAGTATTCATATGAATGTCTACTGCACATTTTCATTTCTTAATCTAATATATTTTGCCCACTGTAATGCTCCTTGCTTTTTTCCCCATCAAATATACATTTATTGAATGATTTACACACAAACTGAGTGATATTCACATGCATACAAGATGTGGGGAGAAATTCAGGCCTCGGCAGTTGGAATGTATGTTTGAAATAAGAAAACAGTGTTACAAAAGGCAAATACATCAATCCTGTGGTGAACACAAATCCATAACACAGCCCCATACCAGCCACTGTGAGGAAAATAACTCTACCCCAGCCCAAACCAGCACACCATTTTTTTGTAATAAAGTTTCTCTGATTGTTTCACCATTTTTTATACCTTAGCTTAAATGATTGTCAAGTTTAAGCAAAAATATAAAACTGCTTATTGTGACATTTGGCTAATTAGTGCCTTCAGGGGCTCACTGCACTTAATACAGCAAGAGAAGGACTGATGCCATTTTCATTTTATGTTCCAAGTTCAGACAGACCTCAAGAACATTTGGTACTTCATAATCCAGCAGGCTCTATAGCCTCCATGATAAACTGCTACTTACTTAGGGAAGAGATCAGTGCAGGTATCTAAATGTGAGGAGTAAAGGTCCTTTTCCTTATATATGGCATTTGTAGGTCAACAGTCTTCACTTCCCAAAATGAGTGATAATTCCTTGCCATTACTCTATCTAGATGACCTTTGTCTGTACAATCCACTAACACATATTTTGTTTTCACTTTTTAAAGGAGGTATATGTTAATGCAGAAGGATCATTGCCTTTTCTCCCACCTTTTTCAGCATCACATTGGTGCTGAGTAACCTTTAGATCACATGAATTACTAAGGCTTGGTCCAGCTGGAAAAGGCAACATGCCCCAGAAAGCCAGTGATGACAGAAAACATTTCTTCCTACTATTTTTACCTGTCTTGGAACATTGATGAAACTAACACGACCTTGTGATTGCAACCTGGCACCTGAACTTTCACAGAATAGCCTTGAAATGTTTTTTTCATTTAAGAAAAGGTATTTCAGATTTCTTTGTGAGTGGAAAGACATGGTCTTTTGGTTTTATGTATTTATCTTTTTTTTTTTAACCAGTTTGACGTCTGCATGACAGAAAATCTCTTCTTACTTCTAGATACATGAAGCTTGGTGTTATCTGCACCTGACTTCTGCACATAGCAGGAGATCCAATTATCTGAAATGGTATCTCAGCAGGAAAGATGGACTAGGATAGGTTTAAGATGTTCCAGGCTTTGAAAAGGCCTTGAATGCCTTATGTAATTTAAATATCCCTGCAGCACTTATATTACAGACTTTTAGAGTCCCTTGTCACTAAATCCATTTAACCTACTGGAGAGCTGTCAGGCAAAAGGAAACTATTCTGCCCAGGAACTAGGAATGCAAATCGTACCCCTGAAGAAGTTCAAGGAACCACAGTTCCTTGCACAATTGTTCTCAATTCTGTGTTTGTCACCTTTGACAGAGTCCCATTTAAAGTTATGCTGCTGCTGCTTCCATATAATCTCCCTCAAACAAAACAGACTTTTACGTCCTTAAAGTAAACTTTAAATAAAAAGAATCAAGTCTGCTGATCCTTTTCAAAAATATATAAACTCCTTGGATGCCAGCTCTGAGTTGAAAATAAGTACAACATACTTCCAGCATATTTAAGCTACTGCTTGAAATATTTAATACCCAGGAGGATTATTTTTTCTTCTCCATAGAATATTGCAGACTAAAATCTGTCAATATGTCAAAATTTGTACCCTGCAGCAGATGTTCAGCTGTGCAAAAGAATTTTTTCTTTTCCCTGTTATATAAGAAGAAAATTGTATGTATAGAAATGATATGGTCAGAATTGAAACAGTCACAATGACATTATATGCATGTCAAATTATTTTAAATCTAACATGTTTATGCACCATCTGTATAAGCTAGTTTATAAAGCATACTCTGTGTATGCCCACTCTGCAAGGAACATGAAAAACATCTTTATTTTCTTGCAACTTTACTAATGTGACTTTAGTAACACTGCATTTCATTGTTTGGATGTATTTTCATCCCTCATTCTTTTTCTGTATTTATGAGTTTTTTGGTTTTGTTTTGCTTCTAGTATGGTTGGAAGGAGAGAAAAGAAGCACATTATACATTAGCTGTTCTATGAGATTAGTCCTAATGCAGAGCATGACCTAAATATGCTTTGTAAATAAGACAATGCATTTCTTATCATTCAGCATGTTAAACACTTTAGCCTGGATTGGAAACATTCGCTATAATCTCCAAATTAACCCTCCTGTTATGTTAGAAGGGTGCTAAAGGTGAATTTAATTTTCTCTTATTTGAGAGAACTTTTAATACATAACTTCAGGCATGATTACCATCAGTAGGGAAGTTTGCTTGTATTTTCATACCCTGTTGCATAGATATAAGGTACACGATGGTGAAAGTGAGAAACTTTCCATCCCAGCATCCTTTTCCCGTGTTTGTATGACATGACTGCAGGCATACTTCCTTTTCTTGCTGTGCCAGCTGGAGATGTTATACACTTTCCTCCACCCCAAGTTCTTCATCACTCTCTATAAACGGGCTCTGTCCTTCAGGCACAGTCACACAAGTTAGCCCAAAGCACTTTCATATGGTGTTTATCCTAACCTGTCTGACTGCCTGAAACGCTCATTCTATTTCTTTTTTCTTCAGTAGAACTGAGAGCAATCCCTGCAGGTGATGCAACTGTTTGCAGAGGGAATCTCCATCTAACAGAGATAGCAGTAAAATAGCCACTTCAGGATTTGTAAATATGTCCTCTAATAAACAAAAATCTCTGTTATTTTTTATTGTTATTACACGTATTACAGTTGTGCTAGAGAATTTTTCTTTTAATTACAACTCTTACTTTCTAAGAGAAGCTCTGCTAAAGTACCATGAATAAGTTTATTTTGGAAATAGGAAAAAAAGACGGAACTCATATCTCTTGGTTATTAAAATGATCATAATTTCAATCACTTGGTGAAAATATTAATGTTTTCAAAATATTGTGTATTGTATTGTATTGCTAATTAGGGAAAAATAATGCTTTCCATATTGTTTTTTTGCAGGATCTAAGTCTCATTACATTGGGACACTCCATTTTTGCATCTGGAATCTCAAGATCCTGAACTCTGAGGACATGGAGGGGAAAATCAGCTTTTGACGTGTAAACTGATCTGAGATGGAGAACAATGGCAAACATGGAGAGCCACATAATGCCATTTTGCATAGTCACTTATCTTAGAATCAAAGCTGCTAACAAGAGGCTTTCACATAACTGAAATCTAAGGGAAGGGCTGCCAGCAGTTTTTTGTACTAATTCTGACTGAATTGGAAGATTCCCTTTGGGCCAGAGCTGATGTCATTAACAATGTACTTCCTAAAGAAGGGCACAGAATTTCAGTATTAATTAGTGTGTCATTGATCCAAATGTTTAACTTCTAGCTGTAGTTAAAAACTAATATATTTACAAAGTTGAGGGGGGTTTACTTTCAATATGCAATATATCTGGCATTGGCAAATACATTGATTAGATCAAACTAAAGGCTTAAAAACATCCTTTCCCACGAGGATAATTGAAAAGTCTAGTGACTTACTCTGCAGATGGTGCAGACAGAGACAATAAGCCATTTTAAATACTCCAGCATGCATGGTAAATTACTCATAAACATTTTTAGCATCCAAATTCATAAACATTTTATACATGAAAATTAAAAACTCTGAGAAAGCAGGCCCATGTTGGGCAATATGTCAGACGTGGCTAAGAAGTGAAATGGATGGTTATGTGTAAGAGTAACACAACAAGTTGAGAATAATCAGTACAAACACTGAACTGAATATTATCGGACAAATGCATTATTCAGCAACTATTTGAAAGCCATCACCCTGACCATCTGGATGTTAGAACACAGAGGTGAAAGCAGAGGAAGTATATTACCATCCAAGGGCTTTTCTAAACACAAATTCCAGAATGCATTTTCATATTTTTTAACTGAAATCCCTCCATTAAAAAGAAAAAACAAACAAGCAATCTTTTTGTGGGAAGAATACAGCAATACAGAGTTCATTGATTCACTGTGAAAATAAAAATTCCCATTGAATTATCTTCAATATTGTCAAGTTCTCTGAACTTATCCCTTATCCATAACAAGCATTATAAGAAATTTTCAGGTTTTCTTCTTCTGAATTGTCAAAAATAATGGAAGCTCTCGAGTAAGGTAAGTTCTCTTTGATTTTAATTTTGCCTGCTAGGGTACCATCTGCACCAAGTGAATAACACAATTTTCTACCAAGGTTGTATTGCATGCAATTGCCAATGTATGTTAGAGCTCTGCAGGGTGAGTTTCACTATCAAACAGGATCTTATTTCTGTACTGGTGCAGAAATCTTTTTTTTTTCCTGCATTCACATTCTTGCTGTGTACTTTACCCCTACAAACCTATACAGATGCCAAAAAAGAGAAAATAATTTGGTTCACCACCCCACCATTCCAAGACCACACTTGACCCTATTGTCACAAAGACTGTGAGACACAGGTGACAACACTACATCAACTTGCTTAGTGACCATTTGCTTAACATGGGTTAAAATACCAGCCAGGGAGTTTATTCTGACCTTGGTTGTAGCCATGCCAAATACTATGACTGCAATACTTTTTTTTAGATCATGTGATTGTGACTTTTGTTTGCAAAGCCATAATGTGGATTTCCATCTTAAACAGTAGAGAGCTCTAAGTTTCTTCTTTACCAAATAATTTCATTAACAATCCACCTTCCATTGATGAGTGTGTGTCAATACAAGTTAAATTTTTCTGCCACTAGAGGCAGATGATTATAAAACCACGTCTTTTCCAAAACCTAGACCTCTGTGCTCCAGGGCACAAAAAAATATTTAAAATTTTCTTCTACTTACTGTATTAAAATTATGTGCCTTTCAATTTAAATTACATTAATTATAAACTTCAAAATTGAAAACTTAAAAAAAAAAAAACCTTTCTGCTGCCTGTAGAGAAAACAAACCATAATGACTTAGAGTTTACTAAAGTCTGAGTAATAATGATTTCAAGGTTGTGGATTGACAGATCAGCAGAAAAAAAAAAAGGACTGCTAAATGTCAGACAGATGAAATCACCTTATTCTCAGGATTTGTTGAAATCATGTTAACAACAGGCATTTGTTTAAACAGCTTGAAAAGAATTATAATATTGATTTGTCTTTATGGGTACATATTTTGAGATTAACTGTTGTCTAGATTTCTTTGAATTGTCATCATTGAAAAGCAGACCACAATGGGAAGAGAAATGTGGCAACTAATTGAATGGTATTTATTCCAAATAGAAGTTGCCCCAGGAAGAGTACACACCCTTAAACCAGAGGGTGTTTAATAACTGCACCTGTTTTGATCTCAGGGAAATGAGACACTGTCTGAACAGTACCAACACCTGGTGAGAAAGTTAGGTCATCTTGAGTTCAGTCTTATCTGTATTGCTTAAAATTCAGCTGCAACATTTGTGCATTATCAGGCTTTCCTGAGACATATAAAATCAATCTAGTGAAAATACTGTTTTAAATTCAATGCTTTATACACAGATTCAGAAAAAAAAATAGCGTATACTACTAAAGCAAAGCTGTTCATTCGCTCTTCATTCAGAAACATAGATTGGAAGAGACTGAAGCTGGACCGTTTGTGATACTGCCGCCATCCTTCAGTTTAAATTCTTTCTTCCTCCCTCATTTTTCCTGAAAAAGGTAGCTACAATTATATGCACAAAACCTTATCAGAATCTTGTACAAAATTCATAGTACACTGTTCTGTGCCAGACACATTGTTTCTGATACTCCCAAGTATGAAATTAATCTTTTCCTACAGCCACATCATGCTGGTTGCTCACGGACATTTTGTGACTGATTCATATACCCACATCTTTCTTTCACTCTGTCACTTTTGGCTGACCAGCTCCCAGGTTGTAGCAGAAATTCCTTTCCTCTTCAGTATATGATCTTTCACTTCCATACTCTTATATTTGATCTCATTTGCACTACTGCACTTCTTAAGGTCATACAGTTCTTTCTTCTTTTTCATCTCACATTTTACCATTAGCTGATCTTCATCCTCACTGCAACACTGTCCTTGTATTTGGCAGTAGATTTCTCTTCTCACAAGACAGCTCCTTTGTGACAGGAAAGGAAAAGGAGAGGGGACAAGGGGCAATACAAGGGGGATGGTTCCACTTTCTTTCTTTTGTCCCTGTCAAACTCCTACGAGTCCCATGCTGCTGCAATCCTTCAAGGCTATGCCAGGATGGCCTGCTGCACCTTACACTTGGTTGCTGTTGAGAAGAGCTGGCCTAAGCCAAGGACCTTGCTATATACTGTCCCTGTCACTCAGAGCAGGCACTGAGAAAGGCTTATCAGCTCCAGCAAAGTCCCCATGTTTCTTTTAGAAAAAACCTTACCCTGTTTCTGTTTGGTTACACAGAAATGAAAGGGAGGACTCAGGGCAAGGAAATCCCATGATATTTGACTGTACAGACCTGAATACAGAGTAATTTCCTTCACTTTAACTTCTGTCAATCACAAACTCAATAACTGGGTTTATAAAGACAGAGCAATATTTCTTCCTGGGACTGGAAGGATATGTTAATGTAAAGAGAAGCTTCTGGTTTAAGCCATCTAGAAGTATGATTTTGAGGAATATGAAGACCTGTCAAGGATTAAGTATCTGATTCCTTACAACTGAAGGACAGCAAATTTTTTTTTTTTTTTTTTTTGGTTCAGTTTTTTTGTTTTAGACCTTTCACTGTTCATAAAATATCTTGATAAATATTAAAAGATGTAAAGTCTATTTTGTTAAAATGGGTGTCAGAAGTTCTGCTTCTGAAAGTATGCAGTTGTTCATGATTTTTAAAAATCTCATTTTTCACTGTGAGGTACAAATATTTAGCCATGTTTTCTAAGCTTTGTCAGATCACTCTTGAGCACTGGCTAAGCAACTGTTCACATCCAAAATATGAGCTCTTAAGGATAATTTCAGATTTCTTTCTCACATCAACACTGCAATATCTATGGGTTATCTACTGACATAAAGAATGTCCTGCAATCTTGTACCCCAAGAAAATTATTTGTCACCTTTAGGAAAATCTAATGTATTCCCAGTGCACCTTTCCTTTCACCCTGCCATATATACAAGGTACATATTCATTGCATGTATGGCATATTTATATAACTGTGCATGTCATGCAGATGTTGTTGATAAGCTATATATGTATATATATGTGTATGCCATATATCTACACACCATATATACCTAGTGCTGCACATATACAGTCACTGTCTGTGCTTGCATGCTCTTGGGAACAGGCAAAGAAAAAAAAATGAGGAAAATCTTGGACATCACAGGAAGTTCCATATTATATTCCATATGTTATTGTGGCAGTTTGTTATCATAACTGTCCATGTGGACATTTAAAAAAATTTTTGTGCCTGTTTTAAGAGTTTATCTTTGCCAGGAGCCCAGTGATCTGTTACATACACCTCTATCTCTCCAATTTGCTAACTGTTTCAAACAACTCTGCATGATAACCGAGTCACGCTCTTCCTTATAGGAGCAGGATTGGCATGATTATATCAGGTTACATTTACTTACCTTACTCTTTAATTAGGCTTTTCAGGGCATTCCCCTGAGCAAAATTACAATTTGCCAAGGTGTAATTTGCAGGATTTTCCCTGGGTCCTGTTTCAATCAGAGGAACCAAATAAGCGAATAAGTGACTTTCCTATTTCAAGCACAGTTACCATTTTAAGGATAAATTTCTTTTCATTAGCTCTGCTACTTCACACTTACTTCAGGCCTCTCAGATGAATATTCTGCTGTCCTAGTTGCTGAGTTGCTCCATAAGTTCCTCCTCTGAGACTTCAATCTCTGTCAAGACCATGCTGTTATTTCCATTTAAAAAGTGTCCTTGGAATAGGAATTTCCCCAATGGCTTCTACAACAGGGACTGAAAGAAATCTTTCCATCGGCTGCTGAGATACTTCACTCACTTTTTTTAATTGCTCACCATGTCACGGTTCCTTTCGGTGATCTAAGGTGCCTTCAGCCACGCATACAGATTCCTTGCTCCTAATGTGTTTTAAGTGGATGCCACTTTTTCCTTCCCATCTTTAACTCTGCATTTCTGACTTAATCATAGAATCATAGAATCATTTTGGTTGGAAAATGCTCCTAAGATCATCAAGTGCAACCCTTAACCCAGGACTGCCATGCTCACCACTAAACAGTATCCCCGAGGGCCATATCCATATGTTTGTTCAACACTTCCAGGGATGGTGATTCCACCACTTTCCTGAGTAGCCTGGTCCAAGGTCTGAACACCCTTTCAGTGAAGAAATATTTTCCAATATCCAATCTAAACCTCCCATAGTGCAACTTGAGGCCATTTCCTCTTCTCCTGTCGCTTGTTACCTGGGAGAAGAGAACGGTCCCCTCATCAGTACAACCTCCTTTCAGGCTAAACCAAATGAGCCCTGGGGAACACCACCTGTGACCAGCCATCAGCCTGACTGGATTGAATTCCAGTCACCACCATTCTCTGGGCACAGCCATCCAGCCAGTTTTTTAACCCAGCAAACAGTTCACCTGTTCAAGCCATGAGCAGCCAGCTTCTCCAGGAGGGCTTTACTACAGTGCATGTAGATGGCATTCCCAGACTTTCCTTCTCCCAGCTAAACGGGTCAACTCGAAATAGAAGTTCAGGTTGGTCAAGCAGGACTTGCTCTTCCCAAACCCATGCTGGCTGGGTCTGATCCCCTGGCTGCCCTGCACGTGCTGTGTGATCACACTCAGGACAATCTGCTCCATGCCCTTCACTGGCACTGAGGTCAGGCTGGCAGACGTGTAGTTCCCCAAATTCTCCTTCCAACACAATCACTCAGTCATTGCAGATGTAGCAGAGAGCCGAGTCACTGTGGCCCTAAAGGAATGGTTGTCCATACAGACTTGCTGAGCCAGACTATCCACAGGGGTCTTGAAATTTCCTTCGAAATAAGGATTTATGCTAAGGCAGATGTTATGTACTTGTTAACCAAAGGGCTCAGAAAGGGGCTCCAATGTGACCTAATGCTAAATTTATATTTTTAGAACATTTTTGTTACCTCAATGTCTTAGCATAAGCATTCAGATGCTTTATTTAATAGCATACTTTCAATTAAGGTCTCAGAAAAAAGTTGAGTAGAGACCACGTAATTTGACTCAATGATTGAAATTTATCTAAAACTCTGTTGCTGACAACCAAAACCTGGAGGGACAACATAATACAGAGCAATGAAGCCACTACTCTGAATTTATCTGTGCATTCCAGGAGACCATGTCATGAAAATAGTTTAGTTTCACTTCCATAAAACCAAATCAAATTTTCTCTGGGATGATTTTCTTATTTTCTTTTTTTCTTTTTTTCTTTTTTTTTTTTTTAGCTTTGAGTTTTACACAGTAGTTGTGGAAAAAAAATATTAATAATACCTTAAATGTTGGGGAAATTCTATGTCCCTACTAAACTGGAGTTAAATCTCCTTGCTAACAGGCACTCACAGTCTCCAAACTAGTCAAATCATCACGTAAGATGGAAAGATCAATATTTAAAACACAACTAAGGCCAGGGTTTTCCTGCATGTATCTAGATAGTAAGAAGTATCGAGTTCCTTTTGCTCTATTTTTAGACATAGAAAAATTGTATTATTGCAACATACAGTACATGGAATTAAATCTTTAACTAGTTTGGAAGATTTAATTGTCTTTCTTAGGAGTGTTTTTAAAGAAGGAGACACAAGGATCCCTCAAGGTTGTTCAGGAGATATGAGAAAGATTTTTCTAAGAGCTTGAGCATTTCTTTATATGCCAAATAAAATGGGCATATCTTTCTTTTCTACTATTCAAAATTATCAGTAAATCATGTCACAATTAACTGTTCAGAATTTCCCTTACATTAGGAATGCCTCTTGTGAATTATTGCTCAATTGCATTGGACAATGCAAAATCATGGTGAAGGTATGGTATAGCTTCCATAATTTATCTGGGGGAAAAAGGAACTTCTCAGAGGGGTTGAATAAACATACCACTGATGGCTCCTTTAGCCTTCCAAAACCCAGTTGTTGCTACCCTTAGATAACCATACATTAACGGATTTCCACAATTTGCCATCATCCATTAAAATGTGGTTTTATGCAGAAGTTGGGCTCTAACACTGTGAGTTCAAGTGTTTTACTCCTGAAGTGATGCTCTTATACACTGTCTCCCAAAAACATGACAAAAGTAAAAAGCCATATGAAGTGTCAAATGTGACTTAGGAAGGTGCCTACAGTTACAAGTGCCATTTAGTGGTGTTACAGTACTGCAGGCAAAAGTCCAGGAAATACAATTTGCAGACAGATAGGCTGTATGTGTGTGCCTTTGCATGTGCACAAAGTACACTAAAGCATCCACTCCTGTATGCAGTCCACCCTTAACCAAGTCTCCACTGTACTAAAACTCTGCAGATCCAATCCAGGGAATTTTAAATTTCTCCTTGTCTCCTTGTCAAATGCAGGTGTGCAAGGATCAAAATTAAATATGTTGCAATAGTGAAATGTAATTCAAATTTCAATCATATGAAAAGGAAGAAAATATCTTGTCTGTCTTGGAGTATGGCATGAAAGAGAGCAATAATTTCAGAAGAGAAAGAAATATGGGTAATTCAGTGAATTATTGAGGCAAGTGTTATTAACTTCACATGAAGTGTGGCACAGCCACTGCTTTCAGGACTGCTCTGGCATGTCTGTGAATTTTTTTTACATGGTGTAGTTATTAGCACTATTTCTCTTAGCTACTCACTTTTAATAGACACTCATTATTTGCCTCTTCATTGTCATTAGAGATAGAAAAAATACATTCTCCTATAATTTAGAATTTTATTGATTATAATGCACCTACACAGCTGTGGCAAACTTAGGTCAATCATAAAAACTTTTATCCAGCAATTTTTAACACAGGGAAACTTTGCATACAAATTACTATATGACAGACAATAATTACAAACTCATGTCAGATAGCAGGGTGAGGAAAATTCCCAGAATGATTACAGGTGAAAATAAAATGTGGGTAGATTTAAGGAGAACTCTTTTGTGTGCTTTTGTGAAGGAAATCTGTGAACTTTATTTTTGTAAAGGAATTTTCACAAAAAAACCCCTATTTCTGGTTTTGTTCAAATGAAAGCCTAATGAGTAACCTGTGTGAAGCCGTTAACTGAGAAAGGCACAGATGCTTTGGGAAGTTCTTCTGGTGTACTGCCACGAGCTGTGATGACTGCTTCTTTTGAAGCTTCTGGAAGTCTTTATCCCTGAATATTTTTAGTCCTGGATTGGTCCAGTCTCTGGCTGCTGCTATTGTTCATCCCACAATAACAACAATAGCACTTGGCAGTGACATGTGATGCTAAGGTGTTTTAGTGCTGCTATACATACTTCAATTAATTTTCAAAACAGCCTTTTAAGTATTATTAGCTACTTTTTTCTCTTTTTTTTTTTCAAAATAAGAAGATGAGATACAACACACTGAAGTCACACATCCAAAGTTTATTGTCAGCTAAGTACTAAAACTTTCCAGTTGCTGGCTATCTATTGGGCTTTGCTTAGGCTATGAGACCTGGTTTGTTGCACTTGCAAAAACTTGTGCAGAGATTTACTTTTTCTTAGAAGTCTCAATTGGAAATTTGCTGTGGAAGGTACTGCAGAGAATTCAACACTGAAATAGTTTTCAGGGTTTAAAAGTTCTTCATCCAAATGTCAAACTAGTCTACATGAATAAAGATATGCAAGTTTGCATCTTATGAGTTGTCCTGATTTTGGGCAAATTTGGGAGACAAATTTGGGAGACAAATTTGGGATACGAGCATCATAAAGTCACCTAGGACATTGGTAAAGACTGCATTCCAGCAAAAGCCAAAATTTCCCTCTCACTCCATATTTTGAACCTGCATTTAGAGCTACAGGTAAAATGCCCTGCAACTCAAAATATTAACAGGCCTGACAACACATTTAACTGCTGTGTGTTTGCAGTACCCTGATAGAGGGATCAGGCCTTTGCAGGAATTGTGAAACCATCAGGATTACAAAGCCAGACTCTGGTCTCAGAAACTGCTGATGACGTTGGTTTTGTTTGAACCTATTTACCCCTTACTTCACCTTCCCTATCCTGCACTGATTTTTGCTTTCTTTTGGGTTTCTTCAAACCCTTCTTCTCTCTAAAAACAGACAGAAAAGGTTAAAGATGAATGCTTTCATTTCACATTAAATTGCAAAACTCCAGAACGGTGAGAGGTTTATGTTTTATTTACACATTTATTTACATTTACCAGCAAATAAAATGTTGTCAGGAAATATTTTGCATTCAGCAATGTACAGACATGCAACAGCAAAGAAAGTCAACTCTATGAGTAGATTTGGGACCTAAATGGGAAGGAGTCACTTCACATATTTAAACAAACCAAAAAAGTCCAGGATTTTCAATAAATAAAAATGTTGTGATCTCTTAAAAATATCTTTTAAGAAATTAAAATTCTGATCTATTTTTAAAGAAATTAAGAAGTAGCAATTAAATCACATACTGGCAACAAATATTGTCTGGAATCAATTTTGCCATTCCTTGGGAGCAACATATTCTCCATTTCCCACCCAGCTGGAGCTATGAGGAACACCAGAAGAACATAAGGATCTATGCCATTATTTGCAAGTCTATAAAACAAATATTCAATAATTTTTAAGGTAAGCATATTGCAGTTTTGACCTTATTCCCACCTGCTGTTCAATGGCATCTCTTGATTGATCATCTAATGTACATAAGAATAGAATCTCAAATGAGGGATTAAAATAAAATTACTCCCACAGGAAACATAATCCTAGTCAATATTTTATAAAACCTCAACTTAGGTGATCATTTCATTTGCGTTCCTTTTCATAAAAGAAGATTTACACAGCCTGTGATGCCACTAACCTTTTCCTTGGAGGGGTAGCACATCTCATATATTTACACAATTATTTGAGAGATCTCTTGAATTATCACCAGGGAAAAAAGCATGAAAACATGCCAGAAATATTTAAAGGAACCATTTCATGCACTTATCTGTCCATATCCTGTTTTCATTTCTCTATTGATACAATGTCACAACCATATCAAAATCTTTGCTCATTGCTTGGGACAAAAAAAAACTTCTCATGATTTTTTACATTATAAAAGCAGAAGAAACTCACTCCCATGGCAAATTAAAGATTTCTTTTCTTGCACAAAAGCTATTAAGATCACTTTGAAACTACTTAGTCAGATTTGGGTCCATTCTTATTCAAAATCTTACTTTGTCCTTTCTCTTCCTCCTCGTAATGAGGTTCGCTATTCCCTCTTGAGCTGGATTAACTCTTGCACAAAAGGCTGTAGGAAAGGACAGAGGTGGCCAGAGCTTAAATGACATCTAAGTAGAACATTGCTTGAGTGCTGGCCCTCTGCACACAGTTAATTTAACGCATTAAAATGTATATTATATAACTGGAAATAGAGAGTATGAAAGAAATCTTCTGGCCATGTGACTTCATACACTGTGGTTTTGCTTGCAAATGTAGCTACTTGTAAAGATCATAGCATGTTCATTTGGGTTTTTTCTTCCTTTCGTGTTCTGCTACTGCTTCATGTTAAGAATAATCTATGTCACACTAGAGAGAAGATGTGGTGGAAAACAATTAATAGAATTTAAAACATAGAGAAAAGTAATTAGGTGAATTATCTCCACTTAGATTATCAAAAGGAGCTTTGAAAAGCTCTTTGATTTCCTGCACTTTGTTTCATGCCTTTGTAATACAGTTTCAGATGTGCTGTGAGACCAAGGTTTTTGGTAGTTTCAGGGAAAACTTTGGAAACAAAAGGCTGTGTGTGCACATAACATGTATGAACACTATAAAAACTGCTATTATTAAGTGTATAGGTTGAAAAGGAAAGATAGTTAATAGAAGTAAATTAAGCTTTTCAGAAAAAATTAACATCACCAAATCATCCTCAAGAAATTCAGCTCAATTTATTGTGTGTTTTATCTATGAAAGCTGGTTTATTACTTTGAAATGGCAGTGATTCATAAAAAGATCTATCTGGACATGAAAAGATGGTTGATTTAACTATTCTTTTCAGTGAATTGGAAGAGAAAAACATCTTCCATGTATAGTGGTAATATAATAATAGTAAATATATTTTATAATTCTATTTTGAAAACCCAGACCAAAATAATTTGGCTGGTTCCTAACCCTTTGGGTTCATTTAAATTAATCAGACACATTTTAGTGCACTGGGCAATTTGACACATGAACTTTTGTCAACAAGGGAAAGCATAGTGTACATGTAATATTGCATTTTTCATCATATTAAAGAGTCCATTTTTCCAGTAGCTGCTTAATGTAGTCCACATAAACAGCCACAATTTTCTCCACACTGCTTATTCTGCAGTAACTGTAATGACAGTGGATTTGGTTTTAGCCAACTGTTGCTACATGCTTTCTTCAGCTGCAACTTCCTTCTGCTGCACCCCATACCGAACAGCATCTGCCATACAAAGATGCTGCTGTAGGGCTACATTAGCAAACCTCACTGGAAACATAGCCTGAGCACAACTTACTCAGAAACTCTGAGTGGCTTTTATTAGCTGGAAGTTTCATGCTTTCTGCTTTGGTTCACACTATACAGTTCAGGTCTTCTCAATACCTTTGCAGATTACACTTCTTTAGTGAAATGCAAATTTTACTCTTCCTATTTTCCAACAGGTTGAAGATTATTTGACTTCATTCCTTAAGTTATGTTGTTCCTTAAACTAAGCTGTGCTTTGCCTCCCACTTCCTCAGGGAAGCTCTTAAGAAAAAGGGGGCTTCCCAGCACCTGCCCCCTGGGACTTGGAAAGAGGCCGGACCACCACTGGTCTAAGGCAAGTCTTTTTTGTCTTCCCTATGGCCTCAAGGACTTGCACTAACTGAAAATACAGGGGCAAAGCAGTGATTACATGAACTCCCAGGGACATAATCTGAGAGACAGACACATGGCAGAGTGACAACACTGCCCAGAACTGAATTTGGGGTATTTAAACCAGAGGGGAAGGGGAACTTGTGACCCTTCCTATTGAATCATTAGTCTTCCACAGCAACCACTCCCTGCTTCCCAGGGTGTGGCTGCACATACCTGAAATAGAGAATAAATAGAGAATAAATCTTTTTTTTTTTTTTCCTCTGATTCCATGACAGGCCTTTGATTTTGCTTCATTAAACTGCCTTTATCTTGAGGGGTTTTTCCCATCTTATTTTCTCCCTCCCTGTCCTGCTGAGGAAGGAGAGTGATAGAGCAGCTTGGTAGACACCTGGCACTCAGCCAGGACCAACCCACCACACGGCCTTACGTAACACAGACTGTGTGACAGTGATTCATGGCTTGAAACTGAGTTCCATCCGTGCTCTCAGAAACTTCCCCAGCCAAGGTGAAAGGTGAGGCTTAACAGCTGTATCCTCTTTGCTTTCTAAAGTCCACCCAAAGCTGTCCAAAGGACAGCAAGATCCTCGCACTAATAAGATTGTGACAGACAGAGTCATCCATATGTTCCGGTATCAATGAACTCATTGAGCAACTGTCCTTAGTCTTGTCATGTTGGTGCTGAGCTAATGAAGTGCAGTCCTGTTGCTCTCCCTAAAATACTTTAATCTCAGCCTTCACCCTCTTGCACTCTGCAGCTCCACATTTGACAGAAGCTGTCGCCGCATTCTGCAGCTCCTCTAAGAGATAGAGAAGTCCTGTTTATGGTTCATAAAATAGGCACGTGCTTCTGTGCACATACTTCAATCACAGCCATTAGTGATTTAGTTATCTGAATTGGTTCTCTGACCTTCAGGGGTCATAAAGAATACGTTAAGTAAGTCAAGTTCACATTTGATCTTCTATTGCTCTTTTTATACAGAAAAAAGAAATCAAAGCAGAAAATAAATTTTAAAAAAACCACAAAGCCCAAAGCTTTCATTTTTATTACAGGTATTGGTGATTTAAACTTTTTTCCATAATTGCATAATAAAAAGAGGCTATAGTAGTTCCATATAACAAAAGAGTAATACCTCTTTCAGGACTTTAGAATCCATTTGCAGACATGCATTGAAAATGAAGCAAATTAATATTTTTTTCAGGGTATGCAGGTAGCCACAAGATTTTTCCATTAATAATTCTAAGGGCAGTAAGAATGCAGTCCCACGCAGATAGTTGAAAATGTCAGTAAAGCTCTGCTGGTTTTTAAGCCTAATTTATAGTAAAATCATTAGCAGTGCTGGAGAGCTTGGGAGAAGCAGGTATTTCACATTCTTTATTCTAGCATATAGCAAGAAGGGTTGTTTGGTTTTTTTTCAAAGCAGCAGCACACAGTGCGCTGGTTATTACAGCCAATGGGGCTGATATATGTTTTGTAACACTCTTTAGGAGTCACTGGTTCAGATCAAATTCCTCTTATGGGACATGGACCTGTGGTCAAGCCTGAGAACTGCTCCATCCAACTAGTAAACTAGGGACCATTAAGAAGAAAAAATCAGAACACTGACCTTTCTCTGGACAGAATCTGCTATCTAATTTCTCCTACTTTTCTAAAATACTGTTTCAAACACATGGCTGAAAGTGCCCATTGTACAAAAAGCTTGTCAGTGTGTTGGCACATCCTTGAAATGTGTACATAAGAAAGCAAACTGGAGTGAAATGGTCTGCAGGTGAATAGTGAATGATGTATTAAATAGGCTCCTGGAGGCCACTGTAAAGAAAGTATAGATGGTGTATAGAGGATTTGTTCTGTGTTCAGGATAGTTGTAAAGAAATGCTGATAGACCAAACAGTCAATCTGAAATCTAACCTCTTTTACCTTTTGTTTTACATAGCATGAGAAATCTAGGGTGGAATATGTGCTGCAGGAGAAGGCAGAGTGTTAGAGAGCCAAAGGATTAGTTTAGAAAAATCTCATGGAAATTGGCTTTTCCTCACAGATTTTCATCTTTTGTTTTTTTTCTTCTCAAAACTGGTCTGAATTGCACACTGCTTATCCCTTCACCTTTTAGAGGTTTGCATCCATTATCAAAATTATGACTGTGGGGTTTGCATTAGTACAAACCACTCTGCTAGGGGGTTAAGAAGTGAAAGAAACAGTACGTGGAAGTGACCTATTTTCTTGTTATTGTTTCAGAACTCTGCCAGCTGGCATGGCCCCAGGTCAGACACACCACAGAAAACCTTTTCATTCAACGTCCCTGGCTGCGACATTTCAGAGGGGAGAGAGAGAGAGATTTCAACACCTCTGTGCTGCTTTGAAGATTCTCTAATCATAGAATCATAGAATGATTTAGGTGGGAAAAGATCTTTCAGGTCAAGTCCAACCATAAACCCAGAACTGCGAAGTCATCCAATAAACCATGTCAATAAGTGTTATCTTAGAGTAAGTATTTGAACAGGAAAACAGGTAAGAACAAAATAGTCTCCAGAAATCTGTGTATCAGTACCTTTTGAGTAAAAAGCTATATTTTGAACACATAGAAAAAAAAATCACTCACAGAAAGATCTTATCCCAATTCCTTAGCCACTTTTTAAACAAAGATTTTATATCCATAAAGCTTTTTAATTTTATTCCATTTCCCCCCTCACCTTGGATTTTTAATTGACCTGGAAAATGATGAACATAATTTGAAAATTGATGTCACACACGAAAATATGTGTGTGACATATCCTCCTGTGAGAGGAGGATTCTTCACCTACCATGAGCTACCCTGCATCATGGAATCCTGCACTGCAAATATACAATTAGCATCTGACAAGAACATTTTTCTTTCTCTTTCAAAGAATGCCCTAATACTGACTAGAACCAGAGTGAGAACAGCATTGGCATCTAAAAGGGGCAATATCTGGTAGTCTAATGGTTTCCATGCAACCCACAGATTTCCACCTATTTGGCAACTGATTAGTTTCCCGACAAATTATAAGATTGATGTGAGGCTTATTTGTCAGACTTGATGTTCTCCATAGACCTGTCTGTCCTCAAGATGTAGGGCACAAATAATCCATCCTATGGCCTTTGCCAGGTCCCAGGTGACTGCATGGAGGAGTAGAAAATTGCCTTTTCTTTCACTGAAGTGAGATTGAGAACCCTTTTTCCCACAGAAGCCATACTGTATTTAGTCTCTTGTAGCATCTACTTCCAGTCCCTGAGTTTTCATGGAAAGGGTTGCTGTGTAGGGGAGGAAGCACTATACAATAACAGAGGATGTCCTTGGTGACCTGAAAGAGAATGATTGTGTTCAGGGCAGCTTCTTATTTCATTAGACCTCCCTGATACTGTGCTTCCTGGTACAAGTGGTGATAGTACAGAGCTCTGTGCATGGAAGTCAGGGGTACAAAACAAATCCCTTCCAGGAAATTGTAAATTAAAATTAATTCAGAATGGCACCAGAATTAGAGGAGATACACATGTGAGCATCCATCACATAAGACTGTTGTTTGTACTCAGAGGGTTGTTAATTGCTTTGTTGAATACCTGAAGGAAAGCCCTGTCTCTACATGATACAAATTGTACAGCTGAACAAAGCATACCCAGTGGTCTAAATCTATAAGGAACTTAGTGAACAATGATCTGAGAGAAGGAAAAGACATGACAAATGAGACTTTAAATATACAGTCCTATAATTGTAATTTATTTTCTTTGGTAAATGTTAGCGCCGGAATGAACGCTGAAAACTCAGGAGGTAATTGGTAAACCTTTTCATATTTAAGTGGTGTTATTAATTCAGATTGATGAGTGAAAGGGAGCTTTATAAAAAGCTGCAGGTGAACAAGCCAGGCTGCTTGCCTAGCACCAGAGCCCTGATAGCAGCAGAACTAGGAGAGGAAGCCGTATTCCTCTGTACAAGTCCCACTGCACACATCTGGCAGTGTAGGTGTGTGACCCTCAGGCACCAGTCAGCTGGTGGTAACAGCACAGCCCCAGTGTGGGCCAGCACCTGGGCATTTGCTGCAGGGACAGGCCCCTGTCCCACTGCTGCCAAAGGGATGTGGAAGACACCATCCTGCTCAGCTGTTGGAAGCACAGTCTGAGAGACTGGCCCACTGCTCTTGGAGCTTTAGCCCAGGTGCTCAGACATAACCTGGGACACAGGGCAGCCTTGTTCCCCTCTGTGTTAATTTCCAGCTGGCAAATCATGCAAAGCAGGACAGACCCAATGCAGGGAGAAAAGTGAAAGCCCATCATGAATACTGTCCACAAGCAGTTGATTAATTCAGCAGCAATATGGGAGAGTTGTGGCAATTGTCCCTGAATCTCAGTCTTATCTCTTGGTAAAAAAATATCTTCAGAGGTTTTCTCTCAGTCTGCTTGATGAGTCTATAATCAAAATTAGCACTCTGCCACTAGTGTTTCCAGGTGCTGTCTACTCAAGGTTTCCCGAACACACTGAAATAGAAAATCCCTCTGCAGTGTCATTCTTAGTTGCAGATTTCGATCTGCTCTTTCCTTGCCATCTCTACCCTTCCACACACAGAAAAGTCAGAACACAGAAGATGAGCAGCTGGGGAGCTGGACTTGGACCACATTCAGGAGTCTGTGTGTGAAGGAGATTCCAGAGACCACTGCCTTGGGTGACATCTGCAATTTTACCTAAGACAGACTGCTGTATTGAAAATATGCTGATACATAAACAGACAGTTCTGCTGACAAAAAAAGGTCTTATATCTTTCTTCAAGGAAATATTGAAATAACTTCACTTGTGTTAGGTCAATATCAGGCATAAGTGGGGAAGTCTAACTGAAAAGCTCATAATGCCTGGGAATGTACATGACTTTAGCTATGAATGCTCTTTAGCCATCACTTTTCTGAAGAAAGCAGCAACATGAGTGTTCCCTACGCACAAAAACAGAACTAAATACTAAAATCGTTCCCCGTCGACCACCCTTGCTGCACAGCAGCTTTGGCACGAGTACATCCCCGGACATCTCCCAGGCAGTGGAAAACGAGTATAAAGCCTGTGGCGGAGCCCGGGCCCGCAGGGTGCGGTGCCGGCGGCGCTGCCGCTGCAGTTGCCTGGCAACTCCCGGCCCCAACCGCATCCTGAGCTGCTCCGCGCGCCTGCCTCTCTCTCCCACCCACCCGCTGCATTTTAAGCAGACAACAATTCTTGCTTTATCGACAGCAGATCCCGTTAAAGATTCCCAGTAAACAAAAACTCAGACAAACTAAATCATGTGCGGGGAAAAGTCAGGCTAAGACACACTGCTCTTCTCCAACACCCGTGCCTTCCCTTTGGAGACACTGCCATTTGAAGCGGGGCTTAGTGCTGGAACAGGGGCTTAGTGCACTGTGCTGGCATTTTCTCTTGGAACCAGAGGTTTGCAGGCCACCCGACTAATTAGAGCCGCAGCACAAGCAAGGAGCTGTCCTGAAATAACAGGCAGGGTGGATAAGCATGCACTTGGGATTTAGAGTTAATATCCACTGGAAGAAATTAAATCTTGTTTGAGTGAGTGGGTAGCCAGATCATGATGGGAAGGGAGGAATTTGGCATATGAGAACAGTCTGGTGAATCATGCTGAGAAATTAATAGATTTTTTAAAAGTACTCCACCACAAAAAAGGGCTAAACACCTTCCTCTGATGAAATAGGGAGAAAACTGCTGTTAAAAATCTGACACAGAGAAAAAGAATGCTAACAGCTAGGAGGAAGGCTGTGAAACTGTGATATAATAGCTCCACTGAATGTTATATAAAGATTTACTATCTGCTAGGCATGAAGCTGGGTGATTTAATACAAACTTCAGTTCCATGTGATAGCTAGCAGATAATGACATATCCTGAGGTACAAGCATTTGAAACCTTTTTCAAATCACTCATGGACCATCTGCATGCTCGTCTTTCTGATGCATGCCCTGAGTTTGCCATATTGCAGTTAGCCTATTTTTTACCTTTTATTCCTTTTTCCTCATTCTGCTTTACTAAAAGGAGAGACCAGATTACTTTCATGAATTTAGACTTTTAGAGTGATTTAAAAAGTTTTCAAAGGAGCGACTTTCTCACAATTCTTTTCAAAAATATCTTCCTTGGTAGGTGCACACACAAAAACTTCCCCTACCCCCCAGAACAAAAATCCCAAAGCAAAACAACAAACCAGCCAACCAACTAACCAGAAAAACCCCTTTTCCTATGCAAGTACCTTGGGGACCAAATATTAAAAAGTTTTTGGCTATTCTATTTTAAAAACAAATTAATTGAGTTCCCAGAACCCAAGGGGAAATATCATGGCAGAGAGAGGCAGAAGATTAAGTGCCAGTGTCCAGCAGCATTATGCATTGCAGTTTCTCATCCACGGGAGGACCCTGGACCCTGTATTAGTGAGACAGCTGGATAACATAATACTCGAGTCTATTGTCCAGGGAGACATTTCTTAGTGCTCTGCATAAACTTGCATCAAATACTTTTTCATTGGGTAGAAGGTTATGTTCTGCTGAGGTTCAGAAGCAGTAGTATTGGGCAAACCCTATCAGATGGAGCTGCTGCTGCATTCTGCCAAAGTCTTGCTCTGTTTACAGCCTTAGCTCCTGGAAGCTGCTTTCCTTAAATCCATATTACATTGGGACAGACCTTTGATCCTATTTTCCTTACTTTTTAAAACAAGGATGATTATGTGTGTCTTCACCATGGGGCAGTAATTATAGCTAGTTTCTAAAGAGCTTTGGCATTGCCGAGCAAATGGTAGAATAAATTCTCCTCCATGGGATCTATTGGTGGAATTCTTTCCTCATAAGTTAGCAAAGAGTGAATGACCACATAATGTCAGAGATCCTGACTCAGCAAGGTCCTTCAGCATTGCAAGGTCCTTAGGATCACAAGAGGTTTTATAGATATGAATGGTCCCACCAACAGACACAAACACAACCAAGCTGTGACAAGTCAAAATGATATAGCTTCCAATTAGAGCCCAGAAACAACTCCCAGAATCAGATTCTATATAATTCCTTTACAAGTGACCTTTGGGGACAGTTTGCTGCATGACTGCTGAGAGAATGTTATTCAGGGAAGCTGTGAAATGAATGACAGTACACAAGACAGAAATTGTAATTAGTTCACTATACATTTCTCTTATGTGAGTGCCAAAGTTCAGCAGCATCCATTAGTTTTACAGGGCTTCGATTAGTCCTTCAGATGGTCCAGTTTAATATAATCCACATTACTGCATTGCTGCTGAGACTTCTTTGTTGATGCAGAATCCTGTGGCTTTTACAGACTGACCTCAGAAGGAAAGCCATTGTATATTTGAAGGATATAGACAGTTGTATCCTGCTTAAAAAACATTTGGACATTTTGACAATGCTTTTAAAGCAGGTTCTGTGAAAAATTGTAATGGAGCAGAGGATGTAGGAAATAACAGTCTTACATATCAGTGGCTGTGAAGTACAGATTAAATTGTGAATTAGTTGAGGATTTGCGTGGTTTCTGTGAACTACTTCAAAGTGGTTTACAATAACTAATGCATTTCCATTGTGAAATACTGATAGTTATATCATACGAATCCCAGTGAAAAGAACATATGTTGTAGCCCCATCGTATTTTTAAGATTTCCCTTGCTGCAGTTTTTGTGCCTTGCTTTATGGAAGGATAGTATTTTCTGTGCTGCAGGTTGTCTTCAGCAGGTATTCAGTTCACACCAATAGCAGAAGTCACTTGAGACCTTTACAGTGGCCTTTATAGAATCCCTGTATTTCTTTAGGGCTTTTCTAAATCACAGTGAACACTGAATATTTTGAAATTCACCTTTACTAGATCAATGCAGTACTTTGAATTCTCAAGATACTTTTTCTGTGATATTTACATGAATTCAACCAATTAAGGAAATTTCTAAGGAGCAGGCATTTATAAGAATATATTTGTACATGTAGAGGAGTTGCATTTTGTTTTTCTCCTTTCTTTTCTAAATCCCTTGCAATCTCAGACTCAAAAATTTCTGAGGTAGATGTGAGACCTTCTTTTACATATCTGCAGTACAAATCCTGATCAGGGCATCTGGGCTCAAGCTCAGTGTAATTATTGAGTGGTATAATGTTTCCTTCAGAGGTGGTATTGACTGCTAGGTTGGTGTGGGTTCTGAAGCCAGCAGCAGACCCCATTCTATTGTGGAACCTGCAGAACAAGAAGCATGAAGATTCTTTTAAGTAGAAAATATAGGCAGAAGTGAGGTGGTTATTTCCCAAGTCTTGACTGATCAAAAGTATATCCTATGCACTGCCAAATTTGCTGTGCTGTGCTTGAAGGGCTAAAGAGTCTGTGGGAATTACAGGCTTTAAAAGCTGTGAATGTGACCATGAGAAAGCCAAATATTTCTTGACACAGAAACCACCTCGATAACAAAGGGGGGNNNNGGGGGGGGGTGTATCCGAATTAACATGAGCTACTGAAGATTATTTGGCTTTATGTGAATACTTTCCTAAATGCTAGAAGACTAAGCCTAAATCACCTCATTGTTCCTGAGAAACCACACAACAAGACTGCATATCAGACCATATGGCCAAAATGAATAACATAACAATTAATAATGGTTATTGTTGCTGTGATAAATAGGCAGATTTCAATATTCTTCCATATATTACTTTTCTTTTAAGAGCCTCTGTGGTCAGTAGCATTCTCAGACACACCTTCTGTACTTCTCTCCCTCCAGCAAAGTGTTCTTTTAAACAAAATGTATTTTATACAACTGCATTAGTTCAGAAATGAGGCTGCACTATATTAAATTCAGATTTTAAATTTTCCAGGGAATACAGAGATTCAGGCCTTTTACTGTCATTAGTCAGAGGCAATTTGTTGAGCAGAGATTCTGAGCTAGATGTGCACCTGTATTTCAATAATAGCTTTAGTATATGAAATCTATCCCAGGGAATTCTTTCCCTGTCCCTTTGGCTTTGCCCACTATTAGCTTGTTTCTGTTGGATAAGTGCACAAGAAATCTATAAACCTCATTATTTAGCCCTAGAAATAAACATTATACCTTTACACTTGAGTTACTCCAAGGATCTCCCAGCCATCTTGGGGGAATTGCGTTGTAAAAGATCTCTAAACAGGATGCCAGGCTTGTCATTTGCAACAGGAATATCAGAAGTCTACCCTTCTCTTTCCAAAACTGGAATCTAGAGTGACAACTAGCATAATTTAAAGCAGGTTAAGGAAGAGACTCAGTCTCATTTTCCCAAGGAAAACCTTTCACTCTACCCTGATAACTCCATCACATTTCTTAGGTAAATGGCTTTTCATATTACTGCGTCTGGGGTCTGAAAAAACAGGTACTACCCAAGAATTTCTTTGTGTCACAGAATATCTTACTTTTTTTATCTCTCCTAGTATGTCTGAAGCTCATCGGTTTTGCTAGTTCTTTAAACAGATGTATGATTTGTGCTGCCCTTTCTATTGATAGGACAGTGCATCATTTTCTCTTGTTCTGTCTTCCCTATCAAGCTGCTGGTGTTGGTGTGACATATCCAGTGTCTAGGGCAAGACAGGCTGTTTTCCCATTTTCATGCTGTATATTTGTACACAATTGTGACCCCCATCTGTCCCAGAAAGGATTCCAGGGTTTTGATAAATATTTTAGGAGAATAAAATAATTTAATGTTGCTGTTCTTTCCAGGAAATATTCAAGTTCAGAATGTTATACTCAAATGAAAGACAGGAAAGGAGAGGAAAAAATATTGGTTTTTTTGAGCTGTGCAGATTCAAAGGAATAAACTTTCTGTTGGTCTAAAGTTTGTTGACAGACCACTAATCTCACTAAATCTGCCATAGGCAATTCATAATTTGCATTGGAGTCTGTTTTCTGATTTTGGAAATTGTTGATTTCTGAAGATAAGCAAATTTTGTCACTATTCAATCTTTGCAGGAAGATGATATGCGAAGAACTTCCTCTATAAAGAAAGAGTCCAGCTGTGACCTTCTGATCAAAGCAAACTGATCTGTGAGTTAACTGTGTCAGTTCAAGTAGATCCCTCAGATCACCTGCTGATCAAAATGGTAGAATTTAAGGACAAATTAATTTCCACGTAACCTAAATACTGCATCACTTTCCAGGAGGCATTGCACTCCCTTGTGGGAATTTCAGCTACCTGACTCTTGACTATTGGCAGTCTGCCGCCATTTAATTACATCTTTACAGATTAATCTGCTCATAATTTTTTGCTGTACTTGAGTAAAACAAAAGAGTCATTCAAGTTAGGTGACTGGGAGAGGATTTGAGCTCTAAACTTTCCCAGTGGGATACAATTATAGAAATACATGGAATTTGCACAATCCCTTAGAATGGGAATTGTTGACTCAGTGGTGAGAGCGCTCCGTGGCTTACAGGCTGGGCCATAAATTCAGGGAAAATATAGAAAATTGGGTAAAACAAAATAATGCTAAGTATTGTCTGTCTAAACTGAATTAAGATTTGGTGAACTGGTGGCCTGTGTCTAAAAATGAATAGTGTCAAAAGACTTTGGGGAAGACAGAAAACTTTCATACACCATAACCATGTAGCACTGTAGCAGACAGGAGGAGATGGAATCAGTAAATCTCGGGGCTCTTCTGATTTGGTCTTGGTTAATATTCCTCTTTCCAGCTGGAGATTGGACCAGATGACCTCCAAGGATCTTGTTCAACCAGATATTCAATGATTCTGTTAATTAAGCACAAAGATTGGCTGAGAGTGTCTTTGTTCCTAAGTAGATCTATTAACTTATCGCTAAATGTGTGAAATACAACAGCATATTTGCTGCCTTTCTCCTTTCTCCATTGTGCACTTTAGAATGAAAAGAAAAACTTTTGTGGCAGTAACAGTAGCTTTAAGGAAAAACATAATCCCAGATTTTGCATAACCCTCCTTTAAAACCTGCCCAAGGAGGACACTGCTGTTTCTAACTCCCTTTAAAGTCTTTTCTGGTCACCTTATTTGACAATGGGGGAAATAGAAGACATAAGAGGAAGACTTATTAACCACTTTAGACAGAAGAAATCCCAGGCTTAACAGGCATAATAGAGAAGTCAGTGACTGAGTAATCACCAAGACATCGACAAATTAGCTTTCAAAGCAAACAGAAGATTGCAGTGCCCTGTATTATATTGGAGCCTATCCTTCAGCAGGCCATCTTTGCACCTCCTTTTCCATCTCCACCTCTCTGTTTATGTACCATACATGTGTATGCTCTGACTAGTGCAGTCATCTGGCTTTAAAGATGTCCGAGTGCGTTTGCATAATGTCCAATTACTCTTTTCTAAAACTTTTATAATCAGCTTAGCTCTGCTCAATGATACTGATTAGACAACCTTCATGTCCGCTGTTATCTTAATTCTCTGTAGGGCAGGCAACTGCCTCGAGGGAAGATATAACATTGTGTCTCTACCTATTTATGCCAATTTGACTTGCAGCCTAAAACTTCCTTAGCTAACAATTCAGGGTCAGATTTTCAAAATTAAACCAATAGATTTTTAAGCACCTATACTTATGCTTGTCTCCAATTAAAAAATTTACTGAACAGGACAGTTTTACAAGAAGATCTTCAGAAGTAAAAATGAGTGATATGTACCAGCTAATAGTGAAAGACTTGATTAGAGCTGCTTGATATTAGGTTCTGTTTAAGCCTTTGAAAATCTCTTACTTAACAACCTAATTCCAACTGCCAGTTGTTATTTACACTTGTGCCTGTTCCCCTCTGAGTGCTGAAGCAGAAGTTCTGTGCTGAGATTGAATAAATCAAAAGTGATAATCAGTTTTCAGGCAGAGCAATATGACTTGTGCAGACTGAATTCACATGCCTGAAGGGAGATTTACAATAGTTCCATCACAGTTTTCTTTCATCAAGAAAGCGAGTAAAGAGCTTGGAAAGAGCTTGCGAAGAGAATGGCAAAAAGGCTGTATACAGACGTGGCTGTTCATTGGCACTGTTAGCATTCCTGGTTCTGTAGCCTGTGCCAAACGGACTTGGGAAGGGCAGGCAGCTCTGCACCAGACTGCTGGCTCACAAAAAAAAAATTTCAAGTCTTAGGACCTTATTTCCAGCATTCTGCCAAGCAAAAGTAATCCATGCCCAGTTTAGCACCCTCTGAAGACATTATAAATTACCAGCTAAACGCTTTCACCATATCTAACACTACACAATCAAACTGCAACAGAAATGGTATCTGAAATGCACAGTAAGAGTCAGTCAGACAGTAGCTGCCTGAGTTCCTACTGCTCTTTATGAAATGCAGTGAAAAGAAAATAAGCAGTAAAGGTCTGATATTTTTTCTCTGCTGGTGAATACACAGCTGCCAATACACCTATGCTACGCTTCCTTATTTTGTTTTTTTACTGTTGTTCTCTTTTTCTGTTTTGGGGCATCCTTGAGAGTTTCAGAGTTGGAGTCAAATACAAGTCACTTGATGGTCATTGGATAAGTTATATCTAAATTAACACATGCTCTAGACAAAATTAAGCAGCCTGTGGCAATATTTTTGTGTAAATAGGTGCATCAATACATTGTGTTTTAAGACTATTCATCAAGCCAGAAAGATGAATGAACACAAACATCTTCACGCTCATAACACAATAGGTAACTTATTTAGGACAAGAAGATGTGTACAATAAAGAGATTTATTTCATGACTAAAGCTAAAATTAAATTCCTGTTAAAATATTTATGTAGATGTAGCTGAAACATTCTGCTTAGAGATAAATCAGGGGCCTTTGGCATTTCACAGACACACAATTCCAATATTCTTCTGCTGCAAATTTAGTGCTTACAAGATGTTAATGGCAATTCAGTTTTCAGGACAGTCTCTGCAGATTATTTTTGCTCAGCAGGTA
The DNA here is from genome assembly GCA_013399945.1 of Ploceus nigricollis. Classification (NCBI taxonomy): domain Eukaryota; kingdom Metazoa; phylum Chordata; class Aves; order Passeriformes; family Ploceidae; genus Ploceus; species Ploceus nigricollis. Next base: position 400,354 of record VXBC01010933.1, read on the forward strand.
GTAGGGATTTGCATCCATATTTCAAATATTCTTCTATCTCATTACCGGCTTCTTATTTCTTTGTGACTTATACCTCTATAAAATCTAGCTTGCACTATGGGAAATGTAATTTGAAAAAAGAAAATTCTGTGTAATGAACATTTATCATATTCTTTCTTACTTTTTCCCTTTTTAGGCTTTTTTTTCTAGAGACACTGGATGAAAGAATGACACGGCATGCTTAATCAAAAATTTAAAAAGAAAGAGGAAAAAGGAGTCTTTTCTAAAAATTAAGCACTTTAAAAGAGTTTTAAAATATCAGGATACTTCTCTCAATATGATACTCCATTTTAAGTGATAACATTATTTGTTCTATTGCCTTCCTTTGATTAAACTGGGATCTTTAAATAATATATGTACACTGGGAAGCACGTTTGCTTGGGTAAGTTAATTTGTAAGAGTTGTAATCAGTACAAATTCAGTAAGTGCTTTTTGTAATATGGCTGAATGCAATGAAGTGATTTGGTATTCATGCAGATGTCATATGTAATTTCAGAGCCGTTACACTGTAATTTTGTAGCACTTAATAGAAATTATGGTGGTGTCAATTTTGTCGCTGTAGGTAAGGGGCTCTTAGGGCTTCTCTCATAAATTTCCAGCTCCCTCTCTTCAGGTGTTTATGATATAGTGTAAAGTTAAAAGCACCAGCCTAATAAAATCTGGTTATAATTGATCAAACCCTGAAGAAGAGATGGACCAAACCAGCAAAACTTTAAATGTCTAGTTCAAGTAAAAATGCTGGCACTTTTGGTTCAAACTGTGATAGATGCAGAAATTCAGATGTACATTAGGTTTCTGGAATCTTTCTGCCTCATCTTATGCCCCGCTGCACTCAGCACACAGTATTCCAGTACAATGGAATGCTAGCCAAAGTTTGCTACCAGAGCTGGTCACAGTTTGGATTTCTAGTCCTTCAGCATCTCTATTGAAAACCTTTTTCTTTTTGATCATTATAATACTCCTCACTTCTTTCGTGGAAAGGAAATAGCATGTTTGCACATTGGCATTTTTCTTTTCCTTGAAGCAAAGGTATTGAGGGAAAGAAATTCCCTTTTCAGATAGAAAAGAGATTAGCTGTATAACAAAAAAAAGTGATACAATATTTATACTTGGCATTTCTAACCTTTAGTTTTTGGGCCTGGTGTTGCAGGTGAGCTAGAAAAGCAGCAGAAGGGAGAGGAGCATTTCACCATGCTTTGTTTCACTTGTTTCCGTGCCTCTGGGCGGTTTGCAGCGCTTTCAGATCTTATGTGAAGGCTAAGCTCTGAAGTACATATAAGCTCTTAACACATGGTCTGCTCCTCGTGCCCTCTGCAAGCAAGGTTCTGCAGAATAAAAAAGATAATTTTATAGCTTGTGGCACACCAGAAGATCTTTTATATCCACGGCAAAGCAGAGGAAGTGTGAGATGTTTTATACTGTTCATGCCATGCATTTATATTCTCAGTTGAAGAACCAAGTAAATAATTTAGTTCTGCCATCTCTTTTGAGATTGGTAACCAATAAGTACTGAACAGATGAGGCTAAAAAGAAATTTCTGGTGCATTTTGCCTACTCAAACAATCACTAAATACCAATTTTTTATTTATTATCAGCTTAATTGAAAGCTTTGCTAAAGCTGTGAAGGCTTTTCCACTCTATTGCCATTCAATAGAAAAATAAATGCTGTAGGAATTTTCTGGAAGTCATACATTTATGCCCATATAAGTTTCTCTAGTACATAATAAAAAAGTTAAGGGCCTCCTGAAGTGCTATTCTGGTTTAAAGTGGATTGTATGCAAACTAAAGTTTCAGACAGAAGCACAAGTTATAATTCTTATTCTGTTTTGACAGCACTGGTTTGCCACACCATATTCACCTCAGATTTTAAAAGTGTCCAAACTAAACATTAAGAGTACATTCAGTTTGAAGTTTAATGTGACTCAGAATCAAGCCTCTTTTCTTATCATATTCAAGTCTGATGAAATATAGAGTAATTTTGAGACGCAGAATATTAATCAAATAGCACTCTGCTTATGTGCTATCAGTAAGTGGCCCTGGATGGAGCTAAGGTACTCAGTTGTGTGTCATTTTTCCTGGACAGGTTCATAGAGAGTCATAAGAAATTCCACCAGGAAAGATTTTGTCAGTCTGTGACTGGAGACTTTCAGCCAGGTGAGCAACCTACACATTTTTAATTAATATTTACCACTGCATAATAAGACAAAAATACACTAATCTTTAGTAATGTTTTAATTCAAGCAGGTCTTATTGCTATTCAGCATAATTGGTAGATAAGATGTAAGAAACCTCTGCAGGAAGAAATGCTGTACTGTGCTCTTCACTAATCTCCATTTATGCCACTCAGACTTAAATTCTTTGCTCTATAATAAACTGCATTTCTATTTCACATTATTTCCTGTAGTCAAGTTAAATTCTATCATGGATTCTAATTTTACAACATGTTTTGAAGAGATAACTATACATATAAATATATTCCTTCTGCTGAAAGGTCTGTTACCTTCTCCTAAACAATTTTTGAATTCTTTGCCTCTCCATGGCAATGAATTCAAAAATTGCTTAGGAGAAGGTAAAGGAATTTCTTCTTCTTTCTTCTTCACTGTCCTCTCACATCTCCTTCCAGAATAAATCCCATGGAAAAAGTTTGAACACATTGGGAATTGAAACTTGATTTCAGTGACACAATGGGATTCACCTTCAGGAAATGGTTTGCATCAATCTCCCACAGGAGATTTAAAGAGACAAGTAATTGAGTGGGGTCTTTTCAGGTTGCAACATATGGGATGGCCCAGAAGATTAGCAAAATGCCAGTGAATTGGCTGATCCATTCAGGGACATATTGGCCCAAGCTCAGACAGAAATAAGCCCAGCATCACCTGGGCTTTTCTGGTTGAGAAATGGCAGCAAAAAACAAGAATGCAAGAAGTATTTCTCACTTTATCATTCATGTTGCTTCTAAACCTCTGCTGCTTCCTCTCCACTTTTCTGAGGTAGGGAACTTTAAGAATTCTTTATCCATCCACACTGACCCACATCCTTCAGGACCGTGAATTCCACCAGTGCATGATCACTGCAGCCCAGGCTGCCTCTGATCTTGATGTCACCAACTACCTTGCGTTGTTCCCCATCAGGTCCAGCTTTGCAACCCCTCTGGTAGGCTGTCTCTTGCCTGACTGAAGAAGATATCCACAGTGAATTCAAGGAGTTTTTTGGGTTGCCTACAGCTTTCTGTGCTGCTTTTCCATCTGACGTCAGAGTGGTTGAAGTCCCCCAGCAGGATGAAAGCCTGTGAGTGTGACGCCTCCTGTACCTGGAATAAGAAGGTTTCTTCAATAGCCTCTCCTTGAATACATAGTGAATCCAGGAAGCTTAGCAACTAGAGGTTCAGAGCTGTTTGATGGACATCAGAGGAAAAAGGGGAAGAAGCACAGTGTTTTAAAAACTAACTACCATCATCAAGCAAAGCATGACTCACAGCTTCAGGCACTGAGTATTGCTGGCTCACTAACACAGAGAGCTTCTCTTCCCTGAACTGAACAGAACCAAGTTTGGAAAGCAGTAGTCACTTAACCAGAATGGTTAAATATCTGGAGCAAAAATAGTGCATTTATGTTTAGGAAACAGTACACAACAGAATTTCTGTCCCATTACTGACTTGACACAACCTTCTGGAAAGAAGGAGGAGCTTTGATTAAGGTGCTTAGGATCCAAGTGGGCTGACACAAACTCACCTAAAGGCTGGTGTCATTCAGCCACTAGTGTTATTCTGTGGGATTAAACTGAGCAGGTTTCTGGCTGTTCATATGCCTAAATCAAAATTTATCTCCCTCCAAAGAGGGAGAGGAAAAAAAGGCCAAACACTTTCTTTTCAAACGTATTAACACATTTTGCATGAAAAAAAAATTAAAATACAGTCAACCTTGCAAAAGACCCCACAGAAACAGAAAAGCTTTTTAAAACCTCTGGTTATGAGAAATTATGAACTGAATACTTATTTCACAGTTAAAAGTAAATATTTTCTGAGACTGTTTTCAAGTTGAACAAATAGCATTTTATAACACCTTGCTCATAATATTTGCATTATATTTTCATGTATCTAGCTCAAATATAATGATATGAATCATTTAAAATTAGAATCCTTTTCAGTACAGAGCCAAAACTGACACCTAGTCAGCTTTATGGGGGATTTAAGAACAGATCACAGGATTTAAATGACAGGTGAACATATCTTATTTAGAACAATCAGGGAAACAAAAAGAATTGTATCAAGAAAAACTGTGCTAAAATTTACAGAAAGTTCTGAGAGATAGGCATCCTGACTCTGTGGGGTCATTTTCTGAGTGCATCATAACATAGAAATGAGAAAATGTTGAATTTAGGAATGTGCTGGCTTGGTGAATTAATGCTATGAGAGCATATACCATCAATATGGAGAGACTTGGGCCACAAAGAGGTTGATTAGGAGACAAGAGAAAGTGGCAAATCAAAACAGAATCAGAGTCTAAACAAGAAGACAAATCAGACAGCCCATTAGAATCTAAAAGTTTCTTTGAAAACTGTTTCCTTACAGTCAGAAAACTGATTAAATGAAATTTATCCAGAAAATACTTTGTTTCCACAGGCAGAAGCTGTAGCTGACATTTATCCTGTTCAAGATTAGTAACCAAAAATATAATCCTTTGGCACAGTTTCTTTATCATTTCATTCATTAGCTGTTGAAGGTAATTGGTCGATTAGTAGTGCCAGATGGGATTCCAGTGGGGAACAGGAAGATAATTCTTCTTTTATTTATTTCTGCAAAGACGTGTGTGTGTGTTAGAATCATGATCCCTATTAAAACACACAGATGTCTTTCTGTAGACTTGTCTCCTTGGCAGAGTCTATCAGAATTTATATGTAGTTAGGAACAGTGATCCTGGTTGTTGTCTTCTACCTTTTCAATGTTAACACTCTAGCTACTTGCCACCATCATTTTGAACCCAAATACAAAAACAATGAATAAGATTTATTGGCCCTATCCTGTCAACCCTTCCCTATTGGAGCTTTTATATCTTCTTTGGATTATTAATGTTAAATAAAATATGGTAGTGAAAAAAAATAGTATTTTGGGAAAAAAGACACCACATCTAGATGAAAGAAGAATAATTTTGAAATTTGCACGCATGCAGAAACAAATGGATGGCCTTTTCTAGACTGAGCTATTGGATAATACCAGGGGGGAAAAATCTATCTTCAGAAAGTAATGTGGAATTTTTTAAACTAGCTATTGCTGATTTTTTGTGAATCAGCTGCCATCACAATACAGAGATAATTGTGATAGAGCAGCAAATGATCTGCAGCTATTTACTATGAAACATTAGGTCTTCCATTAGCTTCTAAAGGTTTCTAGCATTTGAGATGTGTCCTTTCATGTTCAGTTCAAGCAGGGGTTCAGTTCAAGTAAGGCTTTGGAGATGCCCTGATATACCTGAGATGCCCACAATGTTCTGGGAGTAGAAGCCATACACCTGCCTGGAAAGAGATCTCAGGGCACCCCAAAGCACCTCAGGTAGCACAAGAAACCCTTCTTTAGACAACATATAAAAGCCTCTGCAGTCCTTGGGCAATAATATATGAATCACCCTTGAGTTGCTTACTGATACAGCAATGAATTCTTTATGGTCATTTGAATTCCTGGCTGTTCATGCTCTGTTTGTGAAAATTACAATTTCTTTTGTGGTAATTCACTGAAAGTCACTGCCTGACAAGTAACTCACATATTTCTTTATGCAGGCATGCAAGCTCTCTGTTGAAACGGGCTTTGAATTTCTCCATCTAATCCAAATAATTTTAATAATTACCTCTCACACAACTTTTTGTATTTAATTTATATTTTAGCTTCATCTTCATGTCACTCAAGTGTTTCCTTCAAAGATAAAATATCTTGCTAACAAGAGACTATTTTTTCCTCTTCCTCAAGCTGTAATGTTCTTTAGGTATTTCCATAATCTGATATTCTGCAGCTAATGTTCATTTACATATCTGCAGAGATCGTGGTAAGGAATTCAACAGAGCTTGCAGCTAAGGCATCCATTTCCTTCAATCAGGATGGAAAGGAAATTGCTTGTGGGATAAGGTCTATTGCCGATCCTCAGAACTATGCCAAATACATGCTGAAAGTAAACGGTCACCTAATTTTGATGCATTCCCTCATTTGTGATATCCGACGCCCTGCTCAAAGCAGCCTGGAAAGGTTAGAGGCCACCTGTCAAGTAAAGAGGCTGATAATTGCTGCTGTATTACACTAAAGGAGCCACCGGGGCTGAGTTCTGCATGTGCATGGCAAGTCATGTGCCTCCCTGGTGCAGCCCAGCTGGCATGTTCATTGGCTGAGGGGAATTTCTCATCTGCCATCCATGATGATAATCACAGATGGGGAAATTTGTGTTACTAATAAAGAAATTATAAGAGGAATATATGCCATTTATTAAAAGTGTCAGTTTAAAAGGCAGCAGATATTACAGTAATACATCACTTCTTGACCCCAAAGTCTATTACTGTGCATGCTAAGAAAAGATATTTCTATTCCTTCAGGCTTTCATAGCACTGTGCCATTGATTTAACATTAAATGTGATTAGTTAGCATTTTGCTTCTTTCATATGGCTTGCTGCCAAAAAAAATTTAATTTTTGTGCTTAAAGTGAAGCAAATCAAACTCCCACCACACATTCTGAAAGATCAGCTGTATATAAGATAATCTGTAAAATAACTTCATTCTTCATTTTTATGCTAGATTATTCTTGCTTTAAATTAACATTGCATTGTAAGGGAACAATTGCATCCTCTCTCTTGGTTCTCAGAAAGGGGCTGTATCATGGGATCTAGAGATAAACCCCCAGAGCTCAGTCAGGCAAATACTTCTGCAAACACTGCTCCTCCCAGGTTTGGCTTCCCCTGCTCAGGCCACAGGAGGGGAAACACAAGCACTCTGCATGTCCTTCACAGCAAAAGCACCCATTAACTTCAGCCTCTTTGACACAGGGTCATTCTACTTCATGGGTTGATTTTACAGTATAGTGAATCAGGAAGGGTTCTTATGATCTATCCCCAAAAAAGACATGATGCCTACAGTAACAATAGGTAACATGATCGATTTTTAACTGATAAAGCAACTTATTTTTTCCAAAGTGATTTATGACCCTGTCTGTGTCTCAGGTAGTGGATTCAGCTGTTTGTGATCCCAGACATAAGTTTCACATCACCAGTGCATAGATAACCTCCTCCACCTTACCTGCTGCACAGCCTTTGAAGAGGCTCATAGTTGGCTAGAGTGATGCAGTGGCTGTTTGACTTATTTGTAGATGCCTTTTCTGTGGAAGACAAAGCCATACCTTCTTATCCCTGAGAAATCTTGTAATTCCCTTATAATCTTCCCTCACTTGTTTTATCAACATCCTGAGAACACTTGAGTTTATGGATCTTGAAATTAATGTTGGGGAAAGCAGCACTGAAATTAAAAAAAAAGTCTTCACCGATAGATTTTGCTATCACTAAATTACTGTTTTGAGCAAACCCTGCATCAACCAGAGCTTTTATTTCAAGGTGATAGTCAGCATTTGATGTGAATCTACCTGGCCCAGGAATATGATATATACCTAGTTTTCAGGATGAGATAATATTATCTTTGGGAAGGGGATTGTGATCTTAGGTATAACATTCTTTGACTTTGGGTGAGTTTTCTACAGCCAGGGTGAGAGGAAGCAAAAAGGAACAAGAAAAAAATATTTGTGCACTTGTGCATGTGTTGACATATGTATAAGATAGTTTACTTATCTGTTTGACTTCAAAGTTAGCTCAGTGTCTTGCTACAGGTTCTGCACCAGATTTCTCTCCTTAATTTGGTGCTTTTTGGTGCTTAAAATGGTCTTGGACACGGCAAAATAGTTATAAAAAACCTCCTAGCCAGATTTAATTTCAAATGGACCTTGGCCTTCATTGTAAATTTACATACTCTGGCAACAGCCCTATCTTCATCTCAAGTGCTTCCACCTCATTTGTCAGGAGTTCCTTATTCAGCTGGACAGGCCTCCTGTCCCTTTGGGTCACTTGCTTGCCCATGGGGATGCACCATTCTGAACTTCTGTATAATACCTGTTTCTAGTTTTCCAAAACAAGAAGGTGGGCTAAGAGTAGCAGAAACTCAGAAAGAAGGCAAGAAAATAAATTGTGTATTTCATTAGCAGATACTAAAACTTCACTGATATTATTGCTGCATTTTTTTCATACTCTGGTAATCACTGTTTTTCTCACAGACACATATATAAATATGAAACTAACCAGAGTATCTGGTATTTTGTTTTAAAGTTTTTATGCACAGTGTGCAGTGGAACTTGATGACATGAGTGTGGCTCTGACATTCACACTGTGCAAAAACATGACAAGCTATTACACCCCTCACAGTCACAGCCTGCTTTGTCTTTAAAATGATGATGATAATCCTCCTTTCCCATTCTGAACCTTTCTGATTTAGGCAATAAAATTTTTTTTGATATAGACTACCCATTAATTTGTGCTTGTTCAACACAGCCATCTCTACTGAGACTGCCACATTTCTAATAAACAACAATAATGAGACAACATATACTAGGTTTGTGCTGACAAATACACACCTTCATTCTTATTCCTTACAAGTAATGCATATTATTACGTGTTTATCATGCCAGTAGCACATTTGAAATATGCTTCATGCCAGAATTATACAGATAAAACCTTTACATCAGTCTTCACAAGGTCATATGTTTTATGGAGATAGATGGAAAAACTGTTGTCTTTCTTTTCAAATTTGTCATGACAATTTATGAGTTAATTTCTGTATTGTATGAAATCTTTTCCTGGGAAGTGAGCATTAAAGAACCAGGCAGGTGGCATTTTACAGACCTATAGGATACATAGCTGCCTATGTAGGCAGCTGAACCTACAGTCAAATGAGAGATGAGAGCAGCAAAAAGGTCGCTCTTCTTTCGCAGTATTATAAATGGATAAAGTTACTCTCTACATGTGAAATTTCTTTCAATCCAGGGAGCAAATCAGATTAGAGGCTACAATAATTCTTTCTGGATGAAATCACATTCTGTCCATAGAAATGATGGATTTTTATTGCTGAATGCTGCTGTACAGACATTCAGCACCGATACCATTTTAGGGGAGACCTTTGAAGGCTAAAGCGTTAGGAGATGGTGTTGGACTGATACAGCCCACCTGTTCTTTTCAAAACTGCTTCTCAAGTACAAGATGAAAGCCAGGGGAAAAAGACAATGAAGCTTCAAGAATAACTCCACTTAATAACAAGTCAAGCAAAACAATCGTCTTAAAGGATTTGTTTGTTTGGGTTTTTGTTTATCCCATGGAAGAAAGTGAAAAAAACAGGCTGAGTTTTCAGGACAGTAAGTTGGAGAGCTTAGGCAGACTTTGGAAAAGCAAGGCATGGACAGGCTTTGCCCTCTGTTTAAAGGATTTTCTTTTAATATTACTCATAATTCTCTTTTGAGTAGGAAGAAAATGGCCTCAAATTTTGCTAAATTAATAGTCTTAGGCATATGAACTGCTCAGATAGCAAATTTCTAATTAAATTGTTAGAAAATTACAGTAATTTAAAAATATATTAGAAACCCTCATTAATCTGATCCAAAAATCTTCACCTCATGCAAATATTGCATATGATGTCAGTAACTTTTAAAATTGTGTCTTTAACCAAGATGTTAAAATTATTTAGAGCAGGATTTGTCTTGCTATTACTGGCTTATATAATACAAAGTACTACAGATGTATTATAATGTCAATAAGTCTTAAGAATATGACTGTCCAAGCTCTATGTATATATGTATCTCTTCTGTCCTCTTTTGGTTTATATTTCTAGCTAAAAAATGAATATGCTTTGGAAAAATGGCAGGAGATAAGAACAGACAATGGACTAAACTCTTCTTGCCAATCTTGCATTTCTATCTTATTTTCCCCCAGAGAACAGTAAGGATGAGGCACCAAGGACAAATCAGTATAATCGGAGAAAGTACCAGCTGTAAATAGCTATACATACAAACACAAAATATATCTGCCTTTATTTGTCAGTTTTTCTCCTCCAAATTTGCAGAGTTAAGGAAAACAGTCAGAAATGTTTCAGAATAGCACTCACATGTTTTCCATTACTTGAGCTGTGAAAATATGTTGACAAAAATATTTTAGGAAACGAAGAACATTCTTCTTAAAAACATCTCATGCGGAAATTTCTATACGGAGTGGAAATAAGTGTTTTCTGATGAAAAATACAAACTTACATTTCACTAAAAGGTTTTTAAAATAGGGGAGTTTAAATTTTATGCAATAAATTTTAAGCATTTCAAATGGAAAATGCTTTTTTCAAATTTTAGCATGGTATCTCTTGTGCTTTTACAGAAAATTTTGGCTCCAAATTGGTCTTGTACTTTATCATAGATACTTGTCCTAAAAGGACCTGTGTGATTGAAGTTAAATAAACAGCAGCTATTTTATCAAAGATGTTCAGTGATGACCTGAATCCTACTTTCTTGTGTGAAAAATGTCTGTACATTTTTATATAACAACATGAAAAAAATGAAAAAGATCTTCTTTCAGTCACATCTATGAGCTTGTACCTGAAGCAGAAATCATTACACACCTGATTTTGCAGCTCATATTCACAAGAGTGATCCCATGAGTGTAAATAAAAACTACAGGGTTAACACCCATCTGAGAGAAAGAACGTTTCTGATGAGCTGCGCTCTGGCCACTTGGAGTGATAAGTAAATCTCTGCTGGATATGGTGGTGCTTTCTACTGCCTTCCTTTGCATTATCCAAAACCCTATTCCCACTGTACTTATTTTCAGTCATCATTTGCTAGTTATATGGCTACATTTTCACCTGTCCTCTTCTTTCATCAGCTAAAATCAGCAAGGGAAGTGATCTCTCAAGATGTCTCAAAATACAACCTTCTTAGCAGCTATCTTGTTACATTTTAGACATTTGAATGAAGGATGGTTTTGTTTATTAGTGCATACAGGCAGCTAAAATGGAAAAAGAAGGAGAAGATGGATGTGCCAGTCCACTGTAGCCAGCTGCACGAGGTAGTCTTAAGTGCCTGCTTGTTTCTGCTTAGCAAAAGCCACTGTGGAACCCAGGAAGAACAAAGGGCTTTTCCTTGGGAAAAACATGTGTGATAAGTGCCAAAGAAGACAAGAATCATTCCTAAGAATTGTATCTTTCCTTCCAAGAAGATGGTAGGTAGACTTCTGAGACTGCTTCCTTGATTTCTCTTCCTCACCACAAATGAAAAAAACAAAAAAGGAAGAAAACACAAGAGAACAAGAGAGACATTTCCCTACTGTTTTGTTCAGTTTCTCCTTCCATAAACTAATAATGACAAGGCTGACTCAATGTGTATCATATGGCCTGTGTAACAAAAGCCACTATAAGCACCTCTGATGTTTTGCTACTGAAAGACTAATTTAAACCTTAAAATGTACATGAATATGGAAAGGCATGTTTCATGTCAGTAGAAGTAAATATATAAATATATACATGAGTTAAATACATAAATGAGGTCCTCTGCTGAGGGAAAATAAATGTCAGCTTTGACTTGGTGGAGACTTTGTGTAATTACAAGGTTGTAATTAAGATTTTATGGTATTTGGTCTATAGTAGTTTTCTCTATTGTTGGAGAAGTCAGCACTTGTAGCACTGAGTGAAGGCCACTGTACCTGAGCTGTGCACTGTCCCATTCTCCTTTTAAAGCCTCGCGGTTGCACATGGCATGGATGATTTTCTGATTTCAATTTCTCTTAATTTATTCAATATCTGTGCCTCACTAGCTCTGAAGTCAACCGTGATAGTGGATACAACAACCAGTTTCAGCTGGCACATCTCCCAATATTCTTGCCTGTAAAGTATTCATTTAATGCCTCAGCTCTTTCATCACCTCTGTGACTTCAGTTCCCACTCGATCTTGCAATGCTGCAACTTCTTTGGCTCCCCACTCACTCTCACAAGAACACCAAAAACCTTTTCAACCTCCTGCTTTTTCTGCCCATCTATTAAAATTACTTTCCTGCTGGAGGAGCTGTGCATTTTCAAAGTTTACATCAATGCAGATGACAGCCTTTTGCTGAAACTGTTGTGAGAATCATGGATCAGTACATTGTGTGGAGTTGGGAAAAAACATTTCAAATCAACACCAGAGTTTTTCAGTGATTTAAGTGACTTAATTATTTCCTACTAGCTTACAAGGTATTATGAAAGACAAAAAATGCTATCAAACTCTTCCAAAACCTCAACCTCAATAAAATGTCTCTGTGCTGTTCATCTGAAAACACAATAATCTATGCCATATTTTAAAATTCCTTTTTTGTGTAGTACTAAATAAGTGGAAAAACACAAGACTGCATGAGTATGAAGCTGATATGAGCAACTGGCAGTGGTTCACTCACTCTTCTCAAAGGCAGTTGCTATAACAGATATTATTTACCAGACCCCAGTAGTACACCAGAAAACAACCTTTCTCAGAAGAATCACTGATCTTTTCATACTTTTCTTCTATAATTCAGCAGACTTGTGTTTTTGGGCAGGAGATAAACATTAACTTCTGTCCAACTGAAATAAAGAGTTTATGCAGAATATAAGCATAAAAAAGAATGTGCTACAGAAGATTTTTTTCAGAATGAACACGTCACAGTGATGTACAAGGTAGAATTTCTATTGCAATAGGACAAGAGATTAATATCCATGAAGATAGTAATTACTAGCCATGCAACTCTGGAGATAAATTAGTAACAGTGATTGCCTCAAGGGAATGTGACTTGTACATGGCTTTAGACTCAGTGTAGCCAAGGACTCCCAGACTTTTGACATTGCAGTAGTCACACTTAAAAGCACATTAAAACATCTGCTGTTGTTGCTGGTGCCTCTCTTGGTTCCATCTAGCTCATCAAAAATTAACCCAATGTTAAAAGAACTTGTTTATGCCCCGTATGGATCCTGCCAACCAGGTATCACTCACAGCATCTGAGGATGTTATTAACACACTTGTGGTCGTTTTCATAACTTTGTGTATATGTCTTCTCTCCTCTTGGAGAGAAAAAATTATATAGATGTACTTACACCTATTTAACTCCTCCGTGTGCATAAGAATGGTCATAAATAATGGAAAAGCAAACAGGAATAAATAATATTTACAAGCCATATGAAGAACCACAGAATGACAAAGATTGGTAGGGGCACCACATTCCTAAAATACCTAACTAGGTACATCAGCAGAAGCAGAAAGTGGAGAAGCATTTAAATTTATAAGAGATATGACAAGCAAGTGAGAGGTCAGTAGCACAGCCATTTCCTGAGATATTAACCTGACATGACTAAATTGACACTCACTTTTCAGATTAAGGGCTTAATGGAAATAGCAAATGGCACAACTTTAATCTTGACTTGAGACAAGTAATGAAAACAGAAACTGCCTGAGACTTAACCCATTCTTCGAGTTGTCTTAAAACTGTAATCTCAAAATCCTCTTTAGATGATGGAGTTTGTAAGGCTGGATATAGTAATTTCTAATGGAATTTTACAAGCCATTAGGAATGCATATACCTCAAGAGAATGCCACATGTCACAGCCTTTTTCCAGGCTGAAAAATACTTAGGATTATTGTTATTTTGGCCATCTTTCTCATTTTATCTCCTTGTCCTAAAATGTAATCTGTTTCTGATCTTTGCTATGCAGGTTTTTTATTCCACTTGGTATCAGAATGTCACATTATAGGAAAGAATGATCTGTTCACATCTATTCTGTTCCACTTCTCTGAGCACTCAGACCTTGATTAACTTGCTATAAAAACAATGAGACTTTCCCCAATGACTCTGATGGGAGCTGAGCTGGGCCCTAACTCATTACAGAGCCACAACACCAAATTCTTTGAGACAGAGGTAAATGTTCCTGATTCTTTCCCACCCTGAAGCTCTTGATGCAGAAAGATGAGAGTACAAATAATAGCAATATTCTGAGAATCTTTGGAGACTTTTTTCAGAAGTGTCTTTGTGGGTTGTCCTTTGCCCTGAAGACAACAACAAACACTGTCACACAGTCTCCCACCCAGCGAGTTTTCAAGTTCTGGATATCTTGCTTCCCGTTCTTAAAGAGTTTACTTCTTCTTTAGTTTAAGTAAATTCATGCTGGAGCTACATTTTACTCTCACATGCCACTCTGCCCTGGCTTTGGGGCTCTTTCACCCTTTAGTGTTTCCCAGGACTAAGCACCTGCATGCAAGAAAGCTGAAGTAATTAGCTCCAAAGTATGTTTTCATGGTGTCTGCATAAATCTGGCATTTGCCACACCAATTTGTTTTCCTATCTGAAGTCCTTATTTAAATTTTCATCAGACAAAAACTTTGTCAAGCTTAATTTATGGGTAAAGAAATGACAGGCAAAGAAATCTTTGAAATAATAATAAAAAGATTAATAATAGTACTTAAAAAATAGCACTACAGCTTCAGTGCAGAACACCAGCTGTTGGTTGATAATACAAGTAGAAAGTTTCAGTAACACTGAAAAAGCAAAAAAAGAAATGCTTTCACAATGAAGATATTAAAAGATAATTAAATTTTATTTTAGATGTACATGTCTGTTAAGGTGAATTAGCGGTGGGAGTACTGTAATTCCTGAATTAACAGCTTTAATGAAGAATAAGAATGTGTTCATTCTGTTAGATCTGGAAAACTCAAAAGGATTTGTAATGGGACAGACCCATTTCAGATTTATGCTTCTAAACCAGTGGAGTCTTCATGGCATTGTATCAGCAACAGCCTGTCAAGAAGCAGAATGGAAGGCTGACTGTATACTTCATGCACAAGAACACTGACACAAAATCTCACGCAGACTTTTAAGTTCCTATAAATGCTTTCTGGTTTTAGATGTGCCTAAATTTCAGGAGCACACATAAAAGAATAACTATGTTGTCTCTCTTGTTTTGTAGAGGATCAAAAACATCCTTAAGCTAAATTCTGTGGCTGGAAAATGAGGCTGTTTTTCTCTCTTTTGGTTTAGCTTGTGGGAAGTTTTCTTCATAAAAATATCTAAAAAATGTGAGTTTCACAAATCTTGTTTCCAAGCTCTTTGACATCCTATGGAAAGATTCATCTTGTTTTTAACACACTAGCATAACATGTTCAAAATCTATATTCTAGCTAAGCAGCATGGTGTCATATAAAAAAAGAAGAAAAGATGTCTTCAATTATTTTTTTGGTCTTTTTACCTGTAATATTCAGACAATGTCTCTAAAATACTGGATTCTTTTCTTACTAGAAAATATATTTCTAATAGCTTTCTTTGGGAACACATTTTTCAGATCTTCCTTTTCTAAAGCTTAAGAACATTCTTCCATACCCTCAAGACAATGAAAAAAACATGCTTCATTATTGGCATGTGAAATAATGATTGTTTTCATACTGCATTACAGTTAAGGGAGCACACGACTAAAATGTAAAATCTGTGAAATAAAGGACTCTCCCCCAAATAATCTGTGTTTTCCTTGCTGTCCTCGTTTATTCCTTGATGATTTTTCTTTTACTTAATATTGAACTTGCCAAACTATTCAAAATATACTTGCCTACAGAGAAAAAAAGTAGAATCTTATGCAAATCACTACTTACTTCAGAATTCAACCTCTGATGGATTAGATGGAGCTCTTTACCTTTCTGTGTCCTGTGTGTCACTAAATGCATCTGCAAGGAAATTTTTGCAAATGATTGGCCATTGTGTTTTAGTTTGTTCTGTCAATATGTGTATGTAAAATGGAAACGTATTGTCAGATTATTTCCTATTTGCTCCAGATGACACCTCTGCTGGAAAGGTGTTTGTTGACTACAATGGTAAAAAGTAAAGAGAAAGAAATATAGCAATCAGCTTTCTGATTAAGTACCATGCAAAGTACCTTCTGCTAAATCTGGGTTACAATGATTGTTTTTTCTTATTGTTTCCCTTAGCAAAAACAGAAATGCATTTTTGGAAAATTTCTAAATACACTTGACAAACAATTGTTGAACTGCACACCAAACTTTTAGGGATTTAATGATCTACATTATAAGCAGCTCACTGAGGACATAATTCCATACATCTCCTTTTACACTCTCAAAAAAGAAGAAATTTTGACTTTAGGCAAAATGAATCTACTAAGCTCTTCATTTTATGGCAATATTAAAAAATATATTATTAAAGAAAATCATATTTATAGGAATTTGAGCATGCTGCTTCCTTAATACAGAAAATACAGTTGTAGCACAGTCTTACTGAGTGGGCCCCAGTCCTGAGAGCCTGCACATGGGTCTGAGACACCTGTCAAGTACCTCATCTTTGCCAGAAACTATCCACGTGGTGCCTTATAGTCAGATTCATTCTCAGATTCATATTTCAGGCTATTTTTATGTTGTTCCTTCAAAGCATGATTAAACTCAGCTCTCTGGTGCTAGAGGTGTGCTATGGTACCAAAGAGCGTTGCCCAAATGCTGACTGGCGGTGTGCCCCTCCTGCAGGCACCGAGGTGTCACACTGATATCCCAGTGCACAGAGCACACCTCCCTTTTGCTCCAGAAATTTTGCATTCCTGCAAAATGCAACATTTTTTTACGATGTTTACATAGGAAGGACTGAGATTTACTAAGGGAAAATCACATCTGAAAAACCTGACTCCTGTACCAAAAGGAATTCCACCGGAACACAAACTGTTCAACAACCAAATCTCCACAGGAGCCCAAAATAATCTAGATTGCATATTTTTCTGTGCCTATTAGCACTAATTAAATTTAGAGATGACTACTTGCAACCAGAAATTATTCTCTTGTGATTCTTTATGATAATAAAAAAAATTGAAAGACAGGTTTTTCTTATGTCATTATTCTGTCTTCTTTCAAAGCCAGAAATATTGCTTTCTAAGAGAGGTGGTAGTGCATTGGTTTGATGAGTCAGTTATTGAATAGAGCATGGAAAATCTTACAACATAAAATACAGGCATGAAATATCTCAAAGTGGAAGGTAGCTGCCTGCAGACAACTCAAAAATTAGAGACAGAGGATATACAGCTCATGCTTCAGCTATTGAGCAATATCATAGACCATGGTCCAATTGCTCCAAACCAGAAATCTTTCTGAAAAACTTAAAGTGAAATAAAAAGTATTTTGCAAAGGAAAAATGCAACGAATAAGCACTTTTTCAGTGAAAGTGTCACACTAAATAATTATTTCACTGAGACATTACACAAAGCCATCAATTAGTATTTCATAAGGCATTATGCATAATGTGAACAGTCCTTCAGTTGCAAATTTGAGGGGCATTTATTTAATATTGTTCAAAAGGAAATTATGCAATTTATTAAGTAATAATGATATTCAAGGAAGAGTGGTTTCAGCCTTGGTACACTGGAAATAATTGTACTCGATTAATTGGTATTTGCCAGTGATACTGAATACCCTCAGAATTCAAGTAATTTAAGACAGTTGGAATCTGACTAAGCCCCATTTAAAGGACTCCTACCAAACTTTGTTCCAAAAAAAACTTAGTTGTTTTTTTGTAGTAAAGCCATAAGCAATGCATGATCCACAGCAGCTAAACTTTCTTTAGGTCTTTTTTGTCACCTCTTCATATTTGCCCTCTAAATGCTTGTGCAATGCTTGCAATCTTTTTCCATGACAAATCTGAAATTTTCTTTTTGAGTACTTCTCCATTATCCCCGCCTCTTGTCTCAATTAATACAAATGGACTAGACCATTTTTTAACTAGTAAGAAAAGACTGACCTGTCTTATTTATAGAAATAGGGAAATTAAATATTTTATAGACAGACACATTCAAAATCTAGATGAAGAAGAGTTAATCAAAAGATTCACTCAAAATTATGTTCACTTATCAAATGTGAACTAGTTTAAACCCAAGATTTTCTTTAGATCAACTCTCAGTGTGGGAGTCCATAACAAAATTTATATCTTGGATTTTCTGCTCCTTTCAGGGGAGCTGAGGTCATGTTTTTCTTCTAACTTATTTTTAAAGGGTGAAAACAAGAGGGGGGGTGGCATTGAAGTAATCCAAAAACACCTTACTAGATATTCCAATAAAGAAAAAATATTTCCAAATCAAAATCATGATCAGTGTAGCAAAGCAAACTGCTAATCTGTAATTGTTGTTGTTGGACTTGCTCTGTGCACTTTGCACTTAACAGCAAAGTCTGTTTTCAGGATCTAAATGGGGCAAATATTTACATGTGGTTCTCATGGTTCTCTGGCAGTAGAATGAATAAATATAAGAAACAAAATCAAAGACAGACTGGCCACTACATAGTCAAAAAGATTAATCAACCACTAGCCAATGTGCAGAATTGAAAGGACACTAAGTGTGTTATTGAAGGAAAAAAAAACAGGGCTGAAAAAGTATATTGTAAAAACCTGTGTGAGATGCTTCAGTGTATTTGAGACCTAAAGTGAGGTAATAATCTCTGCAGCTAGGAAAAAGTTTCTGATTTTGCAAGCCAAGATTAAAAAATCTGCCATGAAGAAAGATATCCAGCAGTGCTCCAGCTAAGCTCATAAAAGAAGTTCAGGACTGCACAGCGACATAAGCTCTGACTCTCTAAGAGCAAGCAAGGAGTGCAAAGAGTGAAAATGAACATACTTCACTCCAGCTTGGAGGGTGAAATGGGTTGGAACATTGTAATTTATGTACCTGCTGAGCCCATACCAGCACAACAATACAAAAAAAAATTATCCATTGGCAGTGCACCAACAGCTCAGACTTTCAGGTTACTCCTTTCACTACTCCTGGCAGGGGTTAGATGATTTCAAAAGAGATGAAGAAATGGATTTGCAACAAAAAGAGTAACCATCAATGTGTTTTGAGGACCTTACTTACCCTTTTTCTTTCAGTGAAATCTATGGTTTTGATTATGATAAGCTGTCTAAGTATGCTCCTCTTTGGAGATGAGAACAAAAGGATTTTCATAAATAATCTCTAAAATCTAGTTGTCCCAATATGTACATACAACAAGCAGGGGTCTTTATTGCCTGATACACTGCACAGCCACCTCTGTATATGTAAAACAGGTGTCAAATGTAATCACTGTCACATGACAAAGTCCTCAATCACTGTCACATCCCCTCAAAGTCCTCACAGCTAGAAGCAACTTAAGGAGGACCATATGTCCTGTTCTGGAGTGCTGGTTGACTTTCCAATGCAGATCTCACTAGTCTGACTGCTACTGAAGCCTTTGAAAATATTCCAAAAGCCCCAGGACCATTGTGAATAAAGCCAAAGCCCTTGAAGGGAGGAGAAGCTGGTTCCTAAGACTGCAGGACTGGAAGGGATACCTCTGGCGCCTAATTGCCGTTCCCACTGTTGTAGGTAACCCTGTCAGACAAAGTCTGAAAAGGAGAGGAGCTTCCTATTGTGCAAGGGTGTTCCTTCCATATCCAGTGGCAGATCTCCCATAGTGGCAGAAGTCACTGGAAGTACCCATACAGGGCATATTTGGCCACTGGGGGCAGACAGCTCCATGGTGTGGATATTGCATGTGTCTGTATTTGGAGAAAGTCGGTGAAATGAAATACAGAGTCCTGAGGTTCCATGAATTACTTTCTCTAGGTACTTGGCAGCAGTTTTAGCGATCCACCACACAAAGCCATCAAATTCCTGGTGGCTTATGCAACCCAGCCCTGTTTTGTTAAACAGCAAGCCTTCTCCTCTTTTTGCCTCCCAAGAGCTCTCAGCTGGTTTCTCCAGAGCATGCCAGCTCCTGGAAAGAATACCCCTGGGAAGAATTCCTCCTCCAGTGCTTTGCAGCTAGAAGTGGGCAGTCACTGTGGGCCTGATGGGCACTGATGGTGCTTTGGCCTTTGCAGCTGGGTAAAACTTCCAGAGAGCCCTGATCTTAACCATGCTTCACCTTAGAATCACTTAAGAAGGCTTTTTATAATGTCTCATTATGGGTTGTATTTTTTCTTTTCCTATCAAAGTTAGTTATTCCTCTTGCTGATGGTGGAAAAGCAGCACCATACCCTTGCAGATAGAAAAACTAAGTCAGTCCTCCTTGAGCTTCTGTGGCTACTGAACATCTCATGTTTTTCAGCAACTGGAATTGTTTCTGCTGTTTTGATCAAATGTTCAAATGTGCAGCATTTGATGTCTTCTCTATTAGTGAATTGAAGTAGGAATGCCCAATAAAACTTGAGTATTGATAAAGTTGGGGAGACACTGTGAGTTTAGCAGCTCATTGATAGTTTAAATTACAGATCAAAACAGAAAGAACAGGTGAAATGTGATAATTCATGTTCATAAAGTCATGGGATACTATGCTGAAGTTTTTGATTTCAGTGAATACCCATTTTTGAAGAATTGAGCCAATGAGGTGGATAATTAGTCTAGAATATCCAGAAGAAACTACAGAGGAAATGTAACCCAAAATCAAAACACAAGTATCCTAATCATAATTTAACCGTGTAACTAGTGCCAGTAACATTTTTATACCTCACAAACCCTGTGGAAAGGTGACTTACACAACCTGGAGTTAGCAAGGACTAGGATAGCAAGTACAGGGTTTGGATAAACTAGGAGGAAAGAAAGCGGGCATTGGGAAGCAGCAATGTGTGTCTGTCAGAGAGCTCTTCCCCCCACTTCTGATTTAGACTCTGCTTAGGCTGCAGCCTTCCATGAACCTAAGGTCTCTTTGGTCTGAGTTCCCCTTTCCCAGCATATATGGGAAATTACATATATACATATTGATCATTCCTTGCCTTGCAGCATCACTGAGAGCCTTTGCTGGCTGAGCACACGGCACAGCTATGAGCTGAGGAGCCAAAGCAAACTGCAGAGCTCTTGGCTCTGAGCTCCTCCAAACAGCACGTGCTGCTCTGGCAAGGGGAGTTTTTTCTCTGCCTACTTACATTTTAATCTGATATCAAGATTTTCTTCTATGTAAAAATATGCTTAACAGCTCCATATCAATCAGCAAGTAAGTATGGCACATTTAGTAGTTATGACTTTTGTTACAGTGAAGAAAATCCAAGAGGTCATTCAACAGCACAGGAGTGATGTCAATGCAGAACTCCAGCTCTGCTTCTGAAAATCAGGCTGTAAAATGGAAAATTGATTAAAAATGTAAGATATACTGCTCTGATTATTGAAAGTAATATAAAAAAGCTGCAGCATATCTGTTTATAACAATTTTCTATCACAGGGGGTCCCCCTAATGGTTTATTTGTGGTGTTGGTCAATTAGTTTAAAACACGTATTTTTTTACTCTCTAAGAGGACAACATTTTCATCTTGTGCTATTTTTATTGCACTAACTGACCATTAAGTGTTTAAAATCCTTTGTACCAAAACATAATAGAGCACATCAGTGATCATTGAGCCATCCAGCTGGACTAAGAACAAAGACAGTTTAGAACTTGCACATCTTTCCCTGGGAGTGATGCAAGCACTGACCCCTCTGGCATTTAGTCCTTGCAAGGTCTGGGTGACTCCTCATCTTCTCAAGAAGAAAAATTCACATGGTTTCATTTAAGGGAAGCATCATCCTACAAGGATTCTCTAAAATGGTGGATACAAAGTCAGGCTGGGATGTGTTGTGAGTACAGCCAGGAACCACTTCCACAAAGTAACAGTCAACAGACAGTGAATCTTCTCCTCTTACAGGAGGGGGGTCTCATACCCTCAGTTAAAAGAGGATAAAATATACACTTGGTTTATCATCTGACACTCCCAGAGGGACAGAAACCTACCTGGATGTAAGGGTGTGGGAGAAGCATTGCTGTGGGTCTTTCTTCTGCTGGCAGCAGACCCTGCACTCCCAGCCACTAATGAGGTCTTGGGTCATGTGGGCAAAAATATGGGGCTCAGCTGTACATAACAAAACCAGCAAATTTTGGGAGACCAAGGAAGGAACAGGAAGTAAAATGGAAGGACAGGAACCTCTGAGACAATAATAAAAGTGTAAACCAATTATTTTGTGAAAAAATTATAAGTAATAAGCTTGCGTCTCTTGAACAGTGTTATTGATTTTTATAGGAAGCATGCCAAATTTTATGGGATACCTGTTTGTGAAGGATATGTAGTGGGAAAGGGGAGAATTATATATATGCAGTCATACTTCCTAGAAAAAAACATGCCAAATTTCATACTGGATTTGCTTTCCCAAGTCTATTTCTGTTTATTTTTTTATCATCAGGGTTAGTCTTAGTAAATCCAGGCATAGTATTAGTGTGTAGGCCCGAAATTGTTTTGAGTCTCTTATCTCTGCTTCATTTTCTACTTTCTTTTTCACCTGATGTACTTTTAGATACCTTTGATTTAGAAACATCCAAAAAAATGTTGTTTTCTTCCCTCAGGTGAGACAGATCAGCCAAGTATTTTAGTGCAGTTATAATAAATATGTCTATACTGCCAGAGGAAAACACTAACAATTAGAGGGAAAGTAACTTATATTCCAAGAGCAGTAAAAGTTTTAACCTTTTAATTCTGCACTCTTTTATAACTCTTAAATGTCACAGACTGAAATCACCAGAGTGGTATCAATTTATCAGATGAAGATACGAGTCCCTGAATTCAATTACTAATAGGCCTTCTCTGTGCAATTTTGAACCTATAGATGTACATTTTTTATACATTTTGAACCTATAGATATACATTGTTCAGTTCTTGAAGAAAATGGTCACCTTCACCCAAACTGCAAATAAATTTGCTTTTAAGCCATGCTTTTGAAAGAATTTGAATCCCTTGGGGTTCCATGGCATGGGTTTGCCTCTTAGCTTTGTTACAGTGAAAGTACACATTCTGCCAAGCCAAAATTCTCTAAAACTACCCTGATCCTTTAAATTTATTACTGGTTACTAACAGCTTCCCATGCTTCATTTATATATTTCAAGTTAGAACCAAGTATGCAATATGGAACAGGTCATATTTTTTAGCTTTTTTCTTTGCTAGATTTATAGTGTGAACTCCTGCATTAAAATAATTCATGATGGATAATAGAACCTCAAAGCATATGGCAAAATTAAGTCTCAAGAATGGCAACATGAGTAATTTCATAATAAAAAGATGAGGCTGCCTCCATAGTACTGATTTTTTAGAATATGCTCTGTCAGCTCACTTATTTATACCAGATAGTAAATTTTATCTTTTCGCATGCTTTCTTTTCTCAGCTTTTTATTATACTTATTTTACATCTTAAATATTTAACTTGCATTGCTACTTTGTTAAATATATTTTCTGACACCCAAAAAGCTATGGATTAAGCATTGCTATACATACAGCATAATAAAGAATTTTTAGGATACTTGAATAAAATCACCTTATAAATGCAGTAAAAAAAACTTTACATCATCAACAATATTATTATTGTTAAAGAAAGAAGTTAGCTTTCAAGATTTCAAAAGACTGTTCTTATTGAGTAACTTTCTCCCACAGTGTTCTTTTACAGTACACTCAAGAGTTTTGATCATATATCTTCCTTTAGACGTGCCTGAAGACGCCCTCATCAGAAAGTGAGGCAGCATTATTTGAACAGCATTGACATTGTGATTCATGTGTTGAAAGGCTATTTTGCCATCACTTGGGATAATGGACTCTGCAAACAACCATGATAGTTACTGAGACTCCAGAAAAACTCAAGGATACCCAGGGGGGAAATAGCCCCTTAAATCATGATGAATTATAGCTCATTGCTATCCCATGGGGGACCCAAGCTGGAGAAATCTGTTCTTGAAGGACTGTACCTCATGGAAGAGTGGCCCACTTCACAGATGTTTGTGGAGAACTGTTACCTCTGGGATGGACTGACATTAGAGAAGTTTGTGGAGAACTGTCTCCTATTGGGATGAACCCACACTGGAGCCAGGGAAGGATGTCTCCCCTGAGCAGCAGCAGAAACAATCTGTGATGAACTGACTTTAACCCACATTTCCTGCCTCCCTGTGCTGCTGGGGGATAAGGTAGAGCTGGAAAGGAGGGAAGGGTAGAGGTAAGGTTTTTTTAAGGTCTTATTTTACTTCTCACTATCCTGCACTGAGTTTGTTACCAATAAATTCAGTTACTATGCCTAATTTCAGTTTGGTTTGCCTGTAATAGTATTTGGTGAGTGATCTCTCTCTGTCCTTATGTCAACCCATGAACCCTTCACTATAATTTCTCTATCTTGTCCAGCTGCAGAAGGGAGTGACAGAGAGGCTTTGGTGGGTGCCTGGCATCCAGCCAGGTTCAACCCACTACAAGCTCTTAGGAAAAGAAGTGGTCAGAGACATGGAATTAAAAGCTAAAATATTGTGCCTCTTTCTAAAAATCTATGGATTTTTCTTTAAAAATTAATGCTCTAATGTAGTACAAAAGCCAAGGATTTTAAAATAGCAGAGAAAATTACATTTAGAAAGTGATGGGGCAAATGTTAGATCTCTTGAAATAGAAAAGGAACAAGTTTTCCATGTGACACAAATCAAGCATGTCTCATTACTTTCTCCACATACCTCTCTTTAAGGAATATTTTAAAACCAATACTCCCGGCAACATATAAGGTATAGTGTATTGGCATAACGAGCAGGAAAGAGTCTGAAGACATGAACAAAGAGGATTGATATGTTTCTGTCCTCTTTCAGAAGTAGATCAGTATATTTTAAAATCAGAGGAAGATTCAGTATAAAAATGTGCCCTTCCAACTTCCCTTAACATCACAGAATTACATTTTGGAATTTGATGGGAATCCATGGAACTATCAAGTGAATAAGGTGTTATTCAACAGGAGTCAGGGTGGCAGACTGTGCTCCTCTTCAATTAGGCTAAACAAAGCTCCTGTCTGATCTTGAAACATAGATTTACCCTCAGAAAGTTAAATTAATCATCCTTTATTCATACATCTCTATAAAGATACTTTTAATTAGCACGATTCCCCTTGGCTCTTCTCTTCTTTTTAACTTCTCAACATGGTCTTGACGGAACAATTGGTCTTTATTAATGTGTGACAGCTTAGAGCTGCAGCGAGCTGTTTGCCAGATGTTTGAACTCTGTTGAACTGCTGTTCACTTGTCAGACTAGCAATGAGAAGTGAACAAATATCGCACTATTCAGCCTCCCTCCTGAGCTGCTGGAGAATTTCAAACTACTTCAAGGGCCAGAGCCAAAGGATCTGCTGAGAAAGAATAAGGTATGTTCCTAAAGAGATCAGTGAGCCATGACTTTTCTAGAAAAGCAACTTTGTTTTTTATTATCTGCTGTGCATGTGAGTCAAGGGCTGAAACATCATAGGGACCCACGCTACAGGGAGTGAGAGGCTTCAGAATGACACAGCTTTCACAGATCCTAAGGTTCTTCATAGACTATTAAGTAGAGGAGGGAATAGAAGGAGGCTACTGTAAAGCTTCTCCAAACAGGCACATTTGACTCTGAAGAGCAATCTGTGAGCAGAAAAGGAAGCAAGGTCTTTTGTGAAGTATTTTCATTTTAATCACTTGTTCACAAAGAAGAGAAAGAACATAAATTTTGTTTCTCGTTTTTGTTGGAATTCCTTCTTCAGATTTACATACAAAGTGCACAGGGGCAAATTAAGCACAAAAGTAGGTCTCCCATGTGCTAAAATGTGTCCCACCAGCTCTGCTCATAAAACAAACACATGTACCTTGTATGTGACCACCTTATCAAAGAGCTGCACTCACTGCGAGAGCAGAACAGTGTCCCAAGAGTGTCCCATCAGCAGAACAGTGTCCTAATCCTAGCCCAGGACAGCCTCTCTGACATCAGCTGGCTGCCACCTCCTAGCTAAAAGCAAATCTGCTTGTCTCCACTAGGACACTTAAAATCACCTCTTTGAGAGCAGTATCTGTAAAACCTGGATGGATTCTTTATGTACAGAAGTGTATAGTGTAGTTTGGGTAGTCTCAGTACCCACTTTTTATTACAAAAAAGATAAAATATTGTTTGTTCTGTGACCTTAAAAAGCCTCAAGATTGTTAAGTAGACTGAAATTACAACAGTTCAGTGTCATTGTTTTGTAACAAATGTACTGCATTATATTGTTTACCCTGCACTGAAGGACTCTTTAGCAGGATTATATGATGGTTGTTGTACAGGATGCTTTTGGAAACAAAATGGACCTCTCATGAAGCTATAATTTTCTTTAGTATTCAAATTTTCTTTAGTATTGAGCAGTGATATAAACCCACTGAACAGTGATATAAAGCCAATAAAATGTATTCATTATCTTTGCTAGATTTTTTTTTTTCTCATTTTAATTATGATTTCATTATAGGTTCCAGATAAGAGAAAGAGGATGGACTAGGAAGTAACAAGTACCTTTTACGCAAAAATAATAAAAGAAAAAAAAGAGTATTAAAAACCCCACCAAAAAAACCAAACCAAAAAAACCAAGGAAACTCATCTCTAGCGAACTTGTCCTTATTCAAGTCTCTTCCCCCTTCAAACCTAGTTAAAACCCTCTCAATCAGCCCTGCCAACTCATGGGCTAGAATATTTTTCCCCCTTTGAGACAAGCAAGCCCCATCTGTGTCCAGAAGGCCTGGTGCCATATTAAATGTCCCATATTTAAAAAAGCCAAGATTGCACTGACAGCATCAGACTTTAGGGCACCTGTTGGTCGTGTGGGTTCTCCAGTTCCTTTTGGCATTCTTACCTTCCTGCTGCCTAAGGGATTGAGGAAAACACCATCTCCGCTCCTGTCCCTTCTACCAGTCATCCCAGTGCAATTTTTGATTGCCCTAGGACTCCTCAACTTCATCACTGTGAACCTGGACAACCAGAAGTGGGTATTAATTAGAGGGCCAAATTTGTCCAGGGAGCCTTCTAGTAAAATCGCATACCTGGGCCCCGGAGAGGCAGCAGAAAATCCAAAAATGAAAAATGCAAATAGCCAGGAAATATTTCCATCTTGCAATAAATTGAAAAAACCCCACACATTTTCTGAGTCCAGCAGATTGTCCAGTGTCAGTCCCTAAGCCAAAGTTTTTGAGCTCTCATTCTTCAGGGTTTATAAGCAGACCGCTAAAGCTGTCCACAGTTGTTTTTATGTGTCACTAATGATGATAAATTGTTTTCACATTTTTCTAAAGAGCTTCTACCCTGTTTAACAGTGCATAAAATTCCATCCAGTTATACCAGATATGATCGAAGGATTTTGACAGTTTCCTCATAAAATGGACTACTACTATGAGTTCACTAATCCTATAAACTCTTGATTTTTATAATTTCCCATGTGATAACAAGAAAAATTGCAAATGAATCTGCAGTTTCTCCCATCTTTTGTCATTATACCCAGCTCAATAAATTTGAGTTATCTTTTCCCTTGTTCTCTCTGAGCTGAAATATTATTTTCTTATTTTATCTACAGGCCTTCTTGAAATCAGCACTAACACCTAGAGGGATGTGTAATAGTCTCTCTGTGCTGATTGATTTGCTTCAAGTTCTTTCAGCATATTATTTTGGAAAATAGTCTTTTACCTTTCTTAAATTTGAGAAGATTTGTCCTCTAAAATCTTATTTTCTTACATATTTAATTAGTCAAAGCCTGGTTAACAACCATATATAGCAGGCACAAGATGTATCAAGGCAAATAAATCAGCAGGCAGTATTTTCTTGCAAGTTTTCATCCATTTTTATTATGTGTCTTTTGGCACTTAGATTGGGCTACAATACATAGAACCTTGCTATCTGTGCTGCAATTGAGGGTCCCCTTACAGATGCCCAGGGCTAATCAGAAGAAACTGTGTGCAGTAAATGAAGTAATTGTGGTGTGCTTAGCTCAGTCCCTTTTTCTTTTCTTTTTTTTTTTTTTCTTTCTTTTTTTTTTTTTTTTTAATAGAGCTTAAAGGAGTTCAAAAACATCCTATCCAGGGATTCATTAGATAGGGAAGAAGTAACAATACTCTTACACTGTAGCAGTTCTGCAACAATAGTGCAGCCAAAACCCACCCTGTTGTGTCTTTCAGAATTATACCTGCTATTTCTGATAGCATTATGGGTACAATTATGAGGTTGGGGCTTTTCCTCTTATGTGCTGGGATAACCAGTATCTAATGTTTCATCTGTATTTTGAAAATTCAGATATCTGAGATTAAAGCCTCTTTCCTGTGCTGAAATATAATGACAATAAATCAATTCTTTGCTGACAATTCCTGGAAAATTAACCTTAACACATGCTGCTGACTGCCATTTTGAGAACTATTTTCCTTCCCTTTTCCTGTGTTAATAAAATTTCCCCTGAAACTGTCCTTTCCATGGTTTTAAACTTTAGTGATAAAGTCATTTAATTTTTTGCACCATGTGGAATAGCAAGCATTTGCCCCTTTCAACTTTTGGACAATATTAAAAAAAAATTAATAAACGTGTAAATATACGTGTTCATGCTATTCTCTTTAGCACTTGTGAGAGTATTTCATGGATACTGGTATGTGTACAAAACTTAAGTTTTTATCTGTTATATGTGATTTGTTACCCTTCTCATTTTGCTTTGTCTCAGTTGTCCTGTCATGGCACAGTTGATTGTCGTGGCACAATCTCTCTACTCCCCATATTTTAAAACTCCATAGAACACATCTGCCACAACTTGAACTGACTTATGGTGCCAAGGAAAGAAAGATTATTACCTGTCAGCAATTACAGTCTGATTCTGATGCTTGCACTCCACTGTGCTGCTATAACCCAAGATTATGTGAAGCTGTTTGTACGATTAAGCAATCAAGTACAATAAGAATCTCATATTTCAGCACAGCCACTGAAGAAGGGAATATGCAGGGAAATTTTCTAATCAATGTACCTCTAAGTTTCACCCAAAACACACCAAGGGAAATATAGCTGACCTATCAGCAGAACTAATGCAAATAATGCCATCCTATAATTTTTTGCTCCCAAAATGTTTGTTCTTATATACAACAGCCATTAATCTTATCACAATATGTACTACCTGTTGTATCTCCCTGTGGTGAGAATAATGCTCTCTCCAGCTACTTCAGCCAGAGGGAAAGTCTTGCTAAAGAGCACAACCATTTTGCAAGAGGTAATTTAAGAATGAAAAACAAGCATGGATTTAATTAGGATTAGGTGAAGAAAGGAAACATAAAAGATAAGTGGGATTGCTAGACCGAGAGGAGGACTGCTACTGCTAGACGAAGAAGAGGAAAACCACTTTGGTGATGGGCAAGGGTGAATTTTTCTTTAATCAAATCTCGGGACATAACCATTTTGAAGTATTTCTGTCTAAATAGGAATAACATCACAGTCAGAGGCTGAGACGAGAGGCACTGCAGGAGCAAAGCATTAGCTACAAACCTTAGTATTTAATGCTAAAGGAACAATTTTAAGAAACAGTTCTTGAGTT
This sequence comes from Ploceus nigricollis, assembly GCA_013399945.1. Classification (NCBI taxonomy): domain Eukaryota; kingdom Metazoa; phylum Chordata; class Aves; order Passeriformes; family Ploceidae; genus Ploceus; species Ploceus nigricollis. Next base: position 429,776 of record VXBC01010933.1, read on the forward strand.
TTACAAAATTGTCAGAAGCTTTCAGAGTCTAGACTAGAAAACCAGGATATTTACACACCTTGTGTATGTCTTTTGGAAAGTCAGTATTGAGGGGAGGAGGGTACAGATCAGAAGGCAAATAAACCACACCAGTTTAGTAATTTGACATGTCAGCTAAAGACATAATTTTAAATTTCCTTGATGAAAATTTCAGCAAAAAGTGGTGAAAGGCAAATCAAATAAGAGAGTCTATTTGGACTTCACTTTAGGCTTTGACAAGGTCTTTTGTTAGACATGGAGTTATTTGGACATAGAAATCACCAAGTAAATAAATACAGAATACTAAATCAGACCAGATGCCTTCTGTCATGAAAATATAAAGCAAAATAATTTAAGGATAAAAGGTAAAATTTCAACATAAAAGAGAGAATTATTGGAATTAGAATAAATCTGCTCAGATTTTCAACACTTAAATGTCTGAGATGTAAAACTACAATGTTGAATAAAATGTTGATTGTGTCAGCTGTTGAATGTGTCAGCTGTTAAAAAAGGTCATGAAAATAAAACCCACAAAGATTATGATTAAAAATAAAGCTGCAGTGACTTCATAATGTAGATCAATGGTGTTACTTCACCTTTGTATAGCTGCCTTCAATCTGATCATTCCATCTGCAGCAAAGAGATAGAAACAGATGCATCCTAAAAACAATGTAATGTAGGTCACTGAGAAGGTCTTGAGTGGGGAAAGGTTGGGGTTTATAGGAGGATTCACACTAGAGTATGTGTGGAAGAGTCAGCTGTTCCCAGGACTTTCAGGATCCAAGACACCTTGTACCAGCCATTTGAAGCAGTTTGCCAGTTCTGAGAATAAATACATTGTTTAGCCATTACTATGGCCTTTTTCCATCTTCCAGCTGTTTCACCCCATACTGAGATGCCTCATGTGGAATTTATCATCATTTTTTTGGCTGTTTGGGACGCTACTGCCTATGCATTTGCTTTAACAGCAAATAAAAAAAAAACCCAACAGAAATGAACCATAAATTTTTCTCAGTCACTCTTGGTCTCTGTACAGAAGTTTCCATTTTAGCCTAGACTTCCTGCCAGTCTTAATGGTTGCACTCTGGCACCAAGGGAAGAGCAGATCTGGCAGAGTGAGAAGCTGCAGGAGCCAGTTTACCAGCAGGGCAGAGAATTTGCTGTGGTTCTAATTGAAAAAAGCATCCTCATTTGGGCTTTTGCCTTCCCTCTCACTCTCTCTCTCTCTCTCTCTACTGGCTTCCTGTTAAGTTCTATTGTGTTTTGCCAATGCAGTCATCATATTCTCTAGATACTTGATTTACATAATTGAAGCAGTCCAGCTTATTTTAGGAAAATTACAACTTTGTGGGAAAAAAAATAACTTATACAGTAATTATAGCAAAAATGTTCTGCTTTGTGTCAGACACAATGAAATTAGTGGGTTTAAAAATTAAGAACAAGGTCCTTTTAGCACTCTGTGTCATTTTTAAAAGAAGAATGAATACTTTTAAGAAGCAGCTTTGCACGTTAATCTCAGTGGCTGGGAACATTTCTTGTTAAGATATATGATGTACAAAACTATTAAAAGAAATATCGAAAGAAGGAAATTAATTTTTCTGCAGTAAAATTTTCCTGTCATTCTGTAAGATAAGTTTCCAGTGTATGTATTTCCATTAAAGAAGATGGTTGTATAAAAAGTTACCTATTATGCAAGAAGAAATGTTGAGTCCATGTTGATTTCATCCAGGATTTATCCAAGATATTGTCAGTCAAGAAAGCAAGATTCTGAGTGGTTTGGTTCCCATTAGTGTACAGTTCCTCTGTGCATAGGGTCCATTTCCAAAACAAAAGGTACAATACTGACCACAAAATATATATCATAGAAATCATGAAACCCCTGTCTAAATGTAAGATGTCTAAATGTAAAGCTGAGATGGCGTTGCAATACACACTAGAGATCCTGTGTATCATAAACAGGATTAATATGTGCTGACAGTCAGAGAGCAAAAGAGTAGTAGCAATTAGGATTTGGCTAAACTAAATACATACTTGAAGATTGTTTTAAGGCATTATCTCTTTCCTTTAAGAAAAAAGACAAATTCTCTAATTGCAATTATCCATTGCATCCAATTTTTCTCCCACTGCTGCACTTTCCTTTCTAAAACAACTTGGGTTCAGGTCATCCCTTTTAGGAGAAATAGGTGTCATCGTACACTGTTCTTCAGAAACTCCAGATCATTCTCAGCTAAGACTGACAATTAATTCCACATTTGTGGAACCCTCTTAAAGAGTAACTTAAACCCAGGAGCACTTGAATGTCTCAGCTGAATAGGCAATTAGAAAGTTTTTGCTAATCAGCACTCCTTATAAGATCATCTCAAAGCTAAGCTGAAATGTTGAAAGGTCAGTTCATGTCAAAGAGGAATCTACTGATTCACATTATGTTCAAACCCCTTCCCACAGCAGAACTACAAGGCAGTTAGCGGCACTGAGCAGTACTGTGTATTTTACTAGCATAATGTTCAGCAGCCACCATTTCCAGTGAAAAAGCTAACACTGTTCACCTCTGAATTTTTTCCCTGTAAAACCTGCTAAAAAAACATACAAATAGTCTTTGTTTGAATAAATTGGAAAACCTAAAACTAAAGTCAAATATAATTCCAAGCACATTCATTTTTATATGTCTATACTTACTTTCCTTATCACTCCTTGTAGCTTTTTGAAAAGTAATGTATCTTCTATTGTATTTTTTTTCCTTTTTAACAACAGGGGAGGCTTTTTTTAGAGGTGCAGAAATACCTCCGTGCTGAATAGCAACCTTTTCATTCAGCAGCTTCTAGAGGTAGTTTCAAGTCCAATCCAGGCCACACAAATGGATCTCAGGGATATCAGCTATCCCTCTATCTAAATTTATGCAACATACCCAGCTTTATGTTGCCTGTTCTGTTCCTCTTCATCAGGTAGCCATTCTGAAGCCCATAGGGGACAATCTGTGGAGGCAGGGTATGCTTCTGTGGGATGCAGGATCTAGAATAACAGCCCAGTTGTTTTCCCCCTTTAATTCTATCTATGATTTCACTTTTCTCTCATTTAATTTAATTCAATTATTTTTATGATGAATAATGCAGTGTCCACATTTTAACGGTATCATTACCTTATTAGCTTATTGGTCAAAGAAAGATGCTATTTTTTAATTAATTAGGAAAAGAACACATATCTCTCTGAAATAGAAGTGCTAAAGGTGTTCTACTCAAAGTGGTTAATCAGACATTTATTGGCCTTCTAGGTACTACAGCATAATGCACAAGCTGTAAAACGCACTCTGTTTCAACAGACTAATGCAATCACAAATTCCAAATCAAATTGAACAAGTTTGCTTCAAATAAAACCAGAGCAGCTCTGTCCACACATTTCTAGGCTTACAATATCCTGCAAGTTTTGATATACATCTGGAAAAGAAATACGGCTTACTTGGAAAATAGCAGTATAAAATCAAAAAGATGGAGAGAGAAAAACAAAAACAAAACAAAACAAACAAACAAAACTCTCCAAAAATTCTCTGTCTTCACCTGTCTGCAACTAGGCAAACACATCAAAACAAAAGATGTTATCTTGGGCATTGATTGACTTTGTGTTACAGTTGCCCAGCCTATACACATAATTTGAGATTATTTTGTCTAATACATAATTTGAGATTATTTTATCTAACACACAGCTGAAATATAATAGTTTCTTTAAATAGGTTAAAAAAACCTTCAAACCCAAATAACATACCTTAAAAACTCACCTGTAAAACTTCAGAAAAATAGCCTAAAACATTGCTGAAATTTCAATATCACAAAGCAGGGCAGAAAAATAACAGGGCAGAAAACAGATCAGAGTTAAAAAGTAAACACTGATTGGATGAAGACCTTAGAATATTTACAATCAATATGAATAGAATATATCCAGTTATTGGTCCCATTTGAAATTGATCATTAGCAATTACAGACAAAAAAATAACCAGCACTCCTTAGCTAATGTTTAGCATTAGCCATCAGGAGGAAATAAATAGCAGATAGTCTGATCCTACCTATCTCACCATCTTGTCCTAGCTTGCCCTGCTAAACACTGACTTCATAATTTAGGTAAATATTTAATATCGGAAATTAGTTTTTTCATATTTCCACATGCAGTCCACTGAATATTCTTGAGATGAATCCACTAAACTCTTGTTCTTCCACAGCAGGGAAATGTTTGCTTTATATAGAGGCATTCTTTTCACTTCTAATTCAATCAGCAAAATACAAAGCCAGCATACATTATATATCAGCTTCTGTCATTAGGAGTTAGTGAGGTTCAAATAGTTCAGCCCTATTTGACAAAAATTAATTTCGTGCAAGTGTTGTGTACAGTGCACAGACATCTACAGTCAGTCTTAAAGTACTTGATGTAAGTGGGTACAACCTGGTAACATGTGGTTTAAGGCCTTTTTACGTAACCTCCTTCTTGCTGATGCATTTTGAAAATAGCTCAAGGGGGACAATCTGGCTTAGCTAGGAAGTAAGTGCTGCAGTTTGATACAAATCCACATGTTTACCCCATGAGCACTAAGCAGTTTGATTTCCTGTCTAGCTAGTGTTGATTAGTGTTGCAAAGTGAATACAATGATAACTCGACATTGCAGAAAAACCTTCCAGCCAAAAAGGGTTATTTATACATATTCACTCTTTGTGCATGCTGATATCTCTCCACCTCCTCCCCACTTGCTCGATTTTACTCATGTGACTTTATCATCAGTATCTCTGGGGGCAGATGACCTTTAAAGGCATGAGAGAGGATTCCAGTGTGCAATTTGTCACCTAGCTGGCATCAAAAGACAGGGGACATGAGGAATGACTGCATGCAATTCTTCTACCTCCAGAACATACAGTGAGCTGTGTCTGCAGTTACTTGAGCCAGATTACTTACACATATTCACTTCTATAATATGTAAATTACAAATGATATTCCAATAACTTTGAAGACTTTTTAATATGCTTTCTACCATTGTCCCATTGTTTAGATTAATGGGTTTTTTTACTCTTGCATTTTGTTTGTAGATTTAGTGAACAACATTTGTTAAATTTGAAAATTGCGAGATTTTTAGGGAGGAGCAAACCTCTTCAGATTTGCTATTAGTGACACATAGCTTGGTATTAGATCATAGGACTTGTCAGTGTGCAAATCCATTGCCTCATCCAGAGAAGAAACCAAAAAGGAGTGGAACTGTGATGTGGACCACCGTGGTCGAGGATCTTTGTCCTGTCTTGGACATCTTTCTCCATCTCCCTCTGATTGCAGACTAGTATAACATACCAGGTCTCACCTTTCTTCTCCAAGCTCAACAACTCCCTTTGAAATAGCCTGGCCTTTAAAAGGAAGGTGACTGTGCACCTTCTACACAGTTTCATTAAAATTCAAAGAAGACTTGAATCTTTAGATGTCAGAACAAGAAAAATCTGAGCAGCATTTTTCCACCAAATTCTGAATGCTTACAAATCAGCAGCTTGGGCATAAGCCAGTAACACCTTTCAGTGTAGCACACCATTTCTATTGACCTTTCATGCTACCAGTAAAAATGAAGATCGCATTTTATTTCACAGTAGATCTTATTGAAAGCATGATGTGTTTCCTGATGTGTTTCAGGCTATAACGGTGACAGGAATGAGTGTATGTTCCCTTTACCAAATCCATAACTGCAGAGTGCATTGCAGATTTCAGATACAGCTCATAGGCTGCAGTAGTCTCACAAAGCCAATCATGAAGTCAGAAATGGTTGCACAGGGCCTGTACAGCAGTAACTTGGCACAGAGTTAACCTGCAGGGTTACTGCATTTTTCCATGTGTTTGCTGCAAGTCTATTTCTTTTCAGTTTTGTGCACAAGACTGGAAGGAAAATTACAGGGTTTTTCAGGATTGTAATGAGATTTTTAATTGCATTACCATTTATAATAGAATTCATTATCAAAATGTTACTCTGTTTGGAATTTTCTTACAATGCAGGGATTTCTTCCTAGTCACAAATCCACATGGTTCTGATAGCCTCTTCCAGTGTAACTCTTTAAATGTGATCTTTCTCAGTTGTTTTGTTTGTTTGTTTGTTTGTTTTTAATTAATCTTATGGGAGATCCAAACTGGCATATACATAAGACATTTTCCATCATGATAAAAACTGAGCTTTCCTCAGTAAGATGATTCCTGGAGAAATATCTTTATTTCACCTAAGCTAACTCCCAGGAGATTCAGAATGTCTAGAACTTTTTAGGCAATCAATCACTGCAATATAGGTTTCTATCATCTACACTTTTTGAAAAGCAAACTGTAATCAAGTTTCTATCTGTCCCTCAAGTTCTGCAGGGTTAAACTAAAAGTGAGTGTATGTATCTTCTTCAAAGAGGCTTGAAGAGCAAACAGATGCAGAGAGAGAGCAAGCAAGAGATTTCAGAAGTGCCATAGATCAACAAGCTGTCACTAATAATTGCTGAGCCCTAATACAAATAAAGACCTCTGTGTCAAGTGCCTTTGGAAACCTTTCTACAGAGCAACCTGTAAATAGGCAATAACCTGAAGTTAGTCAAGATACAAAGGCTGAAATCATCCTGTCCTTCCATGAGTCATAACTTTCCCTTGGAAAACCGGCAATCCATGTTCTTAAGCCATCATGAAAATAATTTTACATCTCTGATGGATGGTCTATCTCTCCACAAATTACAGATGTGTAAAGACTTGTTAATGTGTGTAAATTACTAATTTTCCAAACTGTTTCTAATGGATATAAACTCACTATCTTAGGAACTGAAGAGTTCTCTAATGGCATGCTGCCATATTAGTTAAAAGCAACATCACAAACAACTTTTCCTGAGTTTTTCCCTTCTCTTTTCAAATGAAAATATCAAATGAAATAAAAGAACTGATAAAAAAACTCATTAGGAGAAAAAATAGTGTACACAGTTGGCTAATAAAGTATAGAAGAGCTGCAGCTTGACATTTAGATGTCATTAAGTATCAAAGATAACACACAAATTATCTGGGCTCAAATCCAGCTTATGTGTATAACAGCAATATAATCAGAGGACACACAATTCAATGAACTGTGTGTCTAATGTAATTCAGTTCTGTTTCTTAGTCTTACCTTATAGTATCCATCACTTTTATTGTTAGTGTTAGCCACTATCATGCGTTTTGTTTAAACTATAAAATATCACAGCTGAATTATCCTATTACACCAGCTCCTGATGTTGATATATTGTTTGCAATGGTAACTTCATATAAATTGTTGCTTGTGTTTTCTGGACAGTGGAATTACCACTAGTCACTAGAATTTAGCTCATGACAATTAAAAAAAAAAAAAATAAAAAGGGAATTAAATACCCAAAAATGTTCTATAAATGTATAATGTTACAAAAGATACAAATTCCAGATAAATATTTTTCAAGCTGGCAGTACATTGAAGAATGAAGTGACTCATTTACAGACAAAATGGGAATGAAAAGACATTAAGTAGTTTTAGATTGGGCTCCATAAAAGCCCAAAAGGAATACAGATACGTATTCTCTCACGCAAGAACATCCTAAAAGGAAGTGCTACAATATGAAGAGCTATATAACAGTAGCTAACTTCCTATCCAACAGTATGGAACCCATTCCTATCCACCCAGTCAGGGTGTGGGGACCGAGCCTATAAATGTTCAATGTCCCCCAAAGGTTGATATTTTTTTCAGGAAAAAATCAAGCAAAAACCAGAAGCACAAAACAATCAAAGTGATGCCATTACTGGTCCTTTTAAAAGGGGATGCCTATTACAAGGAAATGTCTGACTGCAGAGCCAAGTCTAGCATTCTGCACCATCCCACCATCAGTTTACTGCCCTGCCAGGGTCCTGCTGCTCAGCCACAGGGCTGCTCAGCAGATACTCTCCAGCTGAGAGATGATCACATTATTGGATTTTCCTTATGTTCCCTTTCTCCTGTTGCCCTCTCTCCAACCAACCAACCCATCCATCTTTGCTCTATTCCCATTGGCATCATTGACTGATTTGCAATCTTGTTTAGTAATTTTAGCCTTAGAGACTCCCAAGGGACCAGCAGCCCTTCACTACGTTTTGACACTCTTCATGCAATGCCAGCTCCAAGCACTCCTCCTCCACCACCTATAAAGTCCACTAGTTTCATTGTTTTATTGTTGTCTTACCTAATACATTCTCTTTGTGTAAACATAAATGCATTTTCTTTTAAAATGCACCATATGAGAGATCTATTCTTATTGGATCACACTGGTATAGTCAAACTATATAGGCCAAAGAATTTGGTTTCCCAAGAATTGTAAGAACTGGCTAATTAAGAAATAAGAAGTGATCATGCTGAAGAGAAAGGACAGGTATAAATCCTAGCAGCATGTAAGAAAAAATCATTAATTATTTTGACACGAGAAATGTGCTAATGAAATTCACTGCCAGCACTGGCTGGGAGAAAATGTCAATACAGAGAAAAATTGGAATATCACAAAAGAAGAACTCAAAGTCCTCTGGGACCAAAGTAGAAGATAAAAGGACAGAGTACAAAGTCATGCATACAGGAGTAAAAAAAAAATCTGCTATATGCTAGAAACAAGTTATCCATAGATAATTGGGTGACAATGAGATAATACAATGATTCAGCTGTAATAAAGGCAAAAGCAATCAAGAATGTTTTGGGACAAATGTTTCCGGATGGAACACCAAAGTTATATGCAGTAAAGGCACACAGAAAATTCTTGTTTATTACAGGCAGTTTTGGATACTGGTGTTCAAGAGTGACAAGTTCAGCCTGAAGCAATTCAGGGAGGAGTATTAGGAGCAGGAGGTGGCTGGAGACAGTCAGACTTACAAGTGGGCTTAGGTTAAAAAGAATGACTGGGAGGATATATGATTGCTTTATACAGATAACTCTGGGACATAGATGCCAATGGGGGTAGAGAGCTGTTTAAGCTAAAGGATGTAAACAGAACATGGAGCATGGAGCATGGAGCTGTTAACAGGCTATGACTAAATATAGGCTGGCAGTGAGAAGCTTTCTAACTATTAGAAGAGTAAAACTGTGGAATAGCCTCTTTCTACACTATCATAGCAGCAGAAGCAAAACCGGTATTTTATTACAACATGAGGCTGGAAAATGTTCTGGACCGTGGCTGTCTGTAGTGGGAGATCCATCTGAAATTGTGCATTTGTTAGCATAAATTCAGTCTGGGTAAAGCCTTATCTCCACTAGAATGCAACACAGCTAAAAGGCTGTGGACATGCACTACAAATTCATTCTTGCCAATGAAAGAAATGACTGCTTTCAACAGCTGGTGTGAGTGTCCCTGTGCTGAAGTTATCACTCAAACCAGGCAAGCAGCCGTCCCAAGTCATTGCAGGCAAAACCTGACAGGTCACTTTAAATTTTCTCCCTGACACTGGCTGATTCTGCCTGAAGCAATTTAGGGAACGCTCATGAAAAATACTTTGCTAGCAGATCCAGGTGACTAGCAGCAAGATGTGGTAATTTCTACCACCAACATAGCTGGATCAGAAGCATGATATTTTTCTGCTTCTAGTTATACTGGGTCACAAAACTGTACAACTGCTTATTTTGGACCCTCTTGAACTGGTATAAACATACCCATGCTAACATAGATCATTCCCAAATGTTTTACTCTAGGATATATATACTGTTTTACTAGGATATATAGTGATATAAATATTTCAGTGAAATACAGTGTTCCTAATCTCAGTAGTTGTACTGGGTTAAAAGTTATGTGTGGATGAAGCCTAGAAGAAGCAGGCATTATCTATCTACTCTCGTTCTGATGAGACCAAAGCAATAGTAATCACATTACACTGAAGTCCTGACACAATTAGCAAGCATGCTAAAATGAAAAAAACTCACTTTAGTGCCCCTGAAAGCTTTATTGTAGTTAGCAAGTGTTCATTTTCATAATAATATAATTGGAGGAATGGAAAATTGCAGGTAATTGCTGTTGTTGTGACCTTGATCTTTTAGTAATGTAATTAATGTAATTGCTACTATTTTGAATCGTAGTCTTTCATGGGCAGCTTCAAAGTCTTTGAGGAGAGTGATAAGGGCAAAAGTGCAACATAATTTTTTTTTTCCCCTGCACCTCTGTTGGCATATGGAAAATAATTCACCTTTCACTGAAGTTCTGTTTTGGGTTTGGGAGCTTTTTCCTTCAGTTTTCCATATCCTAATTTCCTACATGACTTGCAAATGTTTACACAACACGCTCTTTAAACACTGTTGACAATTTTTGAAAATCAACACTATTAAAAATCTTTTAAAAATCAAATCATTTTCTTTAATGACAAATACCTTACTCTACAGTAGCTTTTGTGATTAAGGAATACCTCATATTGATTTTCTAAACAAGATAAAAATGCCTCAAAAGTGCATGTGACATATTTACCTTTTCACACAGAGAATAGAAGGTTCATGTCATTTGAACAGAAAATGCCCATATCCACTGTGGGATACAGTGGATGTATCTAGTAGCATGGAAAACTCAAAAAAACTTCAGCAAATGCCTGGGGAGCAGATAAAAACAAGGATATGCAAATACTTCTCCAGACCACTCTGACAGACTTCAACAATTTCCACCTAGGACTCTCCCTCTACCTGTTTTTATGTTTAGCAGCTCTTAAAGGCTTTTTCTCCCATGAAGACATTCATTCAATTATTGAACCTAAGTAAAAATTAATCCACAACATCTTGCCTCAAATACTTTCTTATTCTGTGACTTGAAAGTTCCATGCTATGTGCTTTATTGTACTTAATTTCCCTCATTCTGAAGCCAGTGAGCAGCTCTTTCCAATGCACCTTCAGGACCTTGTGGATCTCTACAAGATCCCTTTCCCAATGAAATGTTTGCCGTATGATAAATGGTAACATAGAACTAAAACCTCAGAATCTGTGTGACTGACTGTGACACACACCCACACCTGGACTCAACTCAAGCATTTATTATTTGGCTTTAAATTAATTTCTTTCCTTTTGTTTTCATTTTAGGCTTCTGTTTGTTTTATGCCCTGTCTCTTCAGGTTAAGATTTCTTTCATCTTCTTGACATTCTCATCCATTTTTTCAGCAAGAAGCAACACTGAGGTTCCCCTCTGCTAGAACACTGATTCTCACAGACAGATCTCTCAGCCTTGGCTGTCAAGATTATAGGATTATAACCCCCAAGTGAAAGAAAATTGAGATCTATTTCATACTGCTTATGTACTCATTCATCTGCTGTCAACATAGGTGCCTTGTCTCCAAACACTTTTTTTTTTTTGCATTATTGTTAAGCAAAACAGTTGCTATCTTTTTCTTCCTTTTTTTTTTCCCCA
>VXBC01010933.1:441207-510565 GCA_013399945.1 Ploceus nigricollis
GGTCAGTCTTGTTTATAATCAAAACCTGCTCAGAGATAGGGCTTAGAACTCATACAACCAAACAGAGAAGTGCTTCATGGCAGACTTGTGACTCCATGAGGGACCCACACTGGAGCAGTTCCTGTGGTGCAGACCAGGGTGAAGCAGCTGTGCTCCTGCAGCCCATGGAAGACTATGAATTGGGCTGTGCTAATGGTGGATTCCAGCAGGAACCCCCTGCTGCAGCCAGGCTGGAGACAAGGGGAGGAGTTCACTGCAATGTTAAGCCAGAAGGAGCCAGGGGTGGAGTTGGTAATGGATATGCCTTTAAATTGTTGTGGTCCATGAGGTGAGCTGTGTCTTACAGGAGTCACTATAACAGGAACCACCAGCTAATGGAGGAGGAGCCTTACAAGAAGCAGTTGCAGTGCAGCAGTGACCCAACCTGAGCTGGTTTGGTGCCCAGTAACTCCTCACACACACCACTTCTCCAGTCCAGAGTGAACACCATAACAGATGGAGCCCAAAGTCATGGACTAAATTAACTCAGTGAACATTTTGAGGACATCTGTGGATATTTCACAGACATTTTGCAGAAGTGGTCCTTAAACTTAAGGCAATAATGTCTATGTATCATATCACAGGATAGGAAGGAGGGATGTGTTTAATAAGGTTTAATGGTTTTGAATACAATGGGACCTGGGCATGATGTAAATGGTACTGAATAGAAGGTGGAATGTTCAGGTTTTGGCTGACACAGTGTTAATTTTTCCTCACAGTGGCTGGGATGGGGCTGTGGTTTGGATTTGTGCTGAACAGAGGGGTGATAATACAGAGATATTTTTGTTATTGCCGAGCAGGGCTCACACAGAGCCAAGGCCTTTTCTGCTTCTTGTACAGCCCCAGTGGTGAGGGAGCTGGGGGTGCAGGGGAGGAGACACAGCCAGGGTCAAAGTGACCAAAGGGATATTCCAGACCATATGGCATCATGCTCAGTATATATAGTGGGGGGAGGAAGGAAGAAGGGACAACATTTGGAGTGATGGCATTTGTCTTCCCAAATCACTTCCCAAGCCCTGCTTTCCTGGGGATGTCTGAACACCTGTCTGCCCACAGGATGTAGTGAAAGAATTCCTTGGTTTGCTTTGCTCCTGTGCGTGGCTTTTGCTTTTTCTATTGAACTGGCTTTTTCTCAACTTGCAAATGTTCTGGTTTTGCTGTTTTGATTCCTCCCCAGTCCTGCTGGTGAGGGAGGGACCAACTGTGTGGTACTTGGTTGCTGACTGGAGTTAAATCGTGGCAACTGGTAAAAGCTATTTAAAGCTAGCTACTTACCTCTTCCCTCTGCAAGTTCATACTCCCATTAACAAAGAGACCAGGAACATAAGCTATCATTAGCCTTCTCTTTAAGAGTTCATACTGTAACATTTCCTTAGGCTGAGGACTTTCCGGGAGTATTTTAGGGTGTAGATAAGATTGTCCTGTGAATATATTAAGTGTATGTTTTCACTCATTCTGTACTTGTATGTTCAATCTGAGTTTATAACCTAAGCCAAGCCTCCTTCTCTGCAATAGCTTACTCACTGCATATGGAAAGGGCACAGAGAGAACACAAATGTAATAACCTGAATGTTAATTATCTTCTACTTTTAACTTCAAAGTGGAAACTGTTTGGTAAACAGGTTGAAAGCTCTGAAAATATCTCAAGGGCAAATTCCAGCCCTGGGGAAACATTTTTAAAAACCTATATAGAATGGTAAGGCTTTTGTAGAATTCCATCAAGGAAACAGTTAAAAACTAGCTTTTCAAAGTCAAGGTTACCGCAAGTGTTATTATCGTGATGGCAGCCACATCCTTCTCTTCTGGTCTTGCCTCTGTTGAAAGTCTCTAGAGCTTCCTCAGCCAAATATCACACAGCTCCTGAATATGTTCTCTGCTCTTTTTCCTCTCCTATTAAGTCCAAACTTCTGCACACAGCTTTCTCAGCATCCTCTTCTCCCTGTGTTCCCTTGTTATTCCCCCTTGCTACAATCCCCTCACCTCTAGTAAGGATAACGTCTTTGTGCCTTTCCTCATTCTTCTTCTTTCAATTACTGCCCTCGTGTGGCATCAAATTCTACCTTCCCCAAGTGCACCGAGCAATCCTCTCCGGCGCTGTAAGATCAAAGACAGTCCTTCCAGCCACGCACACTCTTATTCTTCTGAGACAACGCAGGAGACGGAAGGGTGGGCTAAGATCTCCCATGCATATTTGTTTTTTCAGAACATGCTGCAGAGCTGGGGTTGAATAGCACATGAATAGAACATCTAAATTCCCAAAGTCTTCATTTGGTTTCTGAGTTCCCTTTGAAGAAGTTATGCTTCTATTGATAATTATGGAAAACTTCCAAAAATCGCTCTGAGTTTTAAATGGCAGCAGAATTTGGTCCCAATGAGGGCAAGAAAGTTATAATTCTTCTTGGATTTGGCACCATAAAATCATATCATTAGCAGAGGGATGAGATATGACCTAAACCTTGGGATCAGTGAACAGCACGGAAAATTCTTCAGCATTAACAGACCTTGGAGATACAGCTGGATTTCCCACATATGCACAGCAGCAGCTAGGGCTCTTAAATCATGAGACTTTACGACACCCTACTGAACAAGCAGGTAAATCTACTGATCAGAATCGATTTTCTCCTGCCTTGTCACAGAAGAAAAAGCTCAAATTTCTTTGCTGATGAAAACAGACAGAGAAAAATCTGCACCAGTTTTCAGTTCATTCTAAGCTAAATGATGACAATGAGTAATGTGAATATTTTGTTTTCTGTGTAGTTTAATCCCTGGTGAACTTTTTGTTTAGTTACAACCTGCCTCAAATAGGAATGCATTAAAGCATAAGTTTTAATAGCTGAACTTATGTGGAGAGAAGTATACATGTGGGCTCTATTCCCCTATACCATACCAGCCATGGGAAATTTATTTAGATTTTTTCTGCATCTGTTGCCTCAAAATGAACATTTTTATGCTCATTAGGGATACATCTTGATGAAAATGAACTTTTCAACTACTCTTAATCTTCAGTTGTTGGCTGGTTTTTTTTTTCTGGTACAAACCTCATCCTGTCTGTGTGCACATGCCCAGCAGCATGTTCTCTGATGATGGGAGAATAACATGTCAGATCCTCCCCTGACAGTTCTGTGAGCCCTGCTCGTGCTGCTCACCCAAGGCTGTGTACTTTATGTAGCAGGAAAACAGCAAGAAATGGCTTTCAGGAGCCAGGGAGCAAGGAGATGGATAGAGTGTGGGCATAGCAGTATGTTTAAATATGCAAAAATTGTCAGAAAGGAGCTGTTATCTTCATTAAACACTGAAAAGCTAGACAAGTGAGCAAAAATCTGTAGGAATCTCCAGATTATCTAGACCCTATTTTGCTGTTAGAGATCAGTGTCTGGGAGGACTAGGACTAGGCCCTCTGTGTACTATTAACTTTCTGTGTGACATTGGATGAACTATTTGCATATATTTTTAAGTATTTATTCAAATTAGCATATTAAAATGCCTCCACTGAATTTTACCTTTTTTGAAGCAGCATTACAACACTGCCATTCCTCAGCCTACAAAACACTGTCACCAGCTGTTACATAATCAGAGGACCAGACATTCCTCCTCTCACATGGATTTTAAATGCATATCTTCATAGTTAATTGTCAAACTATACAAAAGATCTTGACCTCTTAAGCTAGATGCTGTACAAAAATGTGACAAAAAGCTATACACTCCCCAGAGAGCATGCAATGTAATCTGAAATGGAAGACACAAGCAAAAAAAAGAATTAAATGTGATATAGAAAATAAATCAACAGGTAAGTGTGTAATCACTACCTGTGTCATAAATGGTGCATCATATCAATAATGTGATTATTATAAAATTTAAAACAGCCAAGAAGCCACCTTCACTGCTGCTGTTTGTATGGGCTGTGGCTACCTATTCTTCACAGAAGAATAGTATTTTCTTCTCACCTTCTTGCATTTTACATTTCACAAAGTCAGACTTCTATCAGTGTTTCCATTGCATAAATTATTATCATTCTTTATGCACCCAAACACTTCAGCAAATGAAGCAGACGCCTGCCTTGATGAGGTTTTGGTCTAAAACCATAACTCAAAGGCTTTTGCTGATGAAATATTGTCTACTCTTTATTTGCTGCTTTCTTCATAATATGCAGAAATATGGAAAGCTTAAAATTTCTGGTGTTCTAAGAATGTTCACCTTGATTCTAGGACAATTTATTGGATTCTTATGTATTTAGAGCTATGCCATTAATCCACATTCACAGAGAGAAAAAACAAAAAAAATCAGAAAAATCAAAAAGTGACAAGAGAACAGGAGAAAAAGAAAGAAATAGAGGAGGGATTTACTTCATTTTAATTAATTCGGTAATTCTTCATCTGTATGCTTGGCTTCCATTTACGACAATGCAGGGATGTGCAGAATCATTGCTTAAGAATCTTACAGGTAATTTATACAAATCAGAACAAAATTTCACCTGAATACTAAGCATATGTTTCTTTGAGGGGAAAAATATTTAATAAAACTCTATTGCAAGCTCACGAAAGTAAACAAACCCATTTTAAACAACAAAATTACTTTGAAAAGTCAAAAAATTAAATTGACTGTTGTAAAAAGGAGGATTTGCCTGCCACAAAACCCTCACTTTCAGCTTGATTATGCAACTTAAATGACACCTATCTGCATTTTAATCCCTGCTTGGAAGTCTGCTGGTAGAATTAATAATTATAATCAAAATCCATGAAAGTCCACGCTAATGATAAGATAAAGAACTTACTCCCACCACCTACAGTAAGCAGCTAATCTTCCTCAATGTTCTAATCTACTGACATACAGGGTTTGATGTGAAATAAGGGCTTAATAATGAATAATCTGCCTATGGATGATTCTGCTGAGCAGAAAATGGAAGATTAAAGAAGGAATTCTGAAGAATTATCTATCTCTGATTTTCTCCAATTTTAAGATTGCTTCTCCAGTGCCCTCCCCCTTCCCCAGAAAATAAACCAAACCAAATAAAAACCCAACCAAAACCCACCTTTTTTGATATTTGCTGCCACCCTAAGGACACAAACAGCCGGAGCTGCAGAAAAGTGGTCCCTGTGTGGCTGCATCATGTGCAGGCGTGTGCTGGTTTTGGCTGGGGTAGAGATGTTTCTCTTCATAGTAGCTGGTACCGGGCTATGTTTGGATTTGTGCTGGAAACAATGTTGATAATAATACAGTGATGTTTTCCTTACTGCTGAGTAGTGCTCACACAGAGCCAAACACTCTTCTGCTCCTCTCCCCATCCCAGCAGCAAATGGTCTGGGAAAGTGCAAGTTGGAATGCTTTCTCATTTTTTCTCATTTTTACCCTTCCCGTTCTCTTCCCCCCATCCCACTGGGGTAGGGAGTGAACAAGCAGCTGTGTAGTGCCTAATTGCTGGCTGGGGTTAAATCACAAGATGATATTTGGTGTAAAGCTGCAAGCTGTCATTAACTCCAGAGAACTGAAACATCAGTAGAAAAATGTAGGGAAGCCAAGTCCCTTCTTTAATAAACAGTTTGGGAGTTTGAATTTGGCACTTGCAGAAAGTCAGTTTCCTGCCTGTACTGTTTAACAAAGTTAATCTCTGTGCATATGTACTCTAAAAGTAGACAGAGGTGAGACAAATTACAAAAAATATTTATTTACTCGTGTTTGAAATCAGCAACCAGAGAACAGCTACTTAGGCTTAGCAGATGTTTCACTGTTGCAACTCACTTCCTTAGCCAGATTTGCAAAAATTACCAAGGAGCAGTAAATTTCAAAAGTTTTCAATTTCAAAGGCATTAGGTATCTTCATTTTTGAATGACAAACCTGGAACATCCTTGAGGGTGTATGTACTCTTTTGGAAATACAAAGCATAGAGAAACAAGGCCCTTTATTCTATCCTTAAGTGAGTATCCAAATATTGATGAAGGGTGATGATCTTATTGATGTCATTTGACCTGTGACTGAGCTGCTTCATTGAGACAGCAGATACCAAAAGGGCGTCTGACTCTGCAATCCATACAAAGAGATGTCAGTCATCAAGCACTGTACTTTTTTGACAATCTGAAACATTAAGTAGTTCAACAAAGCCTGAAATACTAAATACATAAGTGAAAGCTTATTTAGTTCACCAACAAATACACTGCACAATTTCTATACAGGTGTTGATTTGGATGTGCAATAGCAAAAATAATGAGCATGCAGCATTTTGAAAATGAGTGTGCTACACAAGACAGTTGTGATCAAATTCTTCAAGAACTTTTCCAACTGAAAGA
This sequence comes from Ploceus nigricollis, assembly GCA_013399945.1. Lineage (NCBI taxonomy): Eukaryota > Metazoa > Chordata > Aves > Passeriformes > Ploceidae > Ploceus > Ploceus nigricollis. Next base: position 447,529 of record VXBC01010933.1, read on the forward strand.
GAATATTCATCCACAGTTGCTTTTACTCTAGTGATCTTTATCAGAAATAGAAAAGATTAGTCATATCTAAATTTCTGGGCGAATTCACTGGAAGAGTCAGTGCTTCCACCAAAGCCAGCAGGAAGGAAATGTAGGCAAGAGGTGACAATGAGAAGTGGATGAAACTGCAGTTTTTACTCACCGTTCCCCCGTAACCATCCCATCAGAGCTAGTTGGTGTTAGAAGGGTGTTTAAGGCTCCTGCTGTCCCAGACTGCAGATACCTGCCAGGGGCCCAGGCAGGACAACACCCAGGGTGAGGTCAGGTCACTTTACATGTGATTTACAATCATTTCCCAGCTCGTGAGAAATTAATGAGCTTCGTTGTCCTGTGTTGTAGTGCCAGGCAGGGGCCTCGGTCTCTAGATGACTGGAACCCTCAAAGGGACATGGGACAGAGGAAGAGAAACAGGGAAGATGGGGAAGAAGAGCAGCAGAGGAATGAAAATGCACTGTAGCAAGCCAAAGTAGGACTATACTGCGTACTGCAGGGTGGGGAGAGGCCAAGTTTATACAACTTCAGGCCTTTAGTTTCTGATTTCACCTTTGCCTTATGCATCAGTCACAATCCTCACAAAGTCCCAGAGTTCAGTAAAAAGCTGCCTTTCCTCTGGCATGAAGGTGTCTTGCATATCTTCACCAGTGCCTCATGGATATAGCCATAGGGGAGATAGAGAGGAATTTTCCAGCTCTGATGTACACAGCCATGGAGTGTGCTGCCCAGAGGCTGGTTAGGTGCTGGCAGGGTCTGGTCCTGGCTCAGGTGCCAGTTTGCCTCCTCACTCCTCTGTGCAGCTGTGTTAGGCTTGTGCAGAAATTGTAGTCAATTCTTGGTCCACAGAGTCACTGCCCACCTTCCCCAGGCTGCTGGTGGGGCAAGTGGGGCTCCTGGACCCCCAGGGAGTTTCCAGCTGCTAATTTGAGATTATTTCACTGTGAGCAGGGATGGTGGTCAGTCAGGTGTGAGCCAGCAAGCTCCAGAGAGGACTTTCTGTCATGGAGAGCACAGTTTAATACCATAAAACTGCCCCAGGATGGATACTGGCAGGGAAGGAGAGAGATCCCAGAGCGTCTGTGGTGTCCATATTCTTCGCTCTCTCAGGAAATTTTCATAGAGGAGCACAGAAAGAAGAAAGAGAAACAATTTCTATTTCTGTTCTTCTTTTTCTCATGTGGAATGTGTTTGGAGAATTGTTTACTTCGGGTGATTGCTTGATTGGATTCTGGTGAGGATTGTTTAAGTCTGGTGGCCAATCACGTCTACTTGTGTCTGGACCCTCTCAGGGAGAGGGTCACGAGTTAGAGGGAGAGTTAGGTAGGTAAGTTAGAAAAGTAGGTATGTAATTTTAGTATCTTCTTTAAATAGTATATTAATGTATTATAATATAGATATAATAAAGAAATCATTCAACCTTCTGAACTGGAGTCAGACATCATCATTTCTTCCCATCCTGGATTCACCTGCATTTTTACAATGAGTGTCAAACAGCAATTGTTCAAAAAATAAAGCATCACCATATGTTGAACCCCTTTCAGGGCCCCGAGTATTCTATGAACAGATGTGTGTCTTTCAATTTAAAGATAAAAAGCAGGCAATGGTTTGGTGGACCATTGACAGAGCACTAACACAACTTATCTGCAGTTCTTTTACAATGATTTTGGCATCTTTATTTGCAGTTTGCCTGGATTGTGAGAACATTTCTGGCACATCTCATGAGGTCATTGAAGGTGTATTTTTTTTTTAATTATCTTCCCTAAAGACTTTGGGTTTAATAAAAAACGCTAAGGCACTTGCTTCCTTTTAAAAAATTAGTGACATTGGCTCTTCACCAGAACAATGATTACTTATGGCATAATTTGCCCAGCCTGGTCAATTTGCACAGTAACATCACCTGCTGGTGGGCTCTACTTTGTGCATCCTTGTAAGAGAGGTGGGGATTCGTCAGTCTCCATGGGCTTGAATGTGACTGTAGTTTTTTTTCTAAAACACTATATCCCAGCTATGGAATGTCATTCCAAGCAGAAGAGCAGTAACATGATTTTATTCAGCTCTTTAGCATTTATTCACATTTGGAAAATTCTGGATATATTTCTACACATGGGAGGTTTTTTCTACAGAAAAATGCTTTTTAGTCCTGTGTAAAATACTGCCACCTACCCCGACAACAAGAGGGGGATGACAAACACAGATGACATGGATATACTTTTAGTGTGGGAAGATAAATAATGATAATGATATATTTTTCCATCTCCTTGAACATGAGCTTTATCCTTGGTGCTTTCCAGGTACTCTTTTGCCATTGAAAAAATACCCTTTGTCTGAGAATATGGCACAACTAATTAAAAACCAGCTGTGGTCCTGCATCCTTCAAACCGTGGTGGATTTCTGATGGCTACATCTCTCCACACGATGTATAAGGACAAGCAGCTTTCTCCCAGACAGACTAGGGGGGATTTTGGGGTCTATGCGTGGTTTGGGACAAGGCAGCAGCCTGCCCTGCCTGCACTGGAGGAGGTGGGGGCAGAGCTGAGAGCAAGCTGCTTTCTGCCCCTGTGACACAGGAGGGACTGAAAAATGACAGCATCTAAGAGAAGGTTTGTGGATGCATACGTATTTCAAACTGCAGCCTTGGATGTGTCTTCTTTAATCAGATTATGATGCCCAAATTTTATCTCCAATGCATGAGGCAGTGCATTAGAAAATCCTGTTATAATGCTGCACCCAAAGTAAGACCTCTAAGAATACATCCATTGGGGACTTGTCCTTCACTGAGGGATCACTTCTTTTCTTGCTGGCAGCATCTTGAAAAAGAGGCAGGGCTGAAAGCCATTAGCCAAAAGTTTCCAGATAAGCTTTCTTAATGGTTCTTTAATTTTCTGAGTGCATTTTACAACATTTCTCCCTAGTTGTTTGCAAATAGAGTTAATTAAAACCTGGGATGATCAATGGAATAGGTAATAGTTTAAGTATAAAAATGAGGTAGAGAGGCTAAAAAATTGCTTCAGGTGACAGCAAGTGCTAGGCATAGATCTTAGAAGTACTAGTCCCCCTTTTTCCTCATCACATTAAAACTTCTCTGAGAGTATTTTTAGTATTTTTCAACACATGTAAGTCACTAGCTAACATGGTTTTGGCTATACCCTATTTTCTGCACCACCCACAACTTTTCCCCCAAAAATCTAAAAGAACCCTTCCATATGCCCACGTAGAATGTGCTCCAGAGTTTATATGGAATGGTTTGGGGAAAGGAAGAAAGATTTATTTTCATGACCTTGAAGGAAAGCACTCATGTGTGGTTGAATCTTAAAAAGAAAACGGGCCAGGCAGAGAACACTAAGAAGCAAACAGGGTCAAAGGGGAGGTGGGCAAAAAACAAAAAGGGAGCATCAGTCCCTCACAGAGCTGCACGAGGCATGGAAAGACCATCATTCATTCAGCATTTGCTCAGGGTAATTCAAGGGACTGTCATTGTATCAGCAGGTGAACAGGACATCTACAAGCCAGAAAGTGCCAGGTTTTTGGATGCTAACTTGAACCATTTGACAGATAAACTTTCACCATTACATAGCACTTGTCTTCGGGTATTTGCTCAGTTCATGAATGTGGAAAGGGGGGAGGTAAAATATTACCTGTTTCTCTTAATTTTATGGATTTGGGATTACATAAGCCTAAAGAAATTAATATGCAATTTGGTGACAGCTGTGGTAAGCACAGAAGGAAAGATTTGAGTCTGATTAAATGGGCATTTTCAAGCTCAACTAAGCATTGGGTACTGAAGATGGCAATGTTATAACTAATTTCCACCTAATCTAGCTGGACTAGCAGATTCCCTAATCTTGATGAATAAAGTTATGTAAGGAGATGCATGTGAACTCAGAGAACAGCTGCTCTTGCTATTGCAGAATCACAGAATTCTTTAGGTTGGAAAGGGTCTCTGAGATCAAGACCAACCTGTGACTGATCACCACTTTGTCAGCTAGGGTATGGCACTAAGTGCTATGTTCAGTCATTTCTTGAACCCCTCCAGGGACAGTGACCCCATCATCTCCCTGGGCACTCCATTCTAATGTTTAACAAACCCTTTAACTAAGAAATTATCCCTATTGTCCAGCCTGAACTTCCCCTGGAAAAAAGATATCCTGTGTAGTACGCTGCACCAAACTGCAGGCTACAAATTTCTGACCTGCAGAGCAGGGGAAGGCAGCAGTCTGGGCTTTAGTCTGCATGTCACATAGGTACCTATTGTTTCTGTATATAAAAATTGTTGTAGAAATAAATTTTTCCAGTTGATTTCTAGAAATGGGTTAATCTGAAGAGACTCATTTTGTTTGAATAAACATTTTAAATTATATGTGTAGTGCTTGTGAACAACGAAAACGTCATCAGGTATGGCTGGAAGTACCACGCCGTATAATTAATACTTTTACCCTGTAAGAAACCTCTGTGTAGGCATAGGCAAGAAAATAAGTAACCTCACGGAATAATTGTTAAAACTGTAACTATATACATGGCTCTTGGCATTACCTGTTCATCACACATCCTAGGTACTGTGATCCCTTGAAGCCAATAAACCGGTTCATGACATGTAGTTTTTGGGGAAACATTGTCTTATTGGGATAAGGGAAATCATGAAGAACAGTCAAGACTGTTGATATTTTTCCTGTCCAAAACTAATGTTTTTCCTTTGGTTAGCACGAAAAATATTCACCAAAAATCATGGGAAAGAAGTTTACAATTTAGTTCATGGTAGTGACACTCAGGAGGAAATGATTGGTACCACTGGGGAGATATTCAGCATAAAGAAACAAAGGGATTTAACTTCAAGTTACATGGCAGTCCAAAACAAAGTTTAGGAAGTGTAGAGAGTTCTGAGAATACACTGCATGCTGAGGCTTCAGTAGGACAAGAATGCAGTGTAGGAGAAAGCAGGCTGGACAGTGTTCTGGTAGTGCGGCTCCTAAATAAACCAAAGCTGTGCTTGGCCTTAAAAGATAGAAGATGACATAGAAGATACAGAGAAAACAGTCAAGGCAGCTGAGGGATTTTTCAGCAATGCCGGCTCTGACCCATTGCTCAAGCATTAACCACATCTCTCTTCTAAACAGAATGATATTCATAAGAGGAAATATTTTATTCAAGCCAAATATCTTAATCATTTCAAAGTGATTTAATTTTGAGGATAACTTTTACTGCAGGCAGCCTGACGTGCTCCACCTTCTTGACTCTGTGTTGCCTTTAGAGTCAAGCCCACAGCCAGCTTTGAAATTCTTCACTGATTATCAAGTGGTATAGTTGCACTGCTTCCAATTAAATGTATTCATTTATAGCAGTGCTTCTGCTGGGTGTGCTGTGAGCGCTATGATCCAATTATTTCTTCATTGTAGGATTAGATGCAGCTCCAGACAGAGTGAGAAGACTAAAATCCCTAAATGTCTGGTTCCACAATGAAGCAAATGAAGAGTAGAAAATAATTTGAATTCTAGGGTGTTTGCAAAAAAAGAAAGAATTGTATGTTTATAGCATACTTCAGAAAAAAAGAAGTGTCTCCTCTAGGTGTTTTTCTCGTCAAAAAATTATATAAAGATTTGAAATATTTTTAATTTGGGAGTGACAGCTCTAGGTAATAGGAACTTGGCTGAAGCAATAGCACTTAGTTCTATCTTCAGAATTCTGGAAAACTAAATTACACCTCTGTTTTGATTGTGTTCAGTTTGTATTTTCCTCATAATTAAGAGGATTGGAAACACTCATCTTTCAGCAAAGAAAATTGAAATGCTGAGCATAAAGGTGTGCAATCAGAGCTTTGAAAACTGTCTTGATTCTGGATGTAACTGTCTGTCAGCAGGAGCAATAGCCAGCTATGACAGTGACTTTACAAGGCTGTTTCACTTTATCAGTTTCCTAGGCAAGCCATCTACTCATCTGGAAAATCACCATTTTGTGGATACACTACGGAGATTTCTGGGTTCACTCACTCTCTCATGGGTGTCACTGTTCTCACCAACTGTCACTGCCATAATTGCTCTCTGCTTTAAGACTTGTTTGGCAAGATGCTGACTATTGAATGCAGCTGGAACCACAACTATAACCACACTATCAAGCATTAGCAATATTCCTGTGTTGTAGTACCATTTGCATTTCTGGGAAAAAAAAAAAGTCAAGGTTAGGCCGGTTTTCCTATGCCTGCATGAAGTATGAAACCCTGTATATGGAAAAAAATCCAGTAAATGGGCTTTAACCACAACGCAGACACAACATAACTTAAGGATGTGAACTGCTAAAATATTATTCATAAATTATCAAGAGATCACCTAGAAATCATTGCTGTCTAAAGACAAAACAACTTATTCTGAATTACACATCTTTCACAGACTTTGTAAAGCATGAGTTAAGATTTTAATATTTTTCTTCAAATTTTACCCATTTGGCATAACTAAATGAAGATTAAAAGATGAGTCTTTTCAATTTTCCTTCTTATTCTTAACATCTCTGGTAGAAAATCCATTGGTCATTGTAGTATCTTGAGTCTTCATGAATCTCATTGACTTTTCTTATTCCTTGTAAACTTGTATAAATTACAGATATGAATGGTCATAAAAGTGTTTTTGGAAAAAACAGCTTTGGAAGGGCAGATGATGTAATATACTTCTATTTTATTAGCTTCAATAAAATAGTGCTAATTTAAAGGCATTAAAACTAGAAGTGTGTGTTGATAGGTTTATCAAGGGCCATCAGGGAGAGCTACTGCTGAAATAGTTAAATGGCAATCAGAGAATCTTATGATGGGAAAAACTAGAACTTAATGAAAATAATTAAAAACACCCAATTGTTATATGCATCATTGGGTACTCAGTTAAGCTACATTATTTCTCATGAAAGCAGCACTGTAAGAATTAAAAATGTACATTTTTGCAAAAAACCTTTGCACTAAAATTGTGTAGTCAAATTTGTTTAGTCTCCTATCACCAAACCACTAGAAACATTTTTTCAGGGATTTCAGACAAAAAATATTATTTGAAAGCAATAGATGTAATTGTCTTTTTCCATTAGTATCAATGAATAATTCCTCTTGTGAAAGGCAGTCTCTCAGCCGTGTGAGACCATGAAATGTTCTTTTCCATTTGACTAGGGTTTTCAAACCTTGGGGATTCTTATCTCTGAGTCCCAAATATATAGATTATTCTTAAGACTCATAAATTTAAGAACACCACCACCAATTTGCAGACGAAGAGGTGATTTTTACACACTTAAGTTGACAAGGTAAATGAGAGCAATTAATCATAAGTCTTATTCAATGCCCTCAATGTTATTAATTGCCTAATGTTTAAGATTCTGAATGTATGTGACATACATTGTCATTCAGAGTAATTCTAGTCATGTAAATTTCCACAGTGGAAGGCAGAATCTTTATTGTCCACTACTTTAAGCTAGGAATAGGTGAAAGTTTGGAGCTGAATTGACTTTGTCATTCAACGATTAATGTGGTAGCAAAGTTTAAAGCCACTGTGAATTTCAGGCTAACAGCTGACAGTTTTCTTAACAATTAGTTTAAAAATGTATTATTTAATTATTAGCTTGAAGGACACTGCAAATGAACACCATAGGTATTCCATTTACATGTTTAATTGGATTAGTCTCCTGACTTTCAGAATTGAGCAATTAATTTGTCTGAGCATTTTTTTCCAGATAGCCAAATTATTAATCTTTTGTATTTCAGTGCATGGATTCACATCACACACATTTATATTGAAAAATGAATTGTTCCTCCTCACCATTGTTCTGCTGTTTCTGTACAACCTGTTGTAGAACAAACTTTGCTTCTTGAAATAAGTTTTACAACTTATCATAAATGTGTTTTACATTTTTAAATAATTGATTTTATATTACCTGTAAATGTTTTGCTTTCAGTTATGAAATCAAAAAGAGAAAATCTAATACTTAATATTATGTGCATGCAGTTGATAAATAAGCACTTCCTGCTATGTTGAATTTCACCTATCTGTTTAATAATTAACAGCTGTTGGGGAAAATAAAATGCAGTGACATGGCTGTTATGATTATGTGTTAAGAATACTAAATCTAGGTTTTTCAAAATTAGTAGCAACCCATGGTTCCCACTATAACCTTTGTGGGCACACATGGTTTTTAGGTTCGTAATATATCTATATAATAAACATTTGTCTATTCTCCTTCTAGGCATGACAAAAGCATAAATCTTAATAAGAAATATGTCAGATTGAGACGTGTCCAGAAATCTCCATCACTCCGAGGTCTCTTCTCAAGCAGGTTGCTTCTCATCTTGATTGTATGTTTGAAACAGGCAGGTTTCCACTTGAGGTGGGCCATTCTTGGCAGCTCATGTGGGCCTTCAGGACCATAAAGTGTGGCTTTGGAGTCCCTGGGTGTCAATCTACACAGGGACTCTCCGCTGATATCATTCAGTTCTAGATGCAGATGTGTCGTTGGCCAGAGAGGGACGGGGCTAAGACCTCAACGAATCACGTGTGTGATTGGAGCTCTGTACAAGGAGCTGGAGGAATAAACTCGAGGCAGTTTGTCACACGGAACTTTGGTGTGTGTGTGTGCTTACCACAGAAATTTCCTGATATGATGCTACTGTTTATTTTGTTAGTATTTCTTTTTTTTTCTTTCATGTCAAAACACTGATACTGGATTTGACATGGAAACCAAGGCAAGTCTGAGGTGCTTTTCCAGTGAAGGTGTATTGGGTTTGTGTGGCCAGGTTTTGGTAGCAGGGTGGCCACAGGGGTGGCTTCTGTAAGAAGCTGCCAGAAGCTCTCTCATGTCCAACAGAGCCAATGGCAGCCAGCTCCAAAAATGGTCATGCTGCTGGCCAAGGCTGGGACAATAAGGAATGGTGGTAGCACTTCTGTGAAAACAGACTTAAGATGAAGAAAAAGAAGTCTTTGCACAGGTGTAACTGCAGCCAGAGAAGAGCAGGGTGCTCTTCTGTGAGAAGAAAAACCATGCAGACACCAAGCCCATGGTGCAGACAGTGCTGAAAGAGCTATGGAAGTGGGGGGTAACGAGAAGGTGTTTTAATGTTTGTTTGTGTTTGTCATTATCCTGCTCTGATTTTGTTAGTAATAAAGTCAATTAATTTCCCCAATTCGAATCTGTTTTGCCCATGACGGTATTTGATGAGTGATTTCTCTCTGTCTTTATCTCAGCCCATAAACCCTTCATTATATTTTTTCTCCCTTGTCCGGATGTGGAGGGCACTGATAGAGAGGCTTTGGTGGGTTCCTGGCATCCAGCCACGGCCAACCCACTGCAGAAAGTTACTAGCAATGGTTTTCCAGAGATGTAATAAATAACTCTGCTCATACTGAGCAAAAATGTGTCTGGTGTGTTGACAGGTGTAAAATGTAAAGTTACCTCAGGCTCCACTCAACAAAGTATTCACATATGTGAACTCTGTTAATTATAATAATTACACGTGCATTTTTGATTAGGAAGCCTCATTCCACAAAATAATGAGCATCCTCAGTCACTGTAAAAGTCAATGAATGATACAAGGGTTGAGTGTGTCTCATGTTAAGATGCTTAACACTTTGGAGAATTAGGCCATAATCAGTGAAATCGCCTTCCTGTAAGTCACTGTCCTGAGAGCAGATCTCTTCAAGGGAAGTAATTGTACTGAGGTGGGGGTCACCTGCCAGGCAAGTAGAAATTGGCCGAGGGGAAAATGATCTCGAGTTGCACCAGGTGAGGTTCAGGTTGGATATAAGGAAAAATTTAATCACTGAAAGAGTGGTTAAGGATTGGAACAGGCTGCCTAGGGAAGTGGTGGAGTCACCATCCTGGGGAGCATTCAAGAGTAGATGTGGCACTTCATGACATGGTTTAGTGGGCATGATGGTGTTAGGTCAAAGGTTGAGCTTGAAGATCTTGGAGGTCTTTTCCAATCTTAATGATTCTATGATTCTACAGTTACTTCCATAGAATGTTCACTACCTTAAAAAAAACCCCTGCTTTATCAACACCTAAGGTATAACTAGCAGATCACAGCACAGGTAGCCACAGGTAACTTACCCATTCCCTGAGTTCAGTGTTGTCTCATGGGTAATGTGAAATCTGCTTGACAGATTTGGAAGCATTGCAGTTATACAATTATTTCCGAAACTCATTTCAAGTAACTTATTCAAAGTAACTGAGTGTAAAGGCATGAGGAACTAACTCAGCTAACAGCATGAGAAGTATTGTTTCCTATTAGACATTTTTAGGTCAAGAGCACAGCAACATATTTTGTGTTCTACAAAAAACATTTTCTGTTTATTTGTGGCTGCTACTATTAATTACATGTCTATCCACATTCTTGCAGGGGGACTTTAAAAAATCTGCATGTTAAACTGAAACAAAATTGCAAGACTCCGTCAGGTGTTACTTCTAACTAGAGGAACTGCACTGATGCCAACTCCTGAAGAGCGTATATTATCCTATCCATAAAGGCTGTGAGTTGATAAAGCCATCAGTTAGTGACTGTTGTGTGGCTGTTACAGTAGTTCATTCTTCAGTTCCTGTTTTTACTTCTGACAGTCACTATATCAATTCCTTCACAGTAGTATATTTTTCCACTAATGCTGTATACCTGGGATATGCTCATAGCCAAAATACTTCTTATGCACTCACTGGGGACTTTGTCTCCACCTCAGCTTCAATTTTCCAAATCTATTCCAGTTCCTTAGTGTCTTTGGGTAATTAGATGAGTAAAACAGAAAAATTAAACTGAACATCTGTATAAGTAGTGTGTATTTAATAGGCTAAACACTCCTCTGGCATATGTTTCTCAACTTGTATTTTTGCATTTGTTATTACTGCTGAATAGAAGATAATAACACTGGTAATGAGTCTAACAGATTGTTTTTAATACTGGCAGAATGAAAGAAGATGTGGGATCCAGAATATATAACATTAAAATTGCATCTTCTAAGAAGCTACAAACTTTGCTAGCCAGATTGTAATCCTTTATTAAAAAAAAAAAAATCGACATAAAGCAAACATTAGACAGTCCTTCTGGCAAAAGGCCAAAGCTGAACTCTTAGAGGAATATTAAAAAATCCTCTTACACAGTTTTCACAGAGCTTTGGGCTACAGCTCTTAACATATTGCTACTTCCAAGATAATTTCCTTGGGGGAGTGTTCTGGTGTCTTTAGCGATAGAAAATGTCTGTTTCTAAAAAGAATTGCAAAGGTTGTGATTCTCCACAATCATAACTGAACAAGATCATTCCCATAGGATATTTCAGGGCAAAAGCCATGACAGCAAACCCGAGAGCAATGACAATATGAGAAAGTTCAGCTAATAGTAATAATTTCTTAGTATAGGCATTTCTATACTTCTCTGGTTACTTAAAAATAAGACAAGTCTTTACAAAACACAGAGCATGCCAACGAGGTATATAAAGACACCTTTTAATGATCATTTTTACCTTTGAACACTTCTATTAGGATTATTTTGTGGCATGCAAATTCTATGCTTTCTCTTGGGGTGTAGGTAGCTGAACACAGAACCTTATGTTCACTGACCCATTCTTCTCCCAAGGGGCACCAACAATTTGAGGTTATGTAAATTAATCTTCTGGAAGTTTCTTCTGAATGGAAACACTCATTTGGAAGATCTAACACCTGCTGAGCTGTTACCTGCCTTTCACTCTGCTGAGATGGAGCTTATAGTAGTGGGGAGACACAGCAGTGATACTGAAAATGACCTGGGCCTTTATGCCCAGCACTGAAATTTAAACAGCTGCATGTAGCTCTTTCTTGCTAGAGCAAGAAAGGTCAATATCTGAGTGGTGATCACTCCAACTGTACAGAAAGAAGCTGTGACCTCCTTGTCCTCTATTGAGTATTTGTGTTCCAGTTCTAATTTTGTCTGATTTAATTGTATTTTTCACTATTTTCACTTTATCAAAACAAAAGCCAATAGAATCTGGACTAGAACTTTAGAAATATGATTACTGTGGTTTATTGATAAAAATCATAAATAGTCATGCTTGGGCCTAAAGATCATCAGTTCTGAAAATTGATTTTACAATTTTCTAATCAATAGCAGTACATGCTGGTGGATGGTTATCTGAGCACTTCAGAACACACCTATTTGAATGTAATAACTGTTCCTAAGCATAAAAGGGTATAAAGCAAATGTCAAATCCCTGATTTTTTTCTCTGATAAAGCATGGGTCTTGGCAAATCCTTCAACATCAGTAAAATTAGATTTGGGCTAGGTGAAACACAAAAACTTTAGGCTGAGTGCCTTTTCTGCAGTTAGTGAATTGGCACTGACAGATGGACCACATAAGCTCAAAGAGCGGGTTAATAATTTAAATAAAATAGTCCTTCTTTTTTTTTTTTTTTTTTTTTGCCCTCGGGAGAACTTTTCATAAAGGTATGGATGTCTTTATTTCCTGCAGTTTGTCTGCTCTTTTCTGTCATTCCTGGGTATTGATGGCTTATAACCTCAGCCAAATTATTACTCCTACTTAAAATTCACTAGAAGTCAGGGGTGTCCATCAAAATTAAGTGGATATTGTGCTAGGATGTACTGCATAGTAAGAAATGAACTCTGCTCTGAGATACAGCTTAGATGAAAGACAAAGTTGAAGCCATAGCCTCTTTGCCAGTAAGGTGAAGGGAGAAACAAATCAAGTCCTGAAAGTCTGTGGGAGGCTAGGCAGTCAAATGTCTTCATGGAATTGGCTTTAAAGACCCCTTTTTAAATTCAGCATTATATGAGAAACAGTGAAGTGGGTTCCAAGCTATTTGGTACATTGATGTGGGGGCAAAACTAGACTGGGACTTGAAAGCAGCACAGCTCTTTTAGCTCTCTAACAGAGAGCTTGTTGGCTTGGGCACAGGTCCATGCTGATACAGCTGTATTGCTTCCCATTCCAGGGTTGCATCACTTGGCTCACTAGACTGGGAATCTTGTGTGTTTATGTAGCTTAAGCAACTCTTAAATTTTATGTAAGAGGAAAAAAAACAGCTCTCAGTTTTTCAGACCCATACTAGTGTTGCCACAGTATTCTCTTCATTTAGTCCCTCAGTAATCACTTCTGTATGTAAAACTATTCTGCTGGAATAATTCAAAATAATTGCATTAAATAATATCTTTTGCATAAAAGAAAAGATTACTGAAATCTGCATTCCTGAAGTTCACACTTTTTTTTTTAGATATGTTCAGCTCAGCCTATACTAATGTCTCAACTTGGAATTAGTCCTGTTTCGTCTGGAGGAAGGGAAATGCAGTCTCCCTGCAGCCTGTCCCAAGCAGGCAGTTTGGCTCATTTCATCACACTGCATGTGTGTTCTGGAGGGAGTTCAAAAGAGGTTCACCTGGGTCTCAGTAGTGCCCTTGGTCAAAATTGCAGATAAACACGAGAAAAAACCACAAATCCTGGCAGGATCTATTTAAGGCAGGTTTTCACTATGCTTTCTGCTTCGTGTGTGTCCTCAAAACTATGGATGTGGTAATCTGCTGACAAAAGCAAGCTTAACTACTGTCAGTGCTTCAGAATCAATACTGCTGCAGAAAAGCAAGGTGGGCTCCCCCACAGCTCCTCCATCCTCCACACCTCCTCCACACACCCCCAACAGCTCAAGCCCTATTTCCACACACTGTCCCTTGTGGCTGATAATGATGAGGGAAGGTCACAACTTCATTGGAAATCACCAGAAGGAATGAGCTTGCTGCATTGACAGATCAGAAATGTTACTTCTGACCTGACAGGAGAAGCACCATGACAGCCTGGTGTTGAGCCCTGGTCCTTGCTCAGCAAGTTTATTCAAAAGGTGCTTGAGGTACTACTTTATCTTGAGGAGAGTGCACAGGAGAAATGCAACAATACTCTCAGGAGGTTGAAAAACAAGCTTTACTGGAAAACTTTAGAAAATCAGGAATTTGGAAAAAATTTAAAACAGACACCCTATCAAAACAAGGCATTTCACAGTGCATTGACTTGAAAAGTCTACCCATAAAACTTTAAATTGTCCACATTTCAAGAAAAGGAAATTAGGAGTAGAAAAGAATAGAAAAAGGGAAAAAGAAAGAGAAAAGCAAGCTATAGCTACTATCTTGGATTCTAGAGTGGTTTAAGCTACCATAAAATCTGGAGACAGTAGGGATGCAACTACATGCAGCTCAGGGCAATGGGTTTCATCTGCTCTGGTCTCCTGTGGTCACCCCTCCCCAGGTGGGTCTTCCAGTCACCTGGCCATTCTGGGGTTAGACTGGGGCCTTCAGGGGTGGAATGTGGGTCATTGCTTCTGCTGTGCCAGGTGTACCAGTGTCTGACAACCATTCTGTTGGTTTGAGCCTGTAATCATTTTTCTCAGGTCTTTCACACCTGACTAATCCTTTTTCAAACAGACTTTTTTCCCTCTCATGAATTTCCTTTCACAAACAGTGCATTTGTTTACTTGCTGATGAGATTTGTAACCTGAATCAATATTACTCCAGCCTTTACTCAATGCAAGAATGTAAATACTAGTAAAAAAACTGTGACTCACTTGCATTCCCAGAGCTCAGACAGTAACAATTTATAAAGAGAATCGATGACCTTCACCATCTCAAACCTTGCCCTGCTCAGATATGTGGGAGTAGTATTTTGGCATCTGCATGACTGCTTGTCTGAAATAGGAGTGATGTGGAGTCTCTCTGCAGTCCCCAAAGTTTGGTTCCTAGGCCACTATCCAAACTGTCAGTGAGTGACACTTTGACAGCCCCAGGGGACAGGCTGTGCCTCAGCCACTGCCTCACTCCTGCTTGCAACTCTCGGGGCTGAGCTGGATTGGCAAGAAGAGGAATGACTTGCAGGGAAGTGGTGTGAGATGGGGAATCCTGTGCTGAGTAATGCAAAAATTGAGGACTTCTAGCAATACGGCCTCACACGTGTAACGTATTTTCAGCATTTATACCACTCTGTCTGCACAGGTATTTTTTGGTGTGTATTGTCCTGAAAGAGTATTACACTTTACATATATTTATTCTGGCTTTATTTCATATACACTCTCACTGTTGCAGGTTAGGTAGGATGGTTTCAGAATTAGTTTATAATTGGCATCTTTGAATCGTTGCAATTATGCAGCAAACATGACATCATCCTCAGCTGGACAAAGTTCAGCAGCATTGTGAGAAGAAATATTTTCCCTCTCAGTAAATTCATCAGTCACACAAAGCCTGGAATAACAAAGGATATTATCAATAAAAAATTTCTCTTTGTGCTCCTACATAGCATTCCCTTAATGATTTCTCCACAGCAGACCTGCTGTGCGGCAGTTCACACACACACTGCAGCTGCAATGGTTCAGCTACACCTCAAACCTAAGTTGTGCACAAAAATACTGCTTATTTCATTTGCTTATAGCCTGCATTCAGGAGTCTTGTTTCTTCACAGCCAGGAAGATTAAACAAATCTAAAATGGGACCGGTATCCCTGCTATACCCTGCAGTCACTGAAGGCCCACAAAGGGCATGCAGTTTAAAGAGAAAGGGACACTGAAACATGCAAGTGTAATAGATCAGAAGCCTGGACATAGTTGTGAAGACTCAGAATTTTATATCAAGAGAGAAAATGACAGTATTTTGTCTTAATATCATACAACTTCATTCCAGAAGGAAGAGACAGGATACTCACTGATACAAGTGGGTGTCTTTATGCATTAGAGTTGGGTTATGATCAAAGGTTAGACCATAAGGCTGTAAATTGGGTGTGTTCTTCCTGTCTCTACCAGAATTTGATAGCACCATTTTTAAAAATTAGCAAGGGGGAAAAAAGGATGTTTTACTGATATGAGGTAATATGTACACAGAACAGTGAAACACTTTATTAGGTATATGGAGGAAAGCTGTGTCTCTAAAGGATTTGCCACAGATGTGACTCAGCACTGGGTTGAAATAGGACAGAAGTCATGAGGATATTTCTACACGTTATAATGTGTTCTCACAACTTTCACTTTTTAGATCTAGCGGCAAATGTAGCATTAAAATTAGAAGGAAGGGCAGAGAAGAAAATTAGGAGAAAGGGTAAATAAATATATGTCTGTAAAATCTGTTGAAATACCTTTCTTGAAAGATTTTCATCTTGGTAGCATGGGTAGAGAGGATCAGGCCAGACAGAGGCTTGGTTCACCTGAAAAGAATTGAAGTATGATCATGACTTTGGCATTTTTATGCTCTTGAATCCTGTTTGTACATGGAAACCTTTAACTGATGGTGCTTCAAATGGAGTTTGACTACATATCTAGTGAGTATGAAGTGTCCACTGTTAGTCCATGTGTTTTCTGTAGCCCTGATGCTTCCTTACAGTGTGGCTCCTTCACCCAAGCTCAGGTTTGGTTAATGGAAGAAGCTTCCTTTGATATTTAGGAGAAGCTGCAGCTCCAAATAAGCATTTGCCTGCTGTTCCTAACTGGAGATCTATTTCTTTTAAAGTTGATCAGGTTTAATTAGTACTGGCAGCCTTTAGGAGTACATCATTATATACTTCAGTATTTCATAGATAGATCAATTTTAATAACTGCAAAATTAAAAGAGAAAAAGGAGAGAGAAAATACAGGTAATTTAATTATTCAGAAATCTTAACTCTTGTTGAGTCGATACTTAGCCAGATTTCTCTGTGTTCAGGCCTACTGCAGCACCAAACCCTTCAGGAAAAGACTGAAAGTAGCTTGTAATAAAACTTTGAAAAAGTTATTTAAAAGTTAGGCTTGCACCCCATGCAGTGACATTGAGAGGGTTGTTCAGGGTGCAAAAAAGGGCTTGGATTGGCCCATGTTTTCTCAATCCAGACTTCATCATTCAGCCTCAAGATCTGGAAGTCCAAATAGCATAAACTCACTTGTCAGCAGGAGGATTAGCTCCCAAGGTTGAATTCATTTGGAGAGCTATGTGAGAAGTCATCTTGATAAAACCCATAATAATAAATCATATTCTTTTGTGATAACATTTTAAATCATTATTCAGAGAGTCAACCCTGCAGGAGCTTTTTGTGTTTAAAGCCTTTTAAATGTTTTTAGCTAATCTTTATTTTTAAAAAGAGCCCTGCTCTCTGTTCTGCTGTGTGTATTATATTTGATCAATGCTTTCTTTGTGCCTGAAAAGTGGAAAGTGTATTTTTCTTTGTCATTTTATTATTTTAATCTATTACATGGTTAGAATTTAATACCAAAGGGCAGCATGTTATAAGATTTTGTATTTAAAGTGACACTGCTGTTGGGTTTTTTCCCTAAGTTAATTTATTGCTGGTGAAAAGCAGCAGCAACAGAGATTACAAGTGGAGCCTTACCCACTTTACCCATCTTTACTAGTAAAATCCAGATGAATAATTGAAAATTCAAGCAACAGAACTCTCAACTCAACTGTCATCCATTATTTCCAGCACAGTACAATGCAGTGAACAATGGATTAGGAAAGGAATTTCCAGAACCCTGCTTAGCATTCATGAAAGAATGTTAAATTTAGGTGCTCATGTTATGCAAGTGAAGAGTGGCTTTCTTTTGTTACGTTGTGTGCCTTCCATTTTGTTTTCTTCCCAGATAAGACTTCCTGGAAGAGCAGAGCTTATGCCATACGTGCATCTAAGAGTAGGAACTGGAGGATAAATACCAGTGGAAGTACATGGACAAAAGAGGCCTGGTTATTCATCACAACATGAAATTCAGATGGTACAAAAATCTGCACAGCTTACCCTGTGCATACCAAAAACTTCCTTAGTCATGTAACTGCAAGTAAGGGTAAGTTTCTAGCAGGGTCCTCAGGGTAGTTTCTTGCCCATGTGCAGTTTAACAGTGTGGGAAATTACCTCAAAGGAGTAGACAACCACTGATAAAAATGTACAAATGATACAAGGATTTCATAGAATCATGGCATATCCTGAGTTGGAAGGGATTGAGTTGGAAGGATCATTGAGTCCAACTCTTCACCCTGCACAGGACCAGAATCCCACCATGTGCCTGAGAGCATTGTTCAAATGCTTCTGAACTCTTGGTCAGGCTTGGTGCTGTGACCACTTCCCTGGAGAGGCTGTTCCAGTGCCCAGCCACTCTCTGGGTGGAGCACCTTTTCTAATATCCAACCTAAACCTCCCCCAGCTCAGCTTCCGGCCATTCCCAGTGACAGGTCCTGTCACTGACCACCACCAGAAAAGAGCGATCGGTGTCTGTCCCTCCTCTTTCTCTCACAAGAAGTTGCAGACGGCAGTGAGGTCTCCTCATTCTCAGTCTCCTCCAGGCTCAAGAGCCCAAGTGACCTCAGCTGCTTCTCACAAGGCTTCCCCTCAAGGCCCTTTGCCATCTTTGTTGCCCTCCTTTGGACACTCTCTAGCAGCTCAATAGGTCATTGTGGTGACCAAAACTACACACAGAACTTGAGCTCCGAGCAGAGCAGGATAGTCATTAAACTACAGAAAGATGTGGATGGCTTGGTGAGCTGAAATCTGGCCAATTCCTCAACATGCTCAAACCTAAATGTATGTGAGTATGGGTTAAGGAAATTTATAAAGCTATGCCTGCAGAGTAGTGTAGCCTGACTTGGAAAGCAATGGCACTAGAAGGAGCAGAACAGGCCTCTGGAAGTTAACCAGGAAGGCAGACTTCCCTGTGCTGGTGTGATTAAAAAGGATATTCAAATTCTTGGACTTATTACCAGGTTAGGAGATGGGTTTATTACTTTTGTGCTGCCAGTGATAGACTTGCTACAGAAGAGCAGTCCACAGTCCAGAAAGGGTGACACTTATGGCTTCAGGAACAATTAAAAGATTGAAAAATATTTCTTGATTCTAAAAATATTTAATTTCACCATTTTAGTGTTTTGTTTCTTTTACAATGGTAATACTTAACCACTGGAAGAGCACTCTATGATTTTTAAATTCTACACCTGTAGAAAATTTTAAAATCAAATCTAGATCTTTTTACCTCTAAAACCTTGCTCTACTTCAATGGGGAATTAATTAAAGAAATCATTACTATGATTTGTACTGCTCAAACAAGTGGAAGTAATGCCCATTTGTGGCTCTGCAATTAAGGGAAACTCTGCTGATTTTGCTCAAGATTAAAGAACTACTGAAAAGGTAAGAGGATGCAAGTGGAATTGAAAAGAGAGAGAACATATATAAGTTTAAATGGAAATTTTTCTTTTACCATTAGATTTAAAATTAACTAATTGATCTTCTTTATTCTTCACTGCAAGATTATTAACATATTTCTATTTCATCTAATATTTTGCCAACGTGTTCACATGAATTTTTCATTCTTTTGTCTAGATATCCTGTTAAATTGATCCCTGGCCTCTGGTGATTTTTCTTCTCCCTCTTGAAGAAGGAGACTCAGTAACTTTCCAGTATTGAAATTCCCAGAAACTAATGAAACATTCCATGCACATCCCTATTCAATGGCATAATGCCTCCAGTTATGCAAACTAAAATTGCTCAGTTGATGACTCTAATTAGCTGTTAAACAGTCCACTTCAGTTCCTTTTGTAATTTTCATGTTCTACTCCTGCTGTTTCTTATACCCTCAGTTTTCTCTAAAATATGTACTGTTATCCACTTATTCCTGAATAACTGTATACAGTCTTTAATCAAATTGACATCATGCACCAAAATTGCATCCATTCTATTTGAACAAATCCAATCATTAACCATTTGCTGAAAATACATTTCTGCCCACCCAGCCCAAGTCTAGTGGTTGTTTGACAGTGTTTGATATAATGAAGAATGACACAACTAAAAGCAAGCTTCCAAAATTCTCATGTAAGTCTTGAACTGCCACAATCTTAAGTCAGGTTAGGGTGATTCCTCCTGGTACAAGATAAAGAGTCTTTGTGTACAGTATTTGAGACATTTCTCCCTCACAGCAAACAAAATAAACCCGTGCATTAGGAGACAGCCTAAGTCTTAGGAGGGGCAGCTGAGGGAACTGGGACTGCTTAGCTTGGAGAAAAAGCTGAGAGGAAACTTTCTAACTCTCTACAACTACCTGAAAGGAGGTTGTAGTGAGATGAGTGTCAGTCTCTTTTGCCAGCTGGCAAGTGAGTTATAGGACGAGGGGAAATGGCCTCATGTTGTGCTTGGGAGGTTTAAATTGAATTAAGAGAAAATCCTTCACCAAAAGGGTGATCAAACAGCCTGTTCAGGGAAGTAGTTGAGTCACCACCCCTGGAAGTATTTGAAAGACATGTAGACGTGGCACTTTGGGTTTTGTTGTGGCAATGGTAGGTTTATAGTTGGACTTGATCATCTTACGTGTCTTTTCCACCATGACCCTGTGTTCTGTGATTCTGTGATGCCATGTTATGAAGTGAACTATTTATTTGTGGCAAATTTTTTGTACTCTGAGTGTCAGCTCATTCTACACACAACTACATTCTATACACATCTACATTGCCTCCCTCTCACAAAATAGTCTGCCACAGCTGTTCAATCACAGATTTACACTGCAAGCCAGAAAAGCATATCAGCACATTTAGATACACAATTTGTTTTGTGGCTGTCAATGGAAATGACATGTACACATGGAAAATTAAGTGCCTGGATTTCTGGATCAGAGCCTAAAGAACAACATGCAGAAAAGCATCTCCTCCATGACTATACTTTTACTTGACATACATTAACTTAATACAGGCACCTGGACACCTGGGAATGTCACTTCCTCTACACAGAGCAAGTGTAAATCCAACAGTACATACTGAAAGAAGAGGTCCTTTCTGTTTGCTTGTCCTACTTGTAAAGGATCTTAAAAAATGTTTAAAATATGTGGCTGGCAGAGTTTGAAATACTTATGGTTTTCAATCCGAAAACTGAGCAGGAGGACTGCCTGACCTCCAACCACCTTGCTTTCTCCAGGAATTCTGCTGGGGTAAAAGATGCTTATTCAGTTCCTGGGGAATGTTGGCCAGCTGAGAGCAGGATTGCCTACCTGAATATGAAGGCATCTTAAGTAACCAGCAGGAAGAGCCTTAAGGATTGCATGCCCCATGGTAGCAGACATCACCATTAAGAAAAAGCCAGGGAAGAGCTGCTGCTATCTAGTTTTCCTCAGCTGGTTTCTTCTGGACCCAGAACAGCTGAGATAGAGGTGCTGGGGAGAGTCCTATGTCCCTTGCTCTGCATATGCCAGAGTAACACTGACCCAGCATTTTAAATGTCTGTATTTTGGATCTAGGGGATTAGAGATGCAGGCTGGGGAGATAATGCAAATCTTTCTGAGGACCTGTTTGAAACCAGGACTAAGCTTAAAGCACTGATGAGCCAAAGGATTTTATCTTAGGCATTTTCTTCCTTGCAAAGAGTCTTGCAGAATCTGTACCAGGTAAGGGAGAGATGCTTTAGATTCAAATTTACTGAAACCAGGACAAGAGGTAATGTTGTGACCTGCTTGGAGATCTTACCTGTTTCCCATTGTCCCCTGACTTAATTGTTTCCAATCTTTACTCTAAAAATTCTGGCAAAGTTGCTGGCAGTTATGCCTGAGTAAAGAGTAAGTGATGTGTATGTGTATGCAGATCTTTTTTCTCCTCTTCCTTTCCAGAATTCTTCAAGCCTGTGCAGACTGACTGAGATTTTTGAAGTAAAGGACTAATTGTTTTATGCCACATCTGTTTATAATCCCTAATTTAAGGTTTCTTCACAGGAACTAATTTTTTAACCTGACAATGAAAATAGATAAATAAAGTTGTTATTTAATGAACACCTGGCAAGCACCTGGTGAAAGATGATGTATCAAGAATACCTACTTATTCCTATTCAATTAAATGAAGGAAAAGAAAATACTCTCCTGGTATAGTACAATATTTCCCAAGATCTCTTTCTACCCAAATGTTTATACAGAGTGAATTATACCCTGATAATAGACCCTACTTTCCAGTTTCCACAGAAAATAGTTCATCTCTTTCTTTCTGTGCAAGTAATCTTAACAGGATTGTGGTATTCCCCAGCATTTTATCACCTTTAACATTTCCTGAAAATATTTCTCTGTATCTTTCTAACTCTTTTTTTTTTCCTAATCAGGGATGTGTTTCTGCTGAGAATTATGAACTCTCCTGCTGAGAGTGTGAGCATACACGATGGTGCTAAGCAACTGAACACATGCAGAAATGGTCAAGACAGCATGTAATTGGAAGTGTGTGCATCACTTACAAGATTTTGCTGTGAGGTACTGTTCACTGGTTTTTCCTGGCACTTAAAATATCCAGTTATAATAATAAGCTTTTTATAATATGAAATCATTCAATTGTTCCTAAGATTTACTGGGAAAGCTTTAGGCTGTGGCTAATGAGTTGCTTCTGGCCCAAAAATCACATTTTTAAATTAGTTGACTGAACTAAGATATTCACATTGTTGTTTCTGATTTTTTGTGCTGCCTATTTACTGCAAGAAGCAAAGTATTCTCTTGAATCCAACAACACCTCCACGCCCTGCTGCTTGCTGTTACCAAGTGTAGTTGTGAAGAGGTTAATTATGTCCCTCTTTAGACCAGTTCCATGCCTACCGAGTTCTGCATCCTCTCATTTGTGGACAGAAGTGTGTAGCCTTTCCCTGGATTGCTCCCTGTCCCATCCTGCGCCCCCTGGGGAGGGTCTGAAGTGATTTATGTGCCATAGCAGCACAGTTGGGAGGCAGAGAGCATTCACACCTAGAAAAATCATTAGCTGTACATACCCATGCAAGGGTCAGCCCTGTCTGGTTCTGCCTGTCACCGAACTTCACTGTCTTTCACTTAGAAGAGAAGTCAGATCTGGAGTTAAGAGCCTTTTGCAGATTATAATCTGCCTCCAGGCACAGAGCCTACCAGTTCAAGACCCTATGCAAATCAAGCACATCAGCAGGTCTCAGTAGCCTGGAGAGACCTAGGGCAGGGAATCCAGCATTTCAGTGAGGTCATTTGTGCCCATGATGGACAGTGGGCATAAAATCAGAGGCTTCTGAAAACCTCTGTATGCAAGGGTGACAAGAGTCACTGGAATCATGTGTGCTTGATATGCAACACACAGAGTCCATGGGCATTGTAGAGGATGTGATATTTCAAATATCCTATTCAGAGTCTCTAATTAGCCATTTTCATAATGAAACTCTGTCTAATAGGTACATTTTCATTATAAATCTCTATGTAATAGGCATTCCCCCTCTTTCTTGTTCTCTTAGTAGGATGAACAATTATAGTGTAATTGAGACAATGTTGCATTTCTGCATATTTTGGTCAAAGTCATAAACCAAATCAATTATTCAAAATTGCTCTGAGCAGAAGATAATTTTATTACCTACTTGTCAAGTACATTAATCAGATGTAATTTTTTTTAACCTATCTTCCTTTCTGGTTAGTCTTTAGCAATTATCTCTACTTTAAGGAGTCCATTTCTGTACCAAAGAAAGGTTATGATGTGCTCATGACTAATGGATTTCTGTTAGCAAAGAGGAATTATCTTATTTTGGTCCATTATTCAAATTTAACATAGAAATTCCTTAGTTTTGAGCTTATTGTGTATAGAAATGACACGTGGCATTTTAGAGTACAAAGGGTTTGTGCTGCTATGTATGGCTATTCTGGATTTCTTTCCTTCTGTTTTTTAGCACTCAGGAGGGCAGAAGCATTTCAAAAGCAGAAAACTACAATGGACTCTGCATTTTATTTCCATATGAAATTTAAATGAAGTTTAAATGCATCACTCACACAAGACATCTACACATATACAAGAAAAAGCCAGTAAATCATATTTTTCTCCCAGCTGTGCTGATTGTCTAAGACTCTTTATATTAAGGGAAACAAATCCATTGTCCCTCTTAGGGGTGCCTGACTTACAAAACTTGTAATGAGATAACATAGGCTTTTAATGCTAGGTCTTTTGGAAACCCACTCTAATTCCAGTCAGCAGTGGCTGTTAACTGCTTTCATCTAATAACCATTGAACTGAGAAATGGCCTCTATGTCCCTGCTTCCTTATTCCTCCCCTAGGGTTTCTGATAAGCAAGCTTTTACTTCAGAGATTGACACAATTGACAGAGAAGACAAGGTTTTGACTAAGCCCAGTGAAGACTTATGCAATATCTCCAGATTAACAGCAAAACTCCTCATATGAGTATCTCAATAGCAGAATCCTTATTCTGGGATTGGTATCATGTGTCTCAGTCTTTGCCATCTTCTGAGAAAACGGGATATGTAAAACTAAAAATGGTAGGCTATTTCACAATCATGGGTAAATAATAGATAAAAAGAAACCTGCATTTCCATGAATGCTCTCCAACCACCACTTTACCATATTCCTGTGAAAGTTGAACTGGTGCACTGTGGGAAGGGGCCAGGCAAATCACACAGTAAGGAGCAGTGCTGATGATGATCAGAGCAAGCTAAGCCAAAAACTGCATTCCTGTCATCTCTCTGCAGTACCTCTGACTGCCACTTGAAGGAAGGGAACAAGCTGTAGCTGAGAGGAGCAGACAGCCTGGCACTTGGCACTGGCCCTCCAGCTGACAGGACAAGTAATATTGC
This sequence comes from Ploceus nigricollis, assembly GCA_013399945.1. Classification (NCBI taxonomy): domain Eukaryota; kingdom Metazoa; phylum Chordata; class Aves; order Passeriformes; family Ploceidae; genus Ploceus; species Ploceus nigricollis. The sequence goes on from VXBC01010933.1 coordinate 472,069, forward strand.
ATGGGAAGCCCAAATTCTCCCAAGTAATTCTAGGTTTGGCTGAGAAAGCCATGCTGTGGTTGACAGGCTGTTGTCAGTGCTTAGGCTGGCGTGGGTTCTTCTCCAGCACACAGAGAAAGCCTGCAGAGCACAGTGCTGTGCAGCAGATAGAAGTACCAAACACCAAAATTCCTATTTGGATATTTGAGGGTTTGAGTACTGTCTGATTCACAGCAGAGTTTTTCTTTTCAGGTAGTATCACGTGCCAGAGAAATGCAGTTAAAAATTTTCAAGATCCATAAAACTGTCAGCTTTGGATGTATATTAGCTTTTGAGAAAGGAATGCAGTGACTGACCAAATCATGTGAGTCAGCTGTGCAGGAAAGGAATGGAGCTCTGCCAGTATCATCCACTATGGTGAGACGTGCCCTATAAAGCTGTTACACTTCATTCTCCCTTTCTCACCTTCTCACACTTCATTCTCCCTTTCTCACCTTCTCTTCTTTATGTTGACTCTTCAGATTCTTAAGGCTTCCTGTAGGTGATATGACACAACACAGCACCTCAGAAGTGGCAGCTAACCACCACTTAGAGTGTCTGTACGAGCAGAGAAGGGCAGGAGCAGACTCTGGAGTTATTTGGGGAAATACTGAAAATGCTCATTTATAAAAAGGGCTGTGCTTAAAAACTAGCATAATGAACAGAGATGGATGCCTGACTCTCACAAATGCATATTGTGGTTTCCTGTCATGTTGTCTAGCAGAGTAAATGACTTTCAGGGTTGTTTTGCTGCTAATGAAATCTTGTGAGACTAACCCCAGTAAAAAGAATCCTCCTTAGAAAAACAGCTGCCTCCAAATCACAGCAAATGTTCCCATCAGGTTTTAGTAAACCTCAAGTCTTTAACCTATTCTTTATCAAATGTACCTTATGGTCTGATGCTTCTAGTGTAGTATCAGCACCAGAGGACTGTCATTTGCCCTGAAAAGTTTTTTGCAGAGATAAAACTATATGAGCCATTCAGGGATAGCTCTTCTTTTTCGTCCAATTCAGACATACAGTCAGGACACAGACATGCTTGGATGTAGGCAAGGAATGAAGTTTATTCTGATGCTATCCAAGGTATAGCTAAAAAAGCCTTTTACCTTTAGTTACAAATACATCTTTATTTAATATAAAATTATTATATTCACAATTATCTATCTGACTATGTAGTCACAACAGAGAAATCAGAACCAAAATTATAACCTGGGGGAAAATAAATTGCCTCTCTTGTGTTACTAAAGGACAAACAGAATCTGATACATACACTTTTAGTAAAATAGAAAATAGTGCAAGTGAAAAACTTGACGTTTTGTGTGCTCACTGCCTTCCATAAAGCTGTACAATTACATTTACATCAGATATTGCTTCACATCCCTCCCTTCGGTAGGGACTGGAGATCCATACCAAATTAAATACATATATCTGAACATCCAGTGTTTCAAATGTAGAGTGAAAAGTACAATTTCCTTATCCCCACCTGATCCACTTGTTTAGCCTTTTTTCTTTTGCTGTTATTTTTCTTTCATCTGTCTTTAATTCATAGTCTCTGGTATGAATGGTTCCTGCTAAAATCATTGGGTTTGTGCTATCTCATCTCTTAATAGTGTTTTCCAGTTCAACTTCCCTGATATCCACCTACATGTACATGGATTTAAAGGTATTTTACAGCCTATCAGCTAAATCCTAGATGATAGAAATCTTTCATCCTGGAATGGCTTCTCATCATTTGATTTGTATCCCAGCACATGGCCCAGAAGGAAAGCTGCTGGTGTCCATGCTTGGGTGGGTAGGATCCATGCATTTTCTGTTCACATCCATCTCTGCTGCAGAGCTGATATTTCACAGCAAAAAATAGTAACTCTCCTGAACATGTATTTAGCTGCTGTCATTCTCAATGCTTTCCTCATACATAAGCCATGCTGTTTATTCACATTTCCACTCCCCTTCCCTTCTTTCATTCTATAAAATAAATTTTTTGTACACAAACGTGATTTAATATGTCCATTTCTTGTGCAGGGGATTCTACCAGGTAGAAAGTGCCAAAAATTTTTAAGGCCAGGAACTGACAGAATATCGTTCTCTAAGTATGTGCCACTGTCTGAGCATGCATGCTGAAATCTGCATATGTGATGGAACTTAGGTTTCAGGTGATCCATCTTTCTTATACAAATTTTGGATGATCTGACAGACATATTTTGCAATAAATAGTACAAGTAACACAGGCAGAATTGCTTGATTTTCATTCAGTTGCAATTAATAGGAAAAAATTATTCCATTATACTAAATTTCACAGATGTGGAAAACCACAAAATAATATTTTTTGTTTCTACCTATTTTTCTAAAAATTTCTCTACAAAAAGCCCTTACTAAACAATCGCTGGTGGTCTATGAACCACCTCTCACTATTTTTTAAATTATGATGGTGTTTCAGCAGTATCTTAGTTTTCACTCCAAATCTTGGTAAGCCAATTTCTCCTTCCATCCACCCAAAGTAGAAGGCTGAAATTTTCTTCCAAAGGGTCTTGGAAACAGAAATACTATCGCTGTCTGAAATCTGAGGAATTGCAAAACTGGGGTTTGCTTCACATTTTATGCACATAGAAACTTTACTGAGAGAAACTGTACCTGACTAAGCTATTCATGGATGCTGTCAGAAACCAGAATGTGAACTTCAAGAGATAATGTTTCTGGTGCCTTGTAAATGTGTCCCACGAAACTGTTCACTGAGACTTGAGTGTTCAGAGAAAAACAAATCTGTACAGGTGGTGCTGTGGTCTATTTGCTATAATGTGTAGTTCCAGTGACATTTCTGTTGTGATTCCAAGTGCTGTTGTCAAATCAGTGGATTAATGGAAGTGCTATGTCAGCAGCAGTTACTGAGGGTTTAGCTGACAGCCACCTGTCATGTTTTGATACTGACAGCAAAAAACGAGCCTTGGAATTATACAATAGTTACTGCTCCTTTGAAGTGCATTGTCATGAGCTAGAGCATGCCAGCAAGTTGCAGAGGGTGGGGAAGAGGAAGAGATGAAGTGAAAACCTCACCTAAAGAGAGAGGCTAGATTTTGCTTGAAATACATCACGCTGAGTTCCATGGTAGAACTGGCAAATGCCAGAGTCCCAAACAATGACAGCCTGGTAAATAGTAAGCAAAGCATAAACATAAGGCCTGGGAACCAGGGAAATGAAAGGTGAAAAAGGAGGGATATTTATGGCAGGAGGGAAAGGACATGGTTCTTGGAGAGTTTGGGCTCTATTATTATGAGACATGTTCTTTAACTGCAGCAAAATAGATCTGGTTGGTGAGAGCTGCTGCTGTGCTGTTGCACAGCAATTGGCTCATCTCAAGTGGAAAGGATGAAGAGAACAGCTCACAGCGCAGAAATTTCGTCTATAAACAGCTGGGGTGTCTGTTGGGTTGTGTGAATCTGGGAAAAGTTGTGGAGAGAGAAGGGCAGCACTGGTGGGAGTAAACCTTGGTAGATGTAGTCCATAAAAATCAAAAAGTCACTAGGATTGTCTGTGAAGAGGCTCAAAGAGCAGTGCAGTGCACATTCAGGCGTCTGGGGACAGGGTGATCCAATTTTCAAGACATCTAGAGCAGAGGGCCTACAGGACAAATCTGTGACCTATTAAAAAAAAGGAGAAAGTAGCTAGTTTTGGCTGAGGTGGTTGCCAGAAAATTTGAGGGGCTTTTTTCAGTAGACTGTCTGATTTGTGTTCTGGGAGGAGAGAATTTTTGTTAACTCAGCATTTCCTTTTCTTCTGGGCAGACAGCAAGAGGAGGGTATATGCTTTGCTGAACTCTCAGCCTAGTTGAAAAATAGTTATTTAAAATGTCTATATTCTATTCTTTACCTCCATGTAAATATATCTTTTGTCTTTTCTCAAAATAGCCAGATTTCCCCTCTAAGGCAAATCTCATTCCTCTTCATCTTACTCTTAATTTTTTTCTCTTGGAGTCAATTCAGTCTTCCACTTTTGCTGTCCTACAGATTCTATTTTTTTCCCTATTTAAAGATTTTTTTTTTTCATCTTTTTATTTCTCTTTTTGATTCCTGAAAAATCTCTTTCTGATATTCTGACACACCCAGTGAAAGAAAGGGTGAGGTGGAAGGGGTAGAAAGCTGGGACTGCCAGTTGTCCTGTTCCTGGTCTCAAGACCTATTGCAAGATCATAGTAGCTGCTTCCCTCCTGCCTTCCCAGCAGGTTCCAGAGAGGGAGGGGAGGGAGAGACTTCCAATGCTGAGTAGTTCTGCATTGGGCTGTAGGCAGAGGTTGGTAGAGAAGGATGTTGGAATTTCAATACACTAACACCTAGAAATCACATCCATGGTTTACATATGCCATCTCATAAAACCTCATTTGCCAGCTAGCCCAGAATGGAACATCTAAGCCAGTACTTGAAAACAAACAAAACATGTATAGAATATTTGAGACTATTTCTGGTAGCCTCAGTAGCAATTGGAAAATGTTAAGATTTGGGACAGCTATGTTTTTAAATTAAAATTTTCAACTTTTGACCTTGATTAACATTTGACCTTGATTAACACTAATGGTTTTGGACTGCTCTGCTTCCTCTATCTGTAAGCTATTAACAAAGTTGAGACTTGAGCCTGCTTTTGTGTAAGTTGGGAAAGGAAATGAAAGCCTTTACCAAGCTATAGTTTTGAGATTAACAAAGCACATCTGGTATCAAAAGAAGACTGGAAAGGTTGAGAAAAACATTTTTCTATTTGTTAAATTGCCTTACTGGACACTTCAGGGAGCCATCGAGTACTTGCATTAGGAACAAACAGAGTCTATTAAAAAGCTTTGAAGTAAAACTCTTCCTGCCATAACAACAGGAAAGAAAAATCATCAAAAATCATTCTGCAATGTGTACTAAAAACAGAAGTAGCTTTCAGTACAATCATGTGTATTTCCTAGAAACTGTTCTACAGATACACCAAGAAGAACTTCTACTCCCTACACAGTGACCAAAGCTATGTGCCAGGAGGACTGTGCCAGTAGACTGGGTTAACACCTCCTAAAACCAATACATTAGATCTGCACTTTTTACTGCAAAGATACATTCTGTGTATAGGAAGTAAAACTGTACTTCTTTCACTGAAACTAGCATCAAAAGCATGTAACCTCTCTATAACAGTAAAACAGGAAATCATAGGAAAACAATATTTGATATCATAGCATCAAGCAGTCTGGTCCAATTGTACCCAGGAAGGGCTGTGATACTTTTTTTTTTTTTTGTATGAAAACAGAAAATGTCCTTTTACAGATAGACATCTGTACATAGCAGATGTAACAATGTCATGCAAACATCTTACTATGCAGAACTTGTGTATAATTTAAAGCTGGGTTGGTCTTTCACAAAACTAAAAAATACCTTTTGTTGTCTAAGGTTAAGCACATGAGGGCACCATGGGAAATGCAGAGAGCAAGTGGAACAATAGTATCAGAAGTGAGCAGCTTGAAGGTGTGCTATTTACAGGCATAGGACCTGAGATAGTAACTGCACCTACCTGACTCTCAAATCCATCCTGAACGCTTTCAGGTAACTCCAAGACTTGTAAGACAACCCATATCCACTACCAGTCATCTTTGCTTTCAGTATACCAGGGAAATTTCCCCTTCTGCTCTTCTCCCTTCCCCCAGGTTAATCAACATATGCCAGGGGATGACAGGGAAGAAGTGTACAGTTAATCAGGACCAATATGAGCAGATACTTGCAATGATAATACTGACTTCCTAAATGTGTATTATTTATCTGTACCATTTTTAGTTTTGAAATGCATGTACGCAGAAGCAATAACAGAAATGTAATAACATGGATTAGTTTAATGATGCAGAATTCTTCCCTAAGGGACAATATTCCTCCATATCAGCATGTAAGGAAAGCAACATTTCAGTGCACAAGCATATAGCTGACCTAAATATAGACAACTATTTGTGCATATTTGCAAGAGACTTCCTGAAAAGCCACAACATGTATTCAAAATAGGACTGTTATTCTACAAGCCAAGGACTTCTACTTGACTCTTCAAAGCTATTTTGGTGCTTAATACCCATTGAGATCAAGAGTGATTCTTACATTGCATTTCCAAGTGTATAGATATGAGCACAGTAAACAAAGATATGAATAGAGAACAGGTTTAAAAATTACATTTTTGCAACAACCTTTAGGTTATGGTTTTTTATCATAGGAAGTACACAGATGAAACTGAAAGTAAAAGCGAAATTCTGATCTTTTAAATTTAGAGAAAAACTTTTTCAACCACGTAGGCAGAGACAAGTGTGCATATTACTAGAGAGAGTGTGGATAGAGTTGCTTGGAGAAGTTAGTTCTTGAGTGGCTTTGCTGCCATGGTTCCTGATGATGGTTTGCTATGCCTTGAACTGTTCCTCAGTGTTTCTGTCATACCTTGAGAGCTGGGTCCAGTTCTGGGCTCCCCAGTATGAGACAGACAAGGAATTACTGCAGTGAACTTCCTGGCGTGAACAGGGCCAAAGGGTTGAGTAAGGGACTGCAGCATCTTTGAGATATGAAAAAGGTAAGTGGGCTAAGACACTTCAGTTTGCAAAAGAGAAAGTTTAGGGGGATCTTTTAGTAGTCTCCAAACACCTGGGATGTAAAGGAATGAAGACAAGGAAGCCTGCTGTGCTCAGCAGTGGTGAGGCCACACCTCAAGTCCAGTTCTGCAGCTCTCACTACAAGAAGGACATGGAGGTGCTGGAGCGTGTCCAGAGAAGGGCAATGGAGCTGGAGAAGGGTCTGGAGTACCAGTCCTGTGAGGAGTGGGGGGAGACCTGGGGATTGTCCAGCCTGGAGGAAAGGAGACTCAAGGGGAGACCTCATCACTCTCTACAGCTTCCTGAAAGGAGGGTGTAACAAGGAAGCGGTTGGCCTCTTCTCCCACGTATCAAGTGACAAGGACCAGTGGAAATGGCCTCAAGCTGCGCCAAGGGAAATTTAGATTGGAAATTAGGAAAAATTCCTTCATCTGAAGGGTGGTCAGGCATTAGGAAAGGCTCCTCTGGGAAGTGGTGGAATCACCATCCCTGGCAGTGTTCAAAAAAGGTGTAGATATGTCATTTAGGGATACAGCTTAGTGGTAAACATGGCAGTGCTGGGTTAAAAGTTGGACTTGATGATCTTAGCGGTCCTTTCCAACATAAACAATGCTATGTTTCTATACATAATAGTTCAATACCATTTTTGTGCAATTTTGGAGAGTGATGGACTTTTGCTCAGGTACTGTAATTATCTGAATCTGATCCTGTGAGACCACAAGTATTTCTAGTGCAAAATCTGTTGTTGAAGGGCAAACAGCAAGTCAGGGTTTCCTACAATGCAGCTATTGGTTGAAGATGTAATCCATTAAAGCAGGGCAGAGATGAAATCATGCAGCAAGCTATTTTAAAAACTTTAATGAACCATTTAAAATAAACTCATTGCAAGGTAATTTAACAACACCACTTTTACAATTAAATATACTATTTTAGCATGCAAATACAGCACATTAATCCCATGTCAGGATAGAAAATGAAGTGAAACTGAAGGGATTCTGATACATGAAAGTCATCTCAGTAATTTCTCATCAGTTCATGGTGCTCTTAAGCGGCATAATGAAAGAATGAATTGATTTAAACAACATTTTCTTGGAGCAATGGGGTTTGTGAAATTAAATTAACTTGATGGTTTTCTGTAAGAGCAGGTCTGCATGGCATTACATTATTCTTGAAATTAATTTCTTTTCCTCTCCAGAGTTATTTTTGGTTTGGTTTGGGTCTGATATTTTCTTTCTTGTTTATTTCCATAACATCCACTAAGGACTTCTATGCTAATTTTCCACATTTTTCACTTCATTATAATAAATAAAAAGTGCCTACTCAGATCCTCATTATCAGGTTTCTGAAGACAAGAATCAGCAAGAATTCTTCAGTTTATTTCTTTAATATAATGTATTTTTTCTTTTTCCTTTTCTTTATTGTTGTTAAATCCTTCTCCTCTTTTCTGTTAGGGGATATGGTGAAAGAGAAGAATATTAACCACGGTAATACAGAGTCAGATTACACAGGGCTATCAACAGAAAAATGTTTCAATGTAGTGTTTCAATGAAGCAGAACACAGGACCTTTCGACAAATCTAGTTAAGTAACAGTTGAGAGGAGTTGTGGTAAAATTTGCAGTATTTGTAAGAAGAAGTACCTAGGCTAGACAGGACTCCTGTATGTGCCCAGGCAGGACTTTAGCTCTGTAAGACATCATCAGTGTTTAGACAGAGACTGTGGTGCCCACACTCCTAGGAGCCAGATGACAAACTGTGTTATTTCCATTGCTAGTACCCGGCTAGTGCATCATTTATACTGTGGCATAGTACTCCCAGAAGGAGGTAACTCCTTCTCTGGCACAAGTAGCAAATCTGCAGGTGACTCACGGGGCCTTTCATTAGCAAATGCATTCCCTTTATTTTATAACTTCACACCTGCATTGTTTGGAAGGATGTAGGAGTTGGGCACTTGAGTTGAGTTCTCAGCTCAGAAAAAATTTACATTTGCTCAAACCAGAGAGCGAGCAATCTGATAAGAAATGCCAGGATATGCTTGTAAAGACCATCTGTAAATACCGGCTCTGGCTCTTTCTCTTATTGTAAAAATAAACTAACTGAAATAGTTGATTGTAACAATATTTGCCAGGTATTTGGCCTTTCACTGAGATTTGCAGATTTAGTATTTCTAACACTTTGAGAAAAACACATTTGACACCTTGAATGCTAATGTATATCATACTTTCAGTGGTTTCCTTAGCTTGATATCAAGAGTTGGTTTCTACTGAGTTTCCTCAAAAATCGCAGAAACACATACAGAAATGTAGCATGATGCTCTGCTGAGTTGGAGCAATCAGAGTTATTTTTTTTAGTTCACTTCCTTTTTCAAGGCTCTCTCATTTTGTGTGACTTTTTTCCCAAGAAAAAAGCACAGCATGTGCTTCACTGGTCTCCAGATCCCAATGTCCTGGGGAGGAGGGTGCTGCCAGACCCAAGGTGGATAAACCTTGCTTGTTCTAGCCTGTGCTGGGCTCCAGGCTCTCACCATCTGCATTTTCTGTGTTTGGTCAGCTGCTACAACTTCTGAAGTGCCAGCTTTTGTTAGTGTAATTACTATGACAAAAAAAATAAAGTGACTTATCCAGAGCCAGAGAGTTTGACCATCTTGTCACCAATCTTAAAAGCCCAGCAGGGCTCCTAGAGAAGTACTCAGAGATGCACTTTCCTTCTGTGCTTACCTCTCACGTCTTATAGCTCCCATTTTGCTTGCTTTCTTGGTGCAGCATAGACTCCTTGTTCTCTTCTGTGTAACAGCTGCAGAAATAGGGTGAGAGGCTTAAAATATTTTCCAAACACTACCTCTTCTTTGTGAGGAGATGAAAATGCCAAGGGGGATATGACAAATTATACACTGATGTACGTTAGTTCTTTTTTAGCACAACACGGCAATTCATTAAGTGATGGACACTTTCTTAATAATGTCTACATGTTTTCTATATACTATAAATTTTAGAGTCCTTTTCAAAATGCCTCCACCACATTGATCAATTTTGCACATCAATAGCCAGCAACCCAGCTGCCTATGTTTCCTTGCAGTTCACTTTTTTAGACACTTCATGATTCTATGAGAAGGGAATAAAAGGGTTTTTCTCTCTGAGCTGTGGAAGATGCTCACTTTCCTTACAGACAATCTTGCTTTTTCAGCAATGGTCTCTAGAATGAATTGTCTGAATAACCTAAGTAGCATGTAGTAAAGGAACAGATGCTAAAACCTCCTAAATTGCAAACCCCTGTTTCATAGTATCTCATTAGAAGCAAGCACTTATGAGCAAAAAACCCAAGCCTTTTCTTACTGTATCTTCATGGCAGTACCATATATTTTCAGCATCTCTGCTTCAAACTGATATTTTTGTGATATTTTTATATCAACCGTGAAAATTATTTGTAAAGAAAATCTTAATTGTCAGTGACTTTCTTTTTTTCCCCCTGCAGATTCTAAGCTCATGGATTTTAGCAGAATTTTACTGAAGTACATGAGGCCAAATGTGTTGTTCAGCTCAGACTTGGGGTCAGCAGCTCTTCACAAAGTCAGGAGTCAGGGCATTGCTTGCTTTGCACATCAGGGACAATTATGTTTGCATTAAGATAATGACACAATTTTTTGAGCCATATTCCAGTAACAGATGTAAATTCATGGCCTTCACTAGACACAACATAAGTTGAATCTATGTGTCCAGAGATAGAATATGGCTTGTGATTTGTATGCATCTCATTTAATCAATAAATTCAACAGACCAAGTCTTTCCATATTTTTACGCTTTCAACTTTTGCACCAGAGGTAAATCTGTCCCATTGACAAGATCTAATTCAGATTAAATATTCTGACTGCTGTTCAGCAAAACATTATAAAACCTGGGTGCTGGTGGTGGTGTCCTGGCAGCGTAAAGGAGCAGTCTCATAGAGGTGATGTGCTACAGCCAGACCTTGGACCTTAGAGATCATTCCTACACAGCTGAATGACCAACTATAATCTGTAGGTACTGGTTGAAGAAGGAGTACCACATGTTCTATGGAGATTTTCCACTACATATCCTTGATTATCTTAGGAGTTGAGATTTTTCATAGTTTAGGCTGTTGGGTGTGGGAAGAGGATGTCTTCTGCATGACTCAAATATAGCAATGTTTGTTTCAAGGGGGTACATAGATCCTAAATTTGAGCTTGTATTAATTTTTAATAACTATAAATATTAAAAAGCAATATAATTATGTCTTCCACATGAGCAAAAGAAAGCAAGGAATTCAATCTCATTCCCCTGGGCAGGCAGTTGTTCAGCCATCCTCAGGAAAACAGGGCTGCATCGTGATAACTGTGACTTGGGAAGATAAATGCCATCACTCCAAATGTCCCTGCTTCTTCCTTCTCCCCCCCTCTTTATATAATAAACACAATGTCATGTGGTCTGGAATATCCCTATAGTCAGCTGAGGTCCTGGCTATGTCTCCACCCAGCTTAGGGAAATTCAGGGACATTTTTTAGTGGTGGTGGACTTGGCAGTTCTAGGCTAATGGTTGGACTCTTTTCTAACCTTAATAATACTACAATTCTCTGATTCTTACAGGACTATTCTGATTTCAAAGGCTTCTCACATATTCTCATATTAAGTTGTTGAGAGAGTTACATTAAGCCTTTGGGTATTCAGTAGTACAATAAATACAGAGAAATGTGGGATTTTCTGTGCTGGAACAGATCAATGAGCCATTTAATTTGTTATCCTTCCTCCAGCAGCAATCAGCACCAAATGCTGCAGAGAAAACCCTCTTCAGAACATGACCTGACAAAGTTCTGCTCAATCTTTTCTGCTCAATCTTTCTCAACACTTTTAATGTCACCCCAGCAGATCATACACTCAATTTTTCATCAATATATCTGTAAACCCTGGACATCTGCTAGATGCTGTTATTGAGTAATTTCTCTCAGTCTGCCACGGCTTAATGTGAGGTACATCCCTTCGTCAAAAGTCTTCATGAGGAGTACATAGCAAACTAGCAACAGGAGATAAATTTATGTGATGTTTTTAGAGAAAATAATATTTTCTGCTTTCTCAGTTGCATGGCTCTGCTTTCCTAGATTGGAGGAAGGTAAAAGAATACCAGCAAGTTTGCCCAAGAAAAGGGGGGTTCCTTTATGATATCTCAGTTGAAAACTACACATTACACACATTGTCTGCTTATGTTATCTCTAGCCAGCTCTGAGACCTTTGCAAGGTGGAGTTCACCTACCCAGTGGCTCAGGCACTCAAGCCATCCTTTAGGAGAAACGGTGCCAAAACTTCTTCCCCTTGCTTTCTGAGTGCTGAGCTGCACAAGCAAATGCTTACCTTTCATTTTGGACAAAAGAATAAAATAAATATTCCTTCTTCAAGCAAGTGAAGCGTGGGTGGCTTAGTTTGAGTTCAGGGGAGCCAGGTAATGGTCAAGTGCTGCATACAATGACAAGTGCTTACACAAACACACCCAGCTAAAATCAATTGGCTTTAAAGTCCTTAATTCTCCTGTGAGATGTGTTCATTATGTAGTGATAATAATGGCTTCTTTTACTGACAACAAAAATGAAGAGGTAGTCATCATCTCTAGATATATGCCAAAGGCTTACCATAGTACAATAAATAAGGATGATTCATTGAGACATTTGTACCATAAAGTAATGACTATTGTGAAGATATTAATATTGGGATTGTATAAGTACAAATCTCCTTTTAAGAAACAACTTTGTGGCTACTTTTCCCTCACCACCTAGTAAGCTTAAAACATTTATTTCTATTTGAGATTGGTTTAACAATTAGTAGTAATTGTAAGAGTAGTAAACAATTATATTGAGAAAAAATATGGCAGTAAATGTTGGCACAAACATTTCACAAAGCAGGAAAATGTTCTTATGATAATGATCTAAACTTGCTGCTTTTCTCCCAATAACCTTTATTACAATCAATGCCATTGCACAAAGTCCATGCCTTGTAACAGAAGGGAATTGTATTTGGTGCCTAGATACCTAGATACTGTGGCTCTCTCACAAGGGAGACTGGTTCTGTCTGATTCCTAGTCTCAGCAGTAGTCATAGAAACACAGCACCAAAAGGGAAGTGGAGTCCATTCCCCTATTCTTGCATGCAATCTCAGTATTCAATCCTATTCATCAAACCCCATTTTAAAGTGGTTTCATCTAATGAAGTCAATTAGTAACAGAGATGGATGGACAGATTACAGAGATAACTGCAATGTAACCTTTTCTGGTTTTAGTCTTTTCAGTACACAGATTCTTTTTTCCCTTTTCTTTCTTTTTTTCTTTTTATTTGTTTTTTTCCAGCTGGGATCTCTAGTGCACCTCTGCTTCCTCCCTGCTTTGGGTTCCTTTATGTAGAACAGATTGGTAATGCAGATCTGAAATCCTCTGAGAGTCTTATAGAAAGAATGTGTGCTTTAGGGGAATACAATCTCCATGACATCTTTGCAGCCTAACAAAAAGATTATTTTGTCATTAAGTGATTTTTCTCTGTTGTTTTAGTAACAGCAACCATCAATCACATTCCAGGAGCAAAAGAGACATTAAGAAAATTGTTTCCTTTTATACCTGTAATTGTGCTCCATTAATGAACAATGAACAGCCTTTTCCATTTCCTTTACAATCTGTATGAATTTCAGTGACATCAAAAATTACATGGGGAAAACTTGATTTGATTTAAAGAGGATTTGGGTTTAATATTTACAGATTGTCATGGATGGCAAAAAGCAAACGTTTCACCTTCCTGATGCTAAGTCAGACTCAAAGCACAGGATTTCAGAGTCTTGGTATGTAGTCCTAGGATGGAGGAAAAACAAACGATTCCAGCTGTCTCAGAGCTTGACCTGGCATTTGCTCTCTTAGCAGATTTCACATAGCTAGATTTCAGATCTCCTATAGCCTACCATGCTTTCTGTAGAGTGTTTTTGAAGTGCTGCATAATTTGTCTCTTCCAGGCAGACTGGCCATTTCAGAGTTTCTCCAGGATCTTGCCAACAGCCTTGGCAAGGCTCTGGTTTTGGGTGTGGTATTGACATATCCTCTGAACAGAGAGAGACTCAGCTTTCTCAGGATTTCTCCTGAGAGAAGCTGTCAGAGAAGTAGAGAAAAGAAAAAATTCTTATCTCATTTGCTGCTCCTGTGTTTGTGTTCATGTGGGATGTGGTATGGAGATTGTTTACCCAAGGTGATTGCTTGATTGGATTCTGGTGAGGGTGTTTTGGATTCATTGACCAATTGGATCCACGTGTGTGTCGGGATGCTCAGGAGGGAGTCACGGGTTTTTCTAGTTAGTGATAGTTCTTGTTAGTGTAATATTACTGTAAAATAAGTATAGTAGAATATCGTAGAAGATGTGATAATGAAACAATTGATCAGCCTTCTGCAATCGTGGAGTCAATGCTAATTATTCCCCAGCTGGGGGCCTGCGGTGACGTTCGGGATGCAGGATTCACTCCCACAGAGACAAGCAGAAAGTGACACTAGAATGGCAACATTAACATTACAAATTTTAGGCAGGAGGTTTTATTTACCCATTTGTCAGAAAGCAATTATGTGCCCATGTAAACATTTTCATCACTGAATTCTGTGACAGTTAGTCATAGTAAGTGATATATATTGCTTTGGTTCTTGGACTACTTTGAAAATCTGACTTGCCTCATGATTATCTCTTCTTAGCTTAGGAATGATTTTTGGTCACACCATTGCCTGTAAGACCATTTTTTTGACACAGTGGCACTCTCTTGGAAATTCTATATTTGTATGTTCTTTAGAAAACTATTGTGAATGCATTTTATTAAAACAATTACAAAATAAATTATCTCTAAGCACTTTTAATATGCAGCCTACTAGTCAGTAGTTGCCCAGAATGATTCCTTGCCATGCTGTGTGGTGGCCACTCTGAAATGCAATTTGTGGTGTCAGCCTATTTCATGAAAATATCCAAAATCATTAGAATAATCACAAGAGAAAGGAAAAATGGATATTACCTGGAATTTCATACTCAGGCAGAAGAGAGGACACATATAAGCTTAGATTTCTCTGAAGCAATCAGTGGGGTGAGTTCATGGCCCATTAAATGGGAAGATTTCAGACTACTGAAATACTCATACCATGAAGTACACAAAGGACATGTCTAGACAATTTAATTCTCCAGGATTGCTACAACATTTTTTCCCAAACATATAAATTCAAAAATGAGGAGGAGGAAGCTATAGAAGATGGAAATTAGCACGAAGAATCACAGATGAGCTCTCTTATGTAAGTGATGTATGAGTGCGCATGATGCTCAGGTGCCCCAGACCACCTGTTACCTTGCTATAGCCTTCACTCTAGGGCCTGATACTTCTCTTCCATGTCTTCAGCAAAGAGATGACTGCTTTCTGCCTTTGTGCAGATTTCCTTAGGGTTCTGTTTTATCAGTATCCTACTAGGAAAGGACTAGCTTGGAAAGAAGCTTTTTTTTCTTCACAGCACAGAGACTTACCACTTGTGTGTGTACAGAAGAGAGACATCTGACAAAGTTAGAATGAAATAGACAAAGTTAGAATAAAGTTACCAAATCCTGAAGAAGTTATCTATCCAAATTTTTATCACAATTTTTCTCAGTCTTGCATTGTGCTGCTGAATTTCATGATGTAGTCTAGACTAGGCTCTAGAACAAGGCTTGAATTTCCTGAAGCCTTCTCGGTGTTAGTCTGCAAGGAGTGGGTGTAAAGATGTTTCTTGCATCTATTTGAATAAGATATACCTTACTTAATCCATTAAAAAAAGGAAATAGTCCTATTGGCATTTTAAAATATTTTCCAAACCAAAGTGTTTGTCCCCACTGGAAGTCAAAGTCAAACTTCTGTGTATTAGGCAGGGAAGAATGTTCAGCCAGGGGTGAGCCCTGGAATTCCCTAAAGCTGAGGTCCTTGAAGGGAAGTCCTTGTGTTTCCATTCTTTTTATTAATTTCTTCCATTTATATCTTTCTGACCATTCTCTTTATTTTAAAATATACACTTGTGTCTGAGAAGACCTATTCATAAAACATCAAGTTGTAACTGCATATGTAGACACAGGGAACAGGTAATAGTCCTTTCCATGTATATTCTATACGACAGATTTCTGCCAGTCGTTGCATGTCAATGTTAAATATTTTCATTCTTATATTCAACTTCTATTCCCCAACACAACAAGTGCTTAACATATTCCTCAGCAGAATAGATGAATAGCTTGGTGTTTCACTAAGCCATTTCTACAATGCCACTGCAAATACAGGCCTCAGAAACTGAGGTGCAATGTCTACACAATGTCTAGGACAAAAAGCTCCTCTAGTTTAAGTTTGCTTACACCCACTCTCCATAACAGCCCATAAATTTTTATTGCTTCTTATATCACAATCTTAATGTCACCACAGTGAATTCATTAATGTTTTTCATTTTCTTGTTTGCAAGATAAAGCCAATCAGCAAACTACTGCTAACCCAATTTATTTGCAAGAGGTGTTTTTCAAGCAAGGAGATATTACAGCAATTGTTCATCATTAATTTTTGTTAATAGATGTGTGTTCATTTGTTGTATCTTGTAAACAAGCCACTGCATTATACAGTAAGCATACTGGTAAACTTGGGATGCTGTTTAATATTCTCATTTTATTCTGTATAATCACAACATTTTCCAAGAAGCCATGACTAATAACCTTCAGGCAAGGCTCTTTGTGAATTTTGAAGAACAGAGAATCTGAGCTCTGGAACCAGTCCTGAATATTACAAATCTTCACCTATATCAGAACCTGAGCAAATGCAAAGTGAATTGTTGAGGCAACCTAGCTTAGCAAGATTCTAAAAAAGGATTAGACACATATGAATACTGTAAAAAAAGCTTCTGCAAAAGGATAAAATTACAAGAGCTATCAGCTCACATGCTTCAAAGCATAAGCTGATCACCAGCTTGAGCCAGGAAGAAATGTTTTCTCATGGGAATTATTTTTATCTATAATGCCATTACGTGCATTATAAAACTCTTGAATTCCTGATGAATCAATGATTGACCACTATTGAGAGACAGCAAACTAAAACAGACTAATTAATCTGGTTTTGATATGGAAATTTCAAAATACACAGACTTGAAGAGTAATCACCCAGCCTTTAATAAAAACTTTCAGACAAGAAACTAAAAGCACTTTGGAAGGAAAATAAATTTCAGTAACCTCGCTTTACAGATTGGGAAATGAGACTAAGAAGAGGGAAGTGACTTAATCAAAGGCAAAAGCCAAGCTTTGTCCAAGCCAAATGTATCCTGTGTAAGACTTCTTCCAAGTCTTACACATGTGCTCATCCTGTTGGGCCTGAACCTGCTTGTTTGTTTCTATTCAGTTTCTCTTCACAAAAATGTCTTAATGTGAGTTCTTCATGAAATAGTTTAATTGGAAGCACTCTGAGTACCTTTCACAGAACTGTCTTCATGTAAATAATTTGGAGTCATGTTTGACCTATGAAGAACTCTTTAGGGAGTGCTGCATGGAAAAATATACTGTCATGACTTAGCAGAAAAACTTTACCATTCCTGCAGTGCAGATTATTCTCCCCAGAGCAGACAAATTTCTCCAGTTAAAAGTGATTTTGTTTCAGAACAATTCTTCCACTGTCCTTTAATAGGTGCAAAAAAATGGTGCTTGGGGCTGGGTGCCAATGTCAGAGGTTTCTCTCTTTTGCATGTGGGGTGGGACAGGTTGGGCTCACTGGGCAAGGAGGTCTGAGAGCTGCCTGTCTGATCATGCGTCCTATGGTACCTCTGTGTTGGCACTCCTCAGTCTCAGAGGCTGTTTCTCCTCCTGCTGCCACCTATCCCTGGTCCTTTAGGAATTCTGTTCCCCAATCCTGACTCTTAACTGTTGAAAAACGGACTTGCCCTGCATAAAAAGATGTGAAAGAGGGGCATGATACACAAACACAGTGATCAACTGACAAGGCAAACACTAATTTTATTTCATTTTGTATGTGTTGAAATTGAAGAGATTAGTTCCTTTTTAATATCATGAAAAGGGGATGACAGAACATGAAGGGGAATGAAAACAAGGAGAAAGGTCAAGAAGAAAAGTTGTGGAATAAGTGCAAAGAGGCAGATCACTGGAATATCCATCTGAACTTTATGGGGGAAAATGAAGTCAGAACTCCAGCAAGGTCTTATCTGAAGTTCTTTGTTTTGATGGGGTCTGTTGATGCGTCTGTGAGCTGTGGCTTCTGACTAGATCTCCTACCCAGCTTTTCCACAGGATCTCAAAGTGACAGAAACAGGGAATCCACCTGAGGTGTAGTAATTCCCAGTCCAATGAAACACTGTCCACTACTGTTGCTGTGGTTTTGAGGGGAGATCTTATAAAATGGTTGGACTCAAATTTTTTGTTTTCTCTGCAGTGCAGCAGACCAAGCAACAGTTGTTTACAGCTTTTCTTTCCAGCTGTATCTGTCTCCCCATGTCCTTATCCATTTGTCATCCATTTTGCTAAGGACTAATACTAATACTGGCATATCCAAATATTGGTAGTCCTATGCTTAATCCTGCTCCAAAGGAAAATACAATGACACTGTTATGTTTATTGGAACATGGATGTCAAATCAAATCATTTTGCCAATGAAGTCTAAATTTGTCATTTAGTTTTTAAGCATTGAGGGAGACAGGAGAATGAAAAAGATCAAACCAAGCCAAATTGAATGAGGTCATACCAATATTAAAGTCCTGTACAAGTCAATGAAAAGAGACATTTGATTTTATGAGATTTGTAAATCATTTTATGTACTGTTTGATATATAGTATAGGAATGAATGTCAGATAACTATTTATGAAAATATAAATTAGGAAAACTGGAAAAAAGTCCATCCAGGTATGTAAGGAGGGATAATTTGCAATGTGAATAAATGAGGCCAGACAATAATCTTGTGGACTAAAGATAATAAATTTCTAATTTTACAGCTAGTAATATCTTTCTAAACAGAAAATAGATTTGCTCCTGCCATTTACATGGTATTTGAGGACTAGCATATTTCTTTGAAAGTCATCTACTATAGAACCCTATTTCCTTGAAAGTCATCTATTATAGAACTCTTTTTCATTTGATGCCAGTATTTATAATACTTTTCATTCCATTGGCAATATGCTATTCTGGTTTTAACTTCATTATTTGATCACAGTGTCCAAAATCTTAGGTGAAAACTAGTTAAACCTTAGGTCAGGTGTCATTTCTGTGTGGTGTGGGGGAAGAAAAAACTTTTAGCTGCAACACAGAAGAACATGAGAGGAAAAAGATTGCAGAGGATGAAATATCTGTTAAATGTAGATCCTCATAAGAAATTTCTTGTTGCTGTTCACATATTTCCATGTCAAGGAGATGCTATTATGTTCCGACTATATTTCTCCTTCTTTTTTTTCAGGTTTTGGACAGTATCAAATTGTGTCAAAGTAGCTGTACTTAAATAAATACTTAACAGGCTAAGATGAAATCCTGCTACATAAAAGCATTATAAATAATACATTTTCCTTTAAATCTTATAATTTGATTAAGGATATAAGGCAGACAAATCATGCAAATGTTATTCAATAACTAGTTTATGTCTGTCAGAAAATATGGAAATCAAAGAGTTCTACTTTAAAGCATTCTTGCATCATAGTTAATCAGCATTTTTATCTTGCAGATCACAAGCTGGTATATATGAATCAATTACTGTGCTAGGACATCACATTACAAATTCTTTTTGAATTCTAAAACTACTTGTCAACCTGCATGTTCTAGTAGTAAGTGCACATAGTCACTTCAATGCTTTCTCTGATGTTGCCCATTTCCTGTCAAACACAAGGGCAAATTTCAATTATGAATTAAAACTACTGTGTTTGAAATCAATCATGGAACTATGAACAGCAGTGGCCAGAGACTGGCTATTCTATAAGCTCTTTCTCTACTCAGATCTCAAAGGGTTATTTTTACAAATGTGCATTAGTTCAGCCTCACAGCATACGGCCTCTGTGGCATTGTCAGTACTCTGAAAGCCAGGAAAGGCATGGCACAGAGGGTCTGCGGCTGCCGTAGGAATCAGAAGTGTTATTGGCCACAGCAGAGCATCACATGAATGAGACAAAAAGAGAGGTTCATCAGGAGAGTTCATTCACTCAGGACAATGCTGTGCTGAGTAGACTTACCTAGAAAGAGCAGAGTTCCTCAGCTTGAGCACACTGCAGATGCACTGAGAAGCCGAGCTCGCACTTAAAACAGCTTCATGCAGGGCTGAGTGAGGCACCCGGTGCGTGTGGGTCTGGCTCTGAATGACTTGCCAAGTAAGACACTCTGGGGCTTAGAACAGACTCTCCAAGTCATGAATTGGGATGTCCTATTTAAACAGTGGAACTGCTGCAGATCTGTAGCACCCACATTATTTTTACAAGGACTTAAATACAGAAACTCATGTCTTCCCTTTGAGAAAAGATCAAGGGTATTTTAAATGGCATTTGACCAGGTCAATGAATTCAGAAAACACTGTCCTTAGTTTACTGTCTTGTCTGCAGTGCTGAAACATAAAGACTAACTCTCTAGGTAATGCAGGATTTATGATTTTATGGAATTTTTTAACTGGATTCAGTTTTGCTACCACAGCTAACCAGGCCCGGACATGTGATTGCCTTTGTTCCCAAACACTTTGACACCAATTGGTATGGGTTCTGATGAGTTGCTGTGGTGCAAATGAGGCTGGTTTCTGTTCACACAGAGCCACCATCGTCTTGCTTCTGTGTAGAACTGTGTACATTCCATTGCCTTCTGCGGGACTGGGAATGTCATTATTACTAGGGGTCTTTTGAACTTGGATGTTCTCAAATGTCCTTTCTGGACGTAGCATCCATTTCACACAAAACCAATGTTAAACAAAGTATCCAGAAATGCAGAGATGATGTTTTACAGAGTCATAACTCTTGATATTTTCCATTATATTCTTGGTTGCAGGGAAGTGACGCTGTTGGGTCAGGGACGGACAAAAGGACTACACCAAATTCAGAAGGCTGAAAGAGTGTATTTCGTAGGAACTGCGCCCTTTTATAACAATGATCGTTAACATGGATATGATTGGTCCCAAAGTAAAAACATTTCACACCATTGGTGCATTGTAAATTGCTCAGTGTGGTAGAACATATCTATAAACAACAGGAACAGACAGAGAGATAACAATAGTTTACATTCCTTTTCTGAACTTTCCCAGGCTAAGCCTGGCAGAAATCTCTCTCCTTTCTCTCTGACTGAACTGAGAATATCCACAGGGAAGCACCAAGAATCCTGCTCATGGCAAAAGTACTGCCAGGGATCTTTGTACTTAAGGGATCTTTGAACGTCTTTTTGGAGATGGGCAGTGCTACCTGCATTACCACACAAGAGCAGGTTTTCCTGGAATTTTTTAGGGATGTTTGTGATCCTTCATTACTTAAGAACCTTGTCTTACTGTGGCACTGCTGGTGTTGCTGGGAATGTCCAAATATGCCCATCAGTTTCACAAAAGACATAGAAAGTTTAAATTTTAGCAACCATTTGACAACTTGCACTGGTTAGATACCTCACTCACAATACAGAAAGCAGATTTCACTTTTGGAGAGGGGTAATGACTACAGTGGAAGCACATAAAATCACCATGGAAAAAAACCTCTGTTGAGACACGTGAGAATTTATGTGAGCACATGGAAAATAATATTTAATTGAAGCTATTTTAGCATGTGGGTAAAGCTTAAGTTATATGAAACCCTCTGGGAAAGGATTGCTGTCGATAACTGGCCAGCTTCTGTTGTGGAGCAATCTAGCTTTGAGAGATTAATGAGTGTGCTGAAGCATTGGTAGTGCTTTCTTTCTGAGAATTTATTTTCAGACACCTTGATCTCTGTCATATTTTTAAAATACATGTGAAAAGTAATATCAGTGCCACAGGCAAGAAACAGCTATCTCTTTACTGCAGATATGTACAACTACAATAATACTCATTAGAGCTTTGCCAAGATCAGCATTTAGTTCTGGTGGGGATGTCCAAGCTTGAGCATGCACACCACTATGTCACAAGTTTAAAGGAGGGTTTACTGAGGCAATGGCTGCATGGCTGTCTAAGATAATGCAGCAAACGTGTCTAGAAGTTTCCTCTGGACAGCTTGTGGGCTATAAACACACGGTGAGGCAGCTTTCAGGTTCAGAGAAAAAGATATGCTCAAAATATTCTATTAAAATGTATTTCATCTCTGAAATGCTGGGCTATCACAATTGTGGAACTCTTGATAAAGTTCACAAAGAAAATAATTTTACCACTGCCTATACACTTGGTAATGAAAGAAGTGCCCTGCAACCCTTTTGAAGAATAAATTCTTACCACTAAGTTGTGAAAAGCGAGGCGTTCCCACTCTGCCATGTCTCCAAAGAGTTTAGCAGTGAGTTAGAGGCTGAGAAGAGGCTAGAAGGCATGTTGGAGACAAAAAGGGATCGAGTAGAGACAGGTTGTGATAAGTGTATGGCAGCTATTCCCTGGCGACCCTCCTCGAGGGACCACAGGCAAGTTTGCACTAAACAGCCGTAAGAGAGAGACAAAACACAGGGCAAGAGCCATCACCACAGCATTCCCATCCTCAGATCTCTCCTGAGGAAACAGGAAGCAATAAAGATGTTACAATAATAGTTTAAATGCTACCATCCATTTCTATTTGAACAGGAGAACGTGCCTCTATGTCCTGGACAGATGGAATTAGCAGGAGTTGTACTGTATAGATGTCACATCCCATCATCTGACATTTGCTCATGATTGTTATTGGCAGGGCATGTTAATGGTAGGTGAGGGCATTTTCTCAAGGTTTTTTAAAGTAATAGGAAAAAAATTTCAATAAATCCCTCAAAGATGTTCAGGAACAAAACATGATCAATCATCTCCATTTAGGCAATTGCATAATAAAATTTAAATTTTTGCTTCATAGTCATGAATTAGATACCTTCTGCCCATTTTTCTGTGGAAGCATGCAAGAACTTGGTGTTAAGGGGATGTGGGAGAGGGGCTGGCATCCCAGCTGCATCCTGTTATATGGTGTTCATAACAACAAAATTCTGTGCAAAATGAATAAAAGATAATTCAGTGCATATGTCACTTCTGGATATGATAAAGGCTTGATTTGATATTTATTTGAAGGAGGCTCCTGGTGACTGTCTATTGTCATAGCGTTAGATGAAAGGAGAGAGAACGAGTGACTCTTTGAATCTGACTGTAGTAACAAGGAGAGCCTGCAGTCATGTCTTGTTAATTTACCAAGGAGAATGTCACATTTACATTTCAAACTATCCCACTGCAGAGCTCCCAACTTGCTAGGATTATCCTGAGTTTTAAATCATCCAGACTGAGGCTTCATTGTTTACCCAGACTAATCCTTCACTTCACCCTCCTTCTCTCCCTCCTTTCCTACTACTCTGCCTACAGAAAAAAAAGAAAAAAGAAAAAAGAAAGGAAATCTAACATTAAAAGGTGTTGCCAATCCTGCTCAGTAATTATGAGATGATTCCTCTAAAAGAGTGGGGTGAAATGTCATTTTATTATTCTTCTACTTCCTTTCCTTCCCTTCCTCCTCCCCCTACCCATCTTCTTGCAGGCAGGCATCAGGAGTAAATTTTTACTGTGATGTGCAGGGATTTAGCTGTGTGAATCCTATTACTGCTATTAATTAGAACACATCAGTACAGCCAGCCAAAAACGTGCACCTTTTAATGTTTATCTGCTTGCTCCCACTTCTTATCCATACCCTGGTTCTGATTCTGATTTCTCTCTGGTATTTACCTATGTAGTACTAATGATCTCTGGGAATTATTCCTGATTTACATGAAAGAATTTCTAGCAGCTCCCATCTGTGACATTTATGCAGGTGCCCCACCGTCTTCTCCATTATTCTGCTTGCTTTCTTTTAGGACGTCTTAAGGTATTTTCTACATCATTCATCAGCAGGAATTATCAGCCCAAATTTTCACATCCATTTTTCAGTGACTTTATTATACAATGATGTATAAAAACCCTTGGTCCTATGACTTCTGTTTCATTAAACTATTTGAGGGTGAAATTCCAGGATGTGCTTTAAATATCAAGATGTTCACAGGTTCCATTTAACCTTGTAAAAATTAAGCTTTGATTTTTTTATTTGGGGATTTAATGAAAACGCACTCAGTGACTTCCTACCACAAGACAAGGGTATTTTGCTGTGGGTGTCCCTCAGGAAATCTCTTACATTCCCAGGATTCTTCTCACTGTCCAGGTGGATTCAGCATGTGCCGTAATTCTGCACTTTTCTACCAATGCAACCTTTGCAGTTGGACGCAGCTGAAATGGAGCTGGGGCAGTGCTCAGTGAATTTGAAACTCCTGTCCATCACAAGTAGATTTTTCTGAGAGCAGCCTGTCCTTTTATGTGGCACCTGAGCAGCACGAGCTGATGAAGGGCAATGCTCTGTATCAGCCTCAAACCTAAAGTCGGAGGAGGAGGAACATCCAGCATTGCTCTCCTTTAATCTCTGCTCAAAGGGCTTTGTACTAATTAAGCTTTTTAACACCCTTCAGAAGTGAGGGAAGAGTGCTATGGTTCGACTGTAAATGAGGGGGAGAGGAGCCCAGTCAAATGACTTGGTGACAGATTCAGCCTAAGGCAATCAAGATGACAAGCCACCACTTCAGCATCTGTCTTTTTTGTTGCTACTTCGAAATGCTTCAGTGAAAAAAAAGAAAATCTAGATAATTTTTACCATTTCTTTGTTAAAGCCTGGCTTTTTCCAGCCCTGCCCATTTAGCTGTTGATCTTGCCTTATTTGCAGGTCAGAGGCAAGAGAACCAACATGAGACTGTTTTGTGTCCACAGCT
The DNA here is from genome assembly GCA_013399945.1 of Ploceus nigricollis. Taxonomy (NCBI): domain Eukaryota; kingdom Metazoa; phylum Chordata; class Aves; order Passeriformes; family Ploceidae; genus Ploceus; species Ploceus nigricollis. The sequence continues at coordinate 496,576 of VXBC01010933.1, forward strand.
GACTTTGCAGATCATCTTGCCTACTATTAAACACACAAATTTCAGAACTGTTAAGTAGCTAATACTTTTAACTAGTAATGTATAAATACCATTTCTGTCCTTTTACAAAGAAACTGGCAGTTTTCAAATTGTTGTTCTTGAAACTTCTGATTGAGTCCACATGAGTCAGTGCAGTCAGCAAGACTCTGGGACAAGTATGAAGGTGGAGGGCAGGGAGCAAATAAACTTTACAGCAGTAATTTTTAGCACTCCATGGAAGTATTCTTTCTCCTTTGTTCCATGTTACAATGCTGCTTTTCAGCTGCCTGCTAAAATTTTAGCATTTAAATTTTTTTCTTGCTGTCACATTTGCCTGGTGAGACAGAGCTAAATGGTGTAACTGAAAGAGCTCAGGAAATTCACAGCATTAAGAAAGATCCAAGACAGAAAATTCTTGGAAAAAGCCTTCACCCTGTATGAGCCCATTCAAGTTGTTTAAATAGATAAGCCCAAGCCAAGCTGGTTATTCTGAGTGCACAGCAAATCTAGAAATGCTGCAGTCAGAAAGGCCTGGGGTGGCTGAACACTGCAAATGCAGCCCAGAGGCAGATTTAATTCCCTATTCTGTCCTGGGCATCTGCTCTCCTGTGCTGCTCATGTGGCAGCAGTGCCTACGAGGCCTCGCTGGGGGGACAAGGGGGAGTGTCCAGGCTCTGATTGACCCAAGGCCGTTCTCCCTAGGGAGAGGACAGCACCAAGCAGGAGGGTAAGGTGAAGAGGGTATGGACAGGGAAACCTCTGCAGCACCAGCCAAGAAGCCCTGCTAGCATAAAGTGCCATTGCCACAGCTTCCAGGCCTCCTCTGAGCAGCATTTAGCAATACTATAAAAATGGCAAAGAATCCAAGTACAATTTCTGCTAGATCCCGAGCCACCCCTTAGCCAGGAGAGTTTCATGGACATGAAGATAAGCGTTATCACTATCCCAGTAATAATTAGCTAATTAATTAGTCTGTCTCCTCATTGCATTCTTCAAGATCATATTTACAATGCCTCACCCAGCTCACAGAGGATTCTTTTTCATTCAGACAGATGAACTTTTTATGAGTATCTCCTGCAACAGACAAGGACAAAGAGGTTCCAGGGATTTTACACATGTTTTTCAACTCCAGCCTTTCTTCACTGCATTTCAAAGGCCAAACACTGTTATCTCCAACATCCCTCACCATTGCACCAGGATGATGGTTATGCTCATCTGTGATGAGTGTACATCTCTGCCCAGCTGCCCCTCAAATTTGGGAGTGAAATACAACAACTGGGATGGTGCAGCTATGCTCTAACTGGAGAAACCCTTGAAATGAGGAATTACAGTGAGGAGTAACAAGGATGGGCTAACATTGTTGCCATTAAGAATAGGTATATTTCCATAGATTTTCACCAGAAAATAGAAATCAGACATGTGCCAATAAAAGACAGACGTTCTCAAACTATATCAGACATTTCATCTAGTTTACAGTTTGCTGAAAACAAAAAAGACAAAACTGCCTATAAACAGGATCATATTTCATAAGCAATGAAGGTCACTGTAAATGACAATTTATTCACAAATATGTAGAGACTAACCAGGTATTGCAGCAATTTTCTTGTATTCACAGATGCTGGTTCCCAAATTCAGCTATGCTTCACAGGAAATGAGAGATGTTCTTTTCAGGGTGCTTAATTGTTTCTGCAAGCATGTTTACCACATAGGAGAAATTTACTAAGAAAGTACAACTCCTGTTTTTTCCTGTTCCATTTGGCTGCTTATGAGACAAATAATCAGGATACATTTATAGCTTAAGGGACCAATTTGCCTGAGATGGAATAGCTGATTGTATTATTCTAAAGAAATAATATGTAGTATCTCAAAATAATTCCAGCTTGTTGCTCTCAGCTCTCTAATGCATAATGTTCATTGCAGAAAGAACAGCATTAGACCAGCACCAATCTGACAGTCCATTTTTCAATGACACTTCTTTCATTTATTTTATAAAAGAGGATTTTTTTTTTACTAAACATATCTATCTATTTGTCAATACAACATCGTTGTTTTTTCTGCAAATGAAATGCATGTCATTGGCTTTATTCCTTCATATTAAATTTCAACAAACACATAATAGTGTTTCTGAGGATTTCATTTTCCTAGCCTAGATGGTGCACAATTAAGTATTTTTTATGCTAGAGTGAAAGAAAACTATTGATAATTTTTGAGAGTGTCAAATTTAATTATGAACTTTAAGGTTTTTATGACAGTCGCTATAATTTAAGTATCTGAATATACCAACATGATTGCAAAACATTGATCACTTCCATATTTATAGCAGGTAACATGTTCTTAACTCCTAGGTAAGAACATATTGTCTGCTGTAAGTATGGAGAAACCAAGTAATGATTAATTTTATGTTAATGACATAACATCAGAAAGCAAATGGTGAAAGAGGTTTCTGAATCACAAATAAGGTTTCTAGTCAATTCAGAGAAACTACTAAACGGTTAAGGTAGGAGAAAAGAGAAGTTCAATTTCTCTTGAACTTTATGAGATTACAATTATGAAAAATTATTGACGTTACGAAGCTGGAAAGCCTTGACTTTTGAAATGGGATCATACATGAAGTATAGGATTTTTGGTTCCTATAGTAAGAGAGAAATTGTTAGCAACTTTTGGATATCACATGAAAAGTCAGTGCTTTGGAATACTAAAACAAAAGGGCTAGAGCACCAAATGCACACAAAAGTGGCCACAGAGTATTAATTATGCTCAAACATAACAGACTCGCCATGGAGTTTGTAATTTCTTTTTTCCGAAAGAATTCTGGTTATAGTTTGAAAACATGCATAAACAGTTTTTCAAAAAGAATGGAAAAGTAAAATAGAAGAAATATGCTCTGAAACTTCATCTATAATAAGTGCAGCTATGTCTTCATAAGAAGCTAATTTTTATAAGCCTACACAGCTCATGTCAGGTGATAATTCAATACTGACTTGTTACTTCTGTCTATGTGATATTTTATTGCTGTAGTATCCCTAAGGCTTTTGAACTACATTGTACTCTTAAACTTTGCCCCCTGAAAGAAATTATATATAAATAAAATTGGCTTTAGACTACCAAACTTTACCTGGAGATGCCTGGCAGTATTTAACCCTTTGGCTTTACTGACTCAGTGCCCTCAAGACAACATGCAGCTCTGCCTGAAGGCAGCCCTTTAAACCAAAATTATTCCTAGCAACAACAGCGCTCACTAAATTTTCTCCCAGCTGATTCATCCCTAGGAGGAATTTCCTTCAGCCTTAAAAGAAAGGCTTATTACTGAAATTATATGTATTTTTCCTGTGACTGGGAGGAGAGCAAAGGAATACAATTTTATATTCTTTTTGAACAGAAACATCTGGCATCAAATATTGTCTTCCATCAAATAGCTCAGTCATTCTGATGCAAGTCTGACAGAGCTCACAGTACTTGGCTATGTGCCATCATTTGTCTTCCAGTAGCATCTTTCACAGAAATTAAACATCAGAGCCCTGCATCATCAGTAAATGCAACATTAGCCAGACTGAAGGAGATCTTAGTCTGTTTCAAACAGGTTTTTCCTCATTGTAGAGTGAGGGAAAAGAACTTTCTTAACAGCTCCTACTCCTGCAATACCAGATTCAGCTCAGCGTGGGGTAAGCAGCTGGGGAGTTTGTGGCAGGAGTGCTCCAGCTACTGCTGCCACTTGGCTTTCACAGAACCAGTCTGCCAGGGAGGGTGCGAGAGCCAGAGATCAGGTACTGAGCACCCCTCAAGTACCACCCTGCCAGCGAATGTTTGGTGCAAAGAGAGCAGCTGATCCTAGCTATGTGTAGGTAGGAGAGATTTGACATCATGATGACTAACAACCTTGAGCTGTGGTTCCCCAGGCATTGAATCAGTATTTCATACTGGATAAAAGCCACTTCCCCCCTGAGCATAGTCATAAGCCAGTACAAAAACACCCTACCCATCCAAATGTGTGTTGTTGGTTTGTTCAGGGTCTGTGGGTTTTTTAAGTAGGGGTATAATTATATTTAATGCTATATGAGTTATCTCCTTCTACACATTTGCTACTACCATGAATCAGAGAACTGGCCTTTGATCCTATAATTGAGCTTGGCTTTTGGCAGAAATTTGTCTGTTTACAGATGATTTGTACTAGACGTGATATAATAATACTCACATCCAGTAGCAGCAGATATGATATCATGGGCTAAACTCCATCTATACTGGTGGTCTGCAGGAACACATTATTTCAACATTCAAAATAAAAACAAATCCATATATCCAAAAAATAACCAGTGCAAAATATTTCCTAAAGGTGATCTCAGTGCTTCTAAGGAGGTGACGAAGACAGGCAGCAGCTGTTGATAGCACAGCTTGGGACACAGGTACATTTCCAGCTGAAGTCTTGATGATGGATTGATTATATGTAGGTTGCTTTTTGTTTTTGCAATCTCTTTACAAGGTGAACATGACCTTAGGTATCTGTTGTTCTTGAATAAAACATACCCAAAACTATTTCCCAAACGCATGCAGCACTCGTTTTTCCCCCACAGAGGAATCAACCCCCTACAAAATTCTTACAGCCCAACTCACATCTGGTGTTGTAGCTTAATGACTTCTAGAGAATCAAGCTAGTTTGCACATTAAAGAAAAGTGCCTCTTACCTGTCTCTCTCCACTCCCTCAAAGCAATCTCAAAACATCTTATTTGATGACTTAACAAGAGAATAATCATTAATACCACATGTACTGAAGGTATTCAGCTTTGTGAGCTCTCAGTAGGAAGCCTGGTTTGCTAGAGACATTGATACCTGAGCAGTACTGACAGAGGAGCATTTCTGCTACCATCAGAGCACTTATGGGCTCTTAGTTGCAACACCCCAGTTACTGTTTGAGATCAGAACAGCTCTGGCCAGCCATGGGGTACCAGGACTGCTTTCACGGAGATTTTCAGTGGGCAGTGGTGGGTACATGACACACCCAAGTGTTCAGCCACAATCCAGCCCTGCTCAAAGGCAATAATACTGGCAATAATCTCCAAGTTTAATAACCATGCCAACTGGGAAAGGCTCCTAGACTCATTGTCAGACAGCCTTCCAAACATTATTGCTCTCCCTATTGATTCAGGCAAGCTTGGGAGACAGAGGGGCAAAGTTGTTTAAACTTCTTTATCTCACTGAAATTCTGTGGTGATTTTTTTTTAACTTTTGTCACTTTTTCCCACCCATACTCTCTGTGGGAAAATATACACACAGAAAAACATGTAGATTTGCAGCACAAACATTTTTTCCACTGACAGAAGACAGCATTCTTTTTGCTTTATTTCTGGTGCTTTTAGTCATTTACTTTAGGCTATAATCTTCCTCTGCACTTTTAAAAGAAGGAACCTGCACAGAAAAGAACCTCCACACTTTCACAAGAAGCAATCAAAATTCTCTACTCTTTACAGATTAAAAAAATTACATCATTGATTAAAGATGTAGGCCAGTGTTGGTCAAGAGTCACTTGTCATTTTGTAGGATTTTTTTCTACATGGCATAAAATTTCTACATGAATGAGAATTTTCATTCATTGTTGAATCCTCTCATTGTTGGCTTGAAGGTAGATTCATAGTTTTGTCCCCAGGGTAAAATATGATTCTGGCTGCTTTCTTCTTCTGAGCTGCCCAGATTTATTTAGTGTTACACTCTTTCTGATCATTTTCCAGGATATCTGAGGTTTTATTAGAAACAGTAAATGCGTAGAAAGTGTGAGGGGATTCCAGTTAAGCCGTATGGTCTATTACCTTTATCTTAGCCAAAATGCTTCTACTGGCTTCTGTTTCCTGTGTAGTTTTCTGTTATATGACTCTATTTAGTATTGCAAAGCAGTAGGAAAGCTCTTGGTTATTATACACCAGGTCTAGGTCTTACTTGAATTTGATTTAAGGTTTCAAAATCAGCTTCAATGGTTGGAGTAATTATTGACTCAATGTTGTCACTCTGCCAAGAGGAAATTATTTGAGAGAAAAGATAGTTTTCACAGAAATAAAAAACTTTGCCTTTTATGGATTGTCAGCTGAGTTCTTTCAGATGATTAATAATCCGCTTGTACCCTTGAACATTTTGACATTTGCAATAGCACAGTATTTGCAAATATTTCTTTCTTCATCTCCCATGTTTAAACACAAGACTGAGAGAAAAAACATAGAGAGAAGCTAATATGCTAGGAAAACTAATTACCAATGTCCCTGGTGGGATTTTTTTTTTTCATTTTAGTTCAGGGAAAAAAAAAACACAGAAAAAAATTTAAAGATCTGCCACTTTATGATATTCCTGAGACACTCATAAAGTATGAGAAAGAATAAGCAAATACTAAAATTATAAGGAGATGTGTAGCTTTTCCAGACAGAGTTTTTGTCATGACCAGTAGTATTGGGTTTTATATATTCCTCTATCATCTGTTACATACCAGTGTTAGAGAAGAGCAAAGGACAAATTAATTCCAGAAACAAAAGTACAGAAGTTTATTGGAAAAAATCTAAAGGAATTAAGAACTTCACAGGATTATAAGACAGAACTATGATAACACATGCTGGGAAAACCCAAACCCTTGTAGGCTAACCTAAATTCTAGACAAAAAATAGTGGGCAGGACCAGACTGAATTAGTTCTTCTATATCCTATGCTTTTCCAGTGAGTATGTCCTTTAGCTAACTCATGAGTTACATATCCTTCAGTGTACTTCAGTGAAAAGGATCTTCCCTCCCAGCATTCAGGGGCCTAGTATTTCTTTTCCCATGAAGTGCAAAGGATATTTGTCCAGTGGTTTTGACTGTCCGTCTGCAGGGACATAGGCAGGGCTTGCTGTAACTACTCCAGAGTAATTTAAACATGTTGCTCACGTTGTTTACCCAAGTCTCACCTAAACAAAGTGCAGATAAGGTAACATGAATCCTTTAATGAGTACTGAAGATGATCAGCTCTTGAATTTCAATTTAGTTATATCTCTTTTGTCCACTTTCACCCAGTCTGACTTGAAATGCCAGCTGACACGGGTGTTTAAACATCTTCTGGGAGGAGCTCGATCCTGAATATTAGAGATTGGCTCTCCAACAATCATCTCACCACTACAGATGTTTGAAATTATGAGTAGCTGACAAATGACTGCATTTAGGGTACATAATAGCAACTGTGAATGTATTTGACAAACGCTGAGGTTGTTTGGTTGCACTAGTTGATGCTGACAAAGCCTTTAAGGTCTTTAAAGGAATGCTGGGTAATTACAAAATATGGTTCTATGAGATGAAGAAATAGTATTATAAAAGCAAGATGCATTATTTTGCTTGCTACCCTTCATGGATAAAGTATAATGCAGAATACAATAAATGTCTTTGTCTTGATCTAGGACTTGACTGGAATCTCCTTGCATGGAATACAAGATGCATTTTCTTGTGACTACTAGTGATGAATGGCTAGAGCAGCATTATTTTCTACAGACAAAAATCTACAAGTTCTGAGTGTAGGATTCAATAATGCCTTGGGTCGTTCTGTCATTTGATCACATCAAAAAGGTGCATTGGCAAAGTTCCTGACAGTGAATATGAGTACCTTCATGCATAATGATCACAGTTTGGGCTCATTTTCAGAGCCAGGTAGGTAATATTCTTCATTAGGATTATACTGCAGCACTTTCACTGTGAGGTGTGCTAGGGCAGAAGGTTGCTGGAGGTATTCAAGAGCTCAGTACCCACCATTCGTCAGCTGTAATTACCCAGATTCTTTTACCATTGCAGCCAAGAGCAGTATACAACCAAGCATTTCTGCATGTATCTGGTTATGAAAAAAGGTTCATAAAATAGATTCAGTAATAACAACAACATCATGTTTAAATTATAGTGACAAGAATTACTTTGTAACACTTTAGAAACCTATAACCCACCAGGAGCTTAAAGGTCTATTATGGTTAATGAGGCTGGTAGATGTGGTACTATTACAGGAACAAATGAACAGATATATGAATCAAAAGAATAGATTGCAGCCTTAATATTTTTTCTAATCTAAACTGAACCAATATGTCTCTATAGAGCATCTCTCTGAATTAAACCTATACTGCTGGATTTGGTGTTAAATTACAAGACAATAGCTGGACACCTACCAGGGCAATTAAAGGGCAATTAAAAGTTGAAATCCTCTTGAGGTGTTGTTCCAATATGCCTTGAAAAATGTTTAGTAAAAGTATCAATGATGGCTGTTTCTGGCTCTGGTTTTACAAATAAAATTATAAAAACTGATTAAATTTCATCCCTTCTGCCCCTCCCTTTTCACCTATTGGAAATGTTAATGCTGTATGGCTGAAACTCTCCTCTCCATAGTATTTGGAGACTAAAATAAACTAAGTGCAGTTTAGCATGAGTGTTCTGGCATGACAAGGAGGTTGAGAGTATCATCTTGGCCTTACACCTTGTTCAGTCGAGCAGCTGAAAGAGCAGATAACATGTATCCAATTATATTTTAGAAGTTATATGTAGTTCTCTTGTCCACGATTAAAAATTGTATTGTAGAAGTAGAGACAATGCGTAGAAGGGCAAGACAATGACACTGTGGAAGGATTATGGTCTAACATATAATAGACAGAATGACTGAGGAAACAAAATTAATTCTCTCTGCAGAAAGAAGGAATCAGGGGAATATGAACATAGTCTATAAATATTTCCAAGGAGATAATACAAATGAAAAAAGGGGATTATTAATGTTATCTCAAGATGTCTGCAAAAGAAGCAATGTCCTAAATGTAAGACAGGAAAATTCTATAACAGCAAAGATAATAAATAATTAGAAATAGACAATCTTTGTGGGGTTAAAAACCTTTCTGGGTGATATCCTCAGTTCACAGGGTATCACAAAAACTGGCTTAAGCATGTCAACAACCCCTACATCCTGCTGTCAGATTAAATGTTACTGCACCATGGAGACTTAGATTAAGAAAAAAAATCTCTTCCTAGCTACAGATGCCTGTGACTCCTGCAGAAACTGGAAGGGCAATGACCTGAACAAGGCTGACACAAATTCCCTGCAGTTAAAATTTTCTAAATACTTGCACAACCTGTGTTCTCCTGGCCCTCTTGACCCAGCTGGGGGAGCACCTTCAGCTCATGGCAGCTTTTCCAGGAAGAAGTCAATTCAGCTCTAAGCTTGGCATCGAGCCATGGGAGTTCCTGTAAATGCACATCCCCATCTGCATCCATATTCTCCAGAGCCTCAGCTCCTATGACTCTGGCCACCTCCTCATTTCCAGTTACTCCAGCAATTTCTCCCTGCCTCTCTCCCTTCCTCCCTCAACCAGCTCAAGTACCTGTAAATTGTCTTACAAATGAGGGGACACATATTCCCTCATGACTTCTTTTAAGTCATTGTATTTATTTCTCTTTCCTTTTAAAAATTAAAAAATAAAATATTTATTCGATATTAAAATATTGAAACCTTTCCTCAAAATGTGTTTCTGTGGAGCCAGTGCTTCCTTTGTATTTAGCCTCCTAAATTCACAGACTGACTAGAAAAAGTGGCTATGAGCTATAGTATTGGTGTCATGACATTCTGCTTTTATAAGAGCACTTTTGCTACGGTTAATTCACCCAGATCAGATCTAATGCCTTCTTGAAGTCTGTGAAAAAACTCCTACTGACTTCAGTGGGAGAGCTGCAGTCAGTGAGTGGCCTTTACAGCAAGTCTAAGGGCATTTATCCACAGTCTTATCTGAATCAAAATCTCACTTCATAAAAAGGGGGGGAAAAAAGCTGATTTGTGTACTTTAGGAATGTGTGTTTGAAATACAAATGTTAAAAACTTAAACACCTACTGTGAGTAAACAAATTTGCATTAGCACGAAGGGGCAGTTTCCTATGAAATTGCTGATTTTAAAGAGAATCTAAAATCATTAACTCTTTGAGAAAGCTAAATTGTTGGGTTTTGTCCAATGTGAAAGATATGTTTCAAGAAAAAAACCAGCCTTAAATTTTTCAAGCCTCTTTTTAATGGCATAAAGAGAATTCTCACCTTTTACATGTGGTTTTACAACTCTGGTTGGCATAAGCAATAAAACAGAATTAGAACAATCTTCATTATTCTGTTCTATTAACTCCTTTCTATCTCTTAGAGATGTTATATCTCAAGACTACAAAGATTTGGCCACTTCACTCAGTGTCTTTGTTTCAGTACTCACCCCAGTCCCTCATCGACCACTCTGTAAACTCGAAATTATTTCACCTAGGTCATGCCTTTTATTTCCTACAGGCTTGTTTGGTTTTAGACAGTGCTTTTGGTATTTTGGTATCCAGTGCTGCACTTGTGTAAGGATATCTGAAGAAGCAAGAAAGGGCAGAGTGCTCCACACACACTGCTTGCAGCCTTGCTGCTCCTCATGGTTCCCCTCAAGCTGAGAAGGGAACCTTGGAATTGGAGACAGCCCTCCCAGACAAACCTCCTGAAAAAAGCTCTTGTTGCTGCAAAATCCATTTCTAAAAGATGTAGGAAGGTGATCTAAGGACCACAGCATTGGATTTCTGGCAGATCAGTGCTGCCTTATCTCACTTGGGACGCCCAGGCCTTTGCTGTTGGTGTGAGTGCAAAGCTCCAGGATGTTTAAGGCCCTGGTGCTCAGTAAGGCTTAAATATTGAGAATTCAGTTTTGGAAATTGCATTAAGGCTCACCTTTACCTACTAGTCAACTTTATCAATCCAGAGTTTTTATTTCAAGTCCAAAAGGAAAAGAATATATGGAGACTTTAAATGCTATCTTACAATGTAAAGATATTTCCGTAGTATCTTGAGAAAGAAGGATTGTGTGTGCTCATGCCTCGAGCACACTGCATGAGTCCCATAATGTATGTTTTCATTGTTAATTGCTATCATTATTTGAAATATTTTGTTGCTTACAACAACAACATAATTGCAGGAATCTGGAAACTGAACAAAAATCTGTCTGTGCATCAGGCAAGCTGGTGGTGCTGTACTTCCCGTAGTAATTCAGTGTCAGTCAAGTTATTCACTGCTATTTTTATTATCAGTCTCTTTGTAATCACTTTTGAGTGCTGCAACATCTATTCAGTCCCTCCGCAGGGACTCACACTTTCTCTTGACTCAACCTTTTTCTTCATAATAAGAGAAATAAATAGTACAGAGACCAAAGATGAAACTGTTCAGTGAAAATGAGTATGAATTTGAACTAATTTTCTCATCTGGTCCCCAGATTTTTGTTGTTTTATTTCTTTTAAATGTTTATACTGTGCTGTTGGGAATGAGTGTGCTTACAGATTTTATTTCTTTTAAATAAAGCCTTTTGTAGAGTATCCTACATCTTCAGAACATATGCAATAATAATGCCTTGACTAGTAACTGTACTGAGGGAGGAAAGCTGCCAAAGGCAGATGTTGAAAAATAGCAGTATCATTTTAAAACATGTTTTAAAAATGTCTCCTGGTTCACAAGTTGCTGTCTTTCCTTTTTGTCTTTTTCACCTGCATAAATGAGTCAGTGTTAAATCCTTAAGAAGAATAGTGTGCATGAAATAGCAAGTGTCAATAGTGACACGGATTTATTTTACAACTAATGTACTAAACTGATTATTAAATAACAATATCTTGCCCCAATGTAATGCTTGTAATCCTGAAAGGTACTATTTTGCTACCTTGATATATAATATATGTCAGTAAAATATGACACAAAGAGGTGATCAACATTGGTTTGAAATGGTCATAATATAAACATGCAACATTTCCTTCCATTGTCATTTCATGACACCTGTTAGAAAAAGGCTATTTCAGGAAATGTGAGATAATTTTAAGTCATTATATGAGAAATTTTCTAACTCATCAAGTAAAACTGGATGTTTCTGTAATTTTGACTCAAACAGCACAGGTCTTGGCATGTGTCACAACATCCTTTCTCAAATTCCTTTTTTCGCTGTGCCAGTACCATAACACTACATTTGCTGTTTCTGCCCATCCCAGAGTTGAGAAGCAAGTACTAGCCATTCTCCTCTTTTCAGAAAGGATGAAAATCCTGCTTTCTGACCCACAGAGGCAGTGAGACAATGGGCTTCAAAGTCATGTCATTTTATGTTTAGGAAGCCCATTGCTGACCCCAGGCTCAGTAGAAGTGGCTTGGGTAACTGTTCCCTTCTAGGGGAAGACAAAAGACATATTTGCTGTCAGAGAGATTTTAAATGAGAGGATGGCTCCTTGAAGCTGCTCAGGGGGCTGGAATAGTTCACTCCTTGGCATACTAATGGATTCTGGAAAGACAGAATGAAGTATATGGAGATGTTGCTTTGCCCAGCAGTGATCCATGAGGTACATGTAGTCGCTGGTTTGCGGTGCACAAATTCCCAGCAGCTTAGGGAAAGAAGTGAAAAGGATCACACACCGAGCTGAAAGAAGAAAGGCAATTTAAGGTTTTGACATGTTTAAGCAGCAGCTGGGATACATTAGCATGCATCTTTCATTGCTTCTACTGAGGATTTACTTACATAGAAAGCAATTTGTCCCTTGTTGAGCACATGGGGTTAGGAGCAGCAACATGTGATGGAGGGTGCAATGACTAAAGTGACCATTAATTGTAGGGGTCTGATAGTTTACCTTGCTCAGACAGGAAGCTCAGTACTTTCAGCAGTACACCAGGCCCCAGTCACTAATCTGCCCTGACATGATGATCCTTGAATTAATTTCTTGCTGTAATGATATGCGTAGCCACATCAAATCCACGGTGGCTGCAGTTTTGGCAGTTAATGTCAAAGTACAGTCATGCAGTCAGAATACATTTTCACAGGGTGGTTGTAGCTGCAGCCTCTGAAGACCAGCCTTAAGATTCACCATTTTCATTTATCAAAGGATGCTAGTCACAGATTGCCAGCACCACACAGGTAGCAGCAATCTCTCCTCCACTTACTTATCCAGCTGAATCCTGCTTAAAATTTGTATTATGTAACAGCTTTAATATTACCTGAACTCAAATGGGCTGCGAAATTACATGCCAGTACTGCTTTGTGTGTGGCAGTAATGCCCATTAAGTGCAGTGTTGTGAAAACTTGCATTCATTTCTTTGATAACAATGTGCTTTTTAGACAGTAAATTTCTGCAGTAGTTAATTATTACCGTTCTGAGATGGTTAATAAAGGTAATCAGATGGGCTTTTCCAGCATGATACCATCCCAGCAATGTGATAGCCACTCAGAGCCTGACCGCCTGCTGCGTACTGCTGCTTAATTAAGTATTCCTGAAGTGTTTGGTATTTAACAGCTTGTGATATTTAAATTCTACCTGATCCATCTTATAATGCTTATCAGTCATTAAAAGAAAAGGAAAAAAAAAAAAAAGAAGCACCAACAATAAAAATGCAGCCCTTTAAGAAGATACTGCCAGGTGGAGAATTATACTCATCCTTGATCCATACAGGAGTCTCACAGGTTGGGATTGTCCACGTGGGAGACTTTGAAATAATCCTGAGCAAAAAAATGACTGGTAGCAAAATTCTATGGGCATAAATAAAGTGGTGTGAGCTAATAAAGGAAAGTACCTTTACAAAGTCCAACACATAGGTCTGTGAAGCTATTAAATCCCATCCATTTCATGGTCAGAATGTGAAGACTGTTTCCACAGGCATGTTTACGCATAGTTTCCTATTGAAGGCTCCCAGTTGTGGCATTCTGTAGCTGTAAGCCATATTTATGAGCAATTCTGCTAATCCCTGATCCCAGGGCAGCCTAAAGTCAGTAGAAACACTTTGCCGCTATAGACAAGTTCTTGTAAATCTCTCCTTGTTGAAGGATTTAGGTCACTGATTGTCAGTATCAGAGATACTTCATAAAACAATTCACAGAATAATACAGCCTTCTCCTTCTGCCTTTTACTGGCTAGGTTGTTACACCAGATAACCTTTTAATGACAGTATTCCATTTTAACTTGACTCCAGAGATTAAAAAAAA